>VZTX01026982.1:665135-964523 GCA_013400915.1 Pardalotus punctatus | reverse complement strand
AGAGGGGCTGCACCCCTGGAGCATCACCTCCAACACAGCCCCGGGGCTGCACAGGGCTAATGCTCACAGCCAGGCAAAGCAAACACACAAAGGAAGCCTTGTTAATTCTGGAAATGAGAGGGGAAAAAAAAAAAAAGGGAAAGCATCCGTGTTCTTCTTTAAATAGGGAAAACAGTGTCTGAGGTGCAGTGGGAGGAAGTATTTTATTGTTAGTTTTAGTTTTTGAATTGCATATTTCAACAGAGCCATGTAGATATCAAATTGCCCAGGGCTAGGTGACTGATTTTGTCTAAATCAAGAACTGATTTTGAAGCTGAAATTAAACTGTACTCTGACTTCAACTCCTCTGACTTTTTCACGCTACCATTCCATTATGNAGGTGACTGATTTTGTTTAAATCAAGAACTGATTTTGAAGCTGAAATTAAACTGTACTCTGACTTCAACTCCTCTGACTTTTTCACGCTACCATTCCATTATGCTTAATTTTTATTTTTTTTTACAGTTGTGTCCTTTATTATATTATATCTGATTACACTACAATTTTCTTCTCCCTGCTTTCAAAATCTTCTTGGATTTTTTTTTTTTTGGGGGGGGGAGGGTGCCATTGAGTTTTTTGTTTTGTGTTTTTTGAGAGTACAAATTAGAAAAATCTGGCCAGGAGAGTCTGCCTTGAGCATTTGAATGAGGTCACATGTTGTTATAGATCTCATGTTAAAGTAAAGAATTCTGTCAGTAATTTCAGGCTGGTGTCATTTTGGTGTGGGCAGGATGGACTTAATGCCGGTGGGAGCTGCCAGCTTGATGCTATGGACCTCGGAGCAAAATCTATGTGTAGCAAATTTGTTTTAGCAGATTTTACCACTTCTGCCTGCTGCAGGCCTTGTCCCTGCTCCTCTGGAGCATCCTGGAGTAGTGGCTCTCAAAGACAGGGCAGCAGGGTCAATGGGGCTAGCTCTGTGCAAGCTCTGATTTTGGTGGTTTTCAACATGACAGGTCCTCTTTAATATTTTTTTCTTTTTTTTCTGTGCCCCTAGAACCCTTGTGTTTCAGCTGGTTGTCTCTAACAGAGGTGCCAACATGCTTTGTCCTCAAAACTGTGTGAAACACCCAGGCTGACAGGGACTGAAGAAAACCTGTCACAAAAAGGCAACTTCTCTTGCTTTGCTGGCTCTGGAATCTGTGGTAAGTTACTCTTCCTTGGATTTTTCACTTTCTGTTAATTTTGTTTAGGCATTAAGAAATTATTTATGGTCTTTCCTCTGCATTTTTTTTTTTTTATTCCTGTGGGGGAAAAGTGCACAATGGCAATGAAATAATCTCCACTCCAGAAGCTGACAGACCCTGACCTGACCCACTCAAAGACAACCACAGCCTGTTCCCCTTAGCTGCTGCTTAAACACTTCATCCCTCTGTAGGAATAAGCAGATATCATGGTATTTAGAAAGTCATAGCAAATGTGAAAGGCATTCCAGTGCATCCATAATTTCCCCAACATGAAGAAAATGAAGAGCTCTGCTGCGGGAAGGCAGAGCCGTGATGTGAACAGACCTGAATTTACTGAAAGACGGAAATAAACAACTTTCTGATTTTGCTGCTCTACTGCCCCTTCTCAAACCAAAGTCAGCCCACTTTTATCAGCCTTTCAGTCCCACCTCACTTCCATTTGATCTGAAACACGTAGAACAGGGGAATCAAAACAGGAAAGTGCAACACACGGTAGAAACAATCCTTTTAGAAAGCCACGGCTTGCTTTCCTTTCCCCGCATTCTCCCTCTGCCCCAGTTTCACGAGCAGGACTCAAAGTTTTGGATTTAGCCCTCTCTCGAAGTTTTGGCCAGATGAGCAGATGCATTAAGGTGCTTTCCTGCACTTTCCTCCCTAATTGCTCCAAGTGCCATGGCCATCAAGCACAAATCCAGTCGCTAAACTCTGCAGCTCGTGGACAACTTTTCTTGCCAACCATGCATTACGAAGGGCTAATTGTAAAAGTGGTGCACCTGCTGGCTCCCTTGGTGGCTGGAGCCAACAGGAGAAAAAAAAATAGTAATTTATTAATGATCGAGTCACAAATAGTAATGAAAACAATAGGAGCATCTGAAGGAAGCGCTGCCGGGGGCAGAGGTGCAGGTGCTCTGTGCCCTGAACAGGCTTGTCGGCATTTTTATAAAGCTACTTTACAGCCCTTATCAATTTCCTACTGCTTTCTGTGTACCCCCTGCCCCTTTGCAAATGTTTTGCCTGCACAACAGGCTCAGCATTTCTTGTTGTAGGTGATAAAATAGCTGTCACAGGAGGGAGGGAGGAAAGAGGCGGAAAAAAAAGAAAAAAGAAAAAAGAAGTTAGGTCCAAAGAAACAAAGCAGAGGAACACATTTCCCAGCAAAAAAACGAGGGGCTAATGGAGCCGCTGAGTCGGCACCGGGAGAGCGATGATGGGAGCTTAGCTGAGGAATGCTAAAAGATTTGGGGTAACAAATGCTGGAGGGCGAGACAGACTCATTCCTTAAACTGAGGCGGTGCTGTGCCCTGAGCCCTGCATTTCACAGGTATGGGCACACACCTCAGCCAGCACTGCCCGCAGGACTTTCCAATCTAATATGTTTCTCAGGAAATCTCAGCCATAAATAACTTAAATAACTACACTACAGTGGCAATTCCAAGGCTATTTTTTTTTCTTAAGTAGGCAGAGCAGTTACTGATGGTTTGGGTAATCTATTTGTACCTGTGAGTACTTATGTAGTTATAAAACGTAGTCGCCTTGCGTCTCAAAATGCTGCGGCCCTCGGAATCCTGGCATAATACAACTGATGCACATAAATGAATGTAAAACCTTTGAGAAAGGAGTATGGTGAGCTAAGGAACCAACTTCCTTGCGGTCATCTTTCCCCACAGCAGTGCAGTGCCCCCGAAATATTGCAGTTGCAGAAGGACCAGAAAGTTCATTGAAGTCACGTCAGGCTCTGGCCGTGCCCAGGAGCAGGGTCAGAGAGAATGCCCTGTGTGTAATCCCAGTGTTTGCCTTTCCCTGCTTGGACCATCACACGTGGCTTTAGCCTGACACAAAGCACTCACACAGACACCTGGTGAATGCTTCAGGGGTTGTACCTGCAGAAATTCAGGGCTGCACCTGCTAACACTACAGCTTAATTCAGCCTGCAGTGAAGGAAATCTGGGTAAAGAGGAAAATTCTTGCACTGTCGTGCTTGAAGTGCTCATACACGGACATTTACCGTGGCTTAGGTGGGAGCTGGAAACTTTTTTGGCTGTGGGAGCTTGTTTGTGTGTCTGAGTCCATAAACTAACTGAAGTCTGTGTGTGTGAAAATTCGAATTTCTCAAAATGTTGCAGGTGTAGCTGTCTCAACAGAAAGGAGTAAAATTTAGAGGTCAGCCTGGGTCTAAATCTGTTTCTGTCCCATGTCCTGCATTTACTATGACAAGGTTTATTAAGGTTGTGAGCACACTGAAGCCACCCCAAAGTAGCTGCAACCACCTCGCCAATGATGGGTCAACTCTTCCTAATTTTTCATGGTCTATCCTGCATCCCACCTCACCCTCCCAAAATTCCAAACCTTCACACAAGTGCCAGCAATTTATAAGACTGATTGAAGCTCAAAGCTTTTTGCCTTAGGGACAAAGCTTCACCTTTTAAAGTTTTTTTTCCTTTATGAACTAAGAATCTTTCCTGCAAAGATAGCTGAGATCTGTGTGGAGGAGCATGAATTCAGGTTTGTATTTTAATACCCATGCCTAATCCTGTGAAATCAGAGCTAATTCTTGCCTGGTGGTAGGAGGGGACACCCGCATGGTGTGGCAGTGTCACCCAGCCAGGATGGCTTATACATGATCCATGAGGAAAGGTGAAGGCAAGGCTCGTATATCCCCAGCACTGTGAATCTCTAATAACTTACAGTCACCATTTGCTGTCTGCAAAATTAACGTCTTGTCTCCCCCAGCCTGGAGATCGGGTGTACAGCGAAGGATTTTAACTTCTCTATTGAAAAACGTCCCTGAAATGCTGTCCATCAAAACTCCAGCTGCCTTTTGGAAAGCAGTATTAATAAACTTCTCCATTGCACAAACAGGACCCTTTTAGAGCTCTGATAAGGTGTTTTCCCTGTTAACCAGCTGGGCTGGGTGGCTGTGGACAAATGCAGTGATGAATGATGGGTCAAGGATGGAGCAGGCTGATTTCTCTCCAAGCTTGACCTTGTCTCTGCTCTGACACCTGAAATGACAGATGCATTAAGAAGTTATTTATGCAGGGGAGCTGCAGAGCATCGCACGCTTTGCGAGGCAGCACCTACTATTAAAAGGATGTGAGGATAGAGCTGAGCTGCCTGAGCCATCCCCTGTGTGTCTGCTGCTACAAGAGCAGGAAAGCTGCAGTCCTGGGTGGCTGGCAGGGATACGCTGAGAACTGGAAGGCAAAAACAGGAGCGGCATCCGTGCGTTTGATCCTGAGCAAATAACCCGCATATCTGCGAATCCCCGCCCGTGGAACAACACTAACTAACTGTGAAAATGCACCTGAAGCTGTCTGGGTTGTTGAAGGCCCAATGTTCTGGATAAAATGCAGCTCTGAGGATTAAACAACTTCTGCTGCTCAGCTGCTTCTGGCCTCAGTGCACTTGGGAGAATTTCTTTTTTATGCCTTAGGGATTCTTTGTGGCTCGTTGTGCTGTGTCCAACTGCACTCTCCCCTACAGCTGAAGTTAAGGGAATCATTTTGCTTTTTTCCTTCGCATTGTGGGACACATGGGCGGAGGGATAGCCGAGCTCCATCCCATGAGCAGACACATCTCCTTTTTGGGAAAGCAATTATTGCTGAGAGGTGAAAGACTTCAGCCGAAATCTATAGAAACATGCACGTATAACATGTATAACCAACCCATTCTCTGCCTAACCTTATGCTGCAAGTATGAAAACTGTACTTTTAAAATCAGACTTTTATTTAGAAAAATAACTTTTTCTGTAAACAAAGCTGCTGGGCATGTTGTATTTTCCTGAGAGGAGCTATGGTATGGATTGATTTGTGGAGCAAAGCTCAGGAAAGATGCCATGTGCTGGGATCCTGTATCCTTTGGAGCACTGGTAGAGCTTAGAGGAGGGAGCAGCACAGGAAACCCAAACAGCTGCCCCTGAGAAACTTGGTAAATCTGAGACCTCGACAGAATTACCAGCAATTGATGCCTGCTTTCAGTACAGCCCTTCTTTCTTTTTCATATCACCTCCTCCCCAAAGTAAAACCCCTTTGAAACAACACCAGCAGAACTTTGTGGATTTATTCTAAATTTTGTGGCATTGATCACAAGTGCAGTTGTTAATTTCAGATATGGGAAATTCCAGCCAAGGTTAGGAGGGCTGGACTGCACCACTCCATGATGTAGCTGTGGCTCCTTTTGCCTTCAGAGTGGCTTGGAGCAGGCTGCAAATAGCCAAAGTTCAAATCTGAATTACTCAACTAGCAGGGAAGGTGTCCCAGACTCTCCTCTTTCTCCTGGTGTAATTCAAGTGTGCTGAGCAACAGAAAAGTTGCTCCGAACCAGCAATATCAGCATTTCTTGACATAGCACGAGGTGGTGAGGGCTCTCCTGCAGCTCAGCAAGGGAAAATGGAGATGTCCTGTTCCTGTTTTCTTCTGTTTCAAGGTTTGATCTTTCCACTCTGGGGTTTTTGGGGGTGTGTAGGTGCACAGCAGACCTGGGCTGCAGCTCTCAGCAAAGGAGGAGTCGGGGCAGGGGAGGCTGAAAGTCTGTTTTCCACAATGGCCTGTTTAAAACATTACAAGCAACCTCTCTTCCATCATGAGTCCTGGTTTAAAACCACCGCCTTGGGGCATAAAAATCAACTCCTAACAACTTCCAGTGGGACCACTGTTCCATCAGTGTTCCCATCAAATGTTGACTCCATGATTAATATTCACCCTCTTTCTTCGTTAATCATCAGTCTTCATTCATTTCTCTGCCCCTTCCCGCTGACAGGGGTGGTGTGTGTAGAGCAGCTGGTAGGGAAAACAGAGAGAGCTGAACTGCTGTACACAAGCTGCAGAGGGAAAAAGCCACCTCAGTGCAGTGTGTCAGCTCAAAATGAACCCTAAAGATGCAATTTTTTCCCCTAGTCTTACAAGAAGGGGGGTTAAATTTTCTTTTTGTGAGATAGGACCTTACAACAACCCCTACTGCGCTGTTTTACGTTGAGTGTCATGGCTCCTGGTAATTTAGAGCAGGAATGAAAGTCACTCAGAATAAACTGTCAGAATTTGGCTCACCAAATTCAATCTGAACATGATCCTAAAATAGCAATTAACACCTGCACTGTAAATTTAGAATTTAAAGTCCACTCCCAGCTTTGCCCCAGACTTCCTGAATGACACTGCAGATGAGGCTGGACCTCTTCCTCACCAAACAGGGCGTAATTATTGCTTTTTCCCTTGTTCTGTCTCTCTGGGCAGTTGGAATTGTCCATCCTGCAGAGAAAGGACTCCCTGTGTATAAACATCCGAGCTCAGTGAGCACAGGAGTAGAGATGCGCTCATAAAACAGATATTAATCTGCTTTCTCAAAAGCGTTATGGCCCTTTCTGGGGTTGTTCTCCACACTGGTAACTTTGTCCAGAGATGTGGAGGCTGCCTTCCCCAGACTTAGGCTTCCCTTGATATGGGATGTGCTCAGCTTGCAGAGCTATCAATGGTGAATAAACTGCCTTACCATTGTGATCATGGTAATATATGCAACAAATAAGCATCAAAAAGTGAAATCTTTGAGTTATAAAATCTAGAGCTTGGTTTGGTCTCTTCAGACTCATCAGTAACTCTGTTTAAATCCACNATTCACAATGCCTTTCTGTTTCACCTTCCCCAACAGTCAGCAAAGTCAAAATTCACAGGATGGACCTGCTGGTGTGTCATGCCTTTTTTCCCCTGTGAGGTGATGGTCCATGTGTGAACAGCTCCTCAGAGAAGGCTTGCAGGATGGGCAGCTGATGGCCATCACACATCAGCAAATCTAATGCAGCTTTTCTGGGGAAAAAGGGAAAATCCTTTGTTGTTTCTTTGTAGACAAAAAATATTGCCTTGAGTGCAGGGCTCACACTTGTTTGCTTGTTTTCTGCTAACTTTTTTAAGATAAATCTTTGTCACTAAAGATAAAAGAAATGATAAATTAAAACTTGCACAATGTAAATTGCAGCTTTTGCTACACAGATGAAGAAATGACTGAGCATGGTAGGGATCCTGAATCATTTGTGGAAAGCAAGAAAACAAGAAAGGTCACTAAATACATGGCAAAATGACCGAGTGTTGCAGTGCCTGCTGGAACTTTTGCTGCTTCAGTCAAATTGAAACAAACTTTGCTGCAGAAATAATTGAAAAAGGTAGGTTCTAATAAGTTTTGAATTTAAAACATTTTAATTCAGAATTATTTTCAAGTTGCTATGAAAATGTTTGTGTTTTCATAAGTCAGAATTGTGTTGGACATCCATTAGTAATTTTTCCCCTGCTCTTCTAGGGAGAGTTCTGTAAAACAGCAGAATCCACTACAGTAAGTACTTAAAAGCTTTCTCTCTTCATGTTCCCAATATTCTCCCCTACTATTTATATAATGTGGTGCAGGTATTACTTCATTTTTCTCCCTCCCTTTATTTTCCAATTTGTTGTTTCACCAATATCTTTTCAAAACTTTCACTATATTTTGAAACCTCATTTGCCATTAAGAGAAATGGAGCATTAAAAAAACATTGAAAAATTTGGCTATGATTCTGTGCGAGGAAAAAAGAAGCAATAGCCAGGATGTTGTTAAAGCCTTCAATTCATGGCATCTGATGAAGTGAGAGAAAAGAAACAAACCACATTCGGCATTCATAAAAAGGATTTATAATTGGTGGCAGATACTTTACATTATTAATTGAAGGCATTGCACAGGGAGAATTTTAAATTTGGGTGTTTTGTTTATGCAAATAAGTGAGTTGTGTTTTTTAGAGCTTTTATTCCTCTGTTAACAAATTCCAGCTTACACGTCAAAATCAGAAGTTTTTTTCTGAACAAAAAGCCTTTGCTTTTCCTTCAGTCTTGTGGCTCCATAGTTCCTTTTTGCAATCCAAGACAATATATCTGATATTAGAGAGAGACTGGGTTTTATTTACTGATTCAGGAGATGGAGTGCAAGGATGTTCCTGTTGTTGTAATAACATGCACAGACTGATTACACGCCAGCTCGGTGCCTAATTTATATCCTCCTTTCTTCTTGAATTAGTGTGAACAACTGCAGCAGGCTGCTCGGAATGTGTCAGCGGCTCCGTGGAAGTATTCTTATTTTTTACACAAACTTGGACCCGTGTCTTGGGAGTGCTTTCCAAAATGTACATTGCAAAGGGGGTGGAGGTTTAATAACTCCAATGCTGATTAGCAAATATCTAATGTTTATATAAGAGATAAGCAAGGTTTATCCCCTTGCTTTAGGAGGAGAATAAAATCACCATGAAAATTGGACAATTCAGCATCAACATCCTCATTATCAAGTGAGTGTGATTTTTCGTTCCTTAAATGGTTCTTTTCTCTTCTTTACAGACCAACATTTGGAAACTTCCTGGGCCTGAGACTCTGAATTTGGACCCGGATTAGCTCAGGGAAGATGCTCTGTCCCAGATGTCACCAACCTGCTGTAGGATCCTGACAAAACCCCTTTTCTTCCCCTCATGTTTGCCTCAGTTTCCCCACTTGGAGAACCCTCAGGGTTCCATCTCTGCCATGCACAGTGATTAATACATAAATCACTAAAGATTTGAAGGCATTGATACCCCCTCAACTGAGTGATAATCCACCTTTGTGTTAGAGGAACAGAGTAGTGATATTTTAAATGGCTCAACCTCAGTCTTTCAGGGATATTTGTCACGATTTTGCATCCAGAAAGCCCTTGGAACAGCAGCAGGAATGTAACTCCACTTGTGTGAGGGATCCAATAATACATAAAAGAGCACATTATGTCTTTAATTACTACAAGTGGCTGGGCCTGTTCACTGATCCTTTCTTGGAAGAGAACTGGAAATGTAGCACTAAAATCCATTTGCTGCCATGGATGGTGGCAGGGCTGCTCTGCTGGCAGGGTTTGTGATCCCCAGCACCCTGGGTGTTCCCAAGGCTGTAAGGGACTGCCTACAGGGCTACTGGAAAGGAAACCTGTTCAAGTGAATACAGATGATAAGAGAATTAGTGATGATTTTTTGTTGGGTGTTTATTTTTTAAGCACCGGGCTCTTCGCCTGCTAGACTTCTTAAGGAGGAAAACAAAATTATCCTGTAAATATTTCCCCATCACCACGAACTGTGAATACAGAAAGCAGCACATCAATGCTCATCAGCAAGGGCAAGACCTTTATGTCAATGTTCATTTGTGGAGTCCTCCCTGGGGCTGTGAACGTCCCCATTGTGCTCCTGCAGGAAGGGCTGCTGCCCGAGGTGCCTGGGCAGCTGGGCTGGGAAACCTGGCTTAGTGTAAATAGAGCCAACCCATTCCTTCCTCCTTGCCAATCACGCGTTTTCGGAAACCCCAAACGCACCTCGAGCGTCCTGGCAGCAGGGGTGGCAGGGCTGACACTGGGGCACTTTGGGGTGTCCTTTCCTCCGTGCGGGGCAGCAGGAAGAGCGCTGCTCTCACCGTGCAGATGTGCAGCACAGCTGTGCTCTCGTGGAAGAGCCAGGGCGGTTCTGAAGCCAAAGGGCAGCAATCCCTGCCCAGCTCAGCCCTGCAGCTGCCGGGCCCGAGCAGTTCGTGTCGCCACAGTTCCTGTCCCCACCGTTCATGTCCCCACAGTTCCTGTCCCCACCGTTCATGTCCCCACAGCACAGCAGGGACGTTTGTGCCGCTGCTCGGTGGAACTGCCTCACCAAAGCAGCGCCGGAGCCTTCAGGAAATCCCACACAACCTGGAGCAAGCACAGCAACTCAGAGCCACTGTGGCCAATTTGTGGTCCCCCATCCCTCTGTGGGCACCCCATCAGGTACCTATTTCATTTTCCTGCTAAGCTGCTTCAGCCCAGCTTGCTGTGGGATTGTGGAGCTCTTGCATTTATCAGCACTATGTAAGAAGAAATAAGCTCTTGGCTGTGCCTTGAAGAGCTTTCCTTTCCTGGGTAGTAAATCTGCAGTAACTCTCTCTTACAGTTTTATTGAGGGTTATCAAGTGTTTATTCAAAAGGCATTTCCGTGCATTCAACGTTTTTCTAATTGGGCAGTGAGGGGTAATGTTCTCTCCGGACAGACTATTATTGCTGTGGTAAAATCGGCTCTGTTTAGTCAATAGACTGTCCACATCGCTAATTTGCTGGGTGGAGAGAGGAAGCAGGACTGTATTGGTGTATGGTTTCTACTAAGTGGGGTTTGAACTATGTCACTTACAGAATCAGCAGCCCAGAATGCCTGGGACATGGTCTGTGCTGTCCCATAAAGCCCTGTGAGAAGAAAACTGGTGTAGAGACCAATCCTTTCCTCGCAAGGATGCTCAGGCTCCATCTGCACTGTGTGCAAGGAGCCTCAATGAGGCCCTTCTTGAGTGGAGTGGCTGAATTTCAGCCCAGGTGTCCCCAAGTGGCAAGAGCTATTGGTGCCCATTGATGAAGATGGCCCTCGTGGTTGCAAAGGGTGTTTAAAGATGGTCTTCAGAGTCTGGACTCCAAAGAGAAACTGTTAATTAAAAGGGGGGTTTAGAATCCCTTTCTAGGGATATCTGGAAACCTGGAGTGATCACCGGGAAGAAGCGTGTGCAGGGGTGCAGTGTCATTGCAGGTTGAGCTTGGTTTATTTGAAGAAAAAAGGTTTAATTTTATCTTTGTTCTGCCTCTTCTCTTAGCTAGTTCTTCACCCCTAGTTATTGGGCTGAAGAAATCAGAAAGGAGGGGGCCAAATAAAGGGAACTGGAAAGGAATCACACAAAACCTGCCATGTAGCAGCAGGTTATTTCTCACACAGTAAAAGCAGGCTGGCATTTGGATGAGATGTGACCTGATTGTGGCCGTGTCTCTGCTTGGATCTGCTCAGCTCTTGTGTCTCTCCTGTCACCAAAGCCTTCCTCCTGCACAGGATGAGCTCCTGCTCCTTCCTCAGAGGGAGGCAAGGGAGGAGGGGTGGTTCAGCCATGCTGATCCAATGTGCACCTGGACAGCTGGTACTTCTCGCAGTGCCTTTATTTTAAAGCCATCCATCATGCTCAGGGGATCACATCCAGGCCCTGAATTGCAGAACTGGCACCTCAGGAAGTGTTCAGCTGTGAAAACTGACTTGGCAGGACAGCCCTGCCATACGAAAAGAAATGCTTTGCCTTTCTTATTTTCAAAAGACAAGGTAAATGGAAGAGGCTGAATCCACTCACCAGCACTTTCAGGGGATGTATTTCTCCCCTGTGCCCTACTGTGGGATGGATTTGGGGGAGTCTGACCCAGGTGAATGGGTTTGGTACGGATGGAAACGGGCTGAGGGTTGCATCTGCAAACTCTCAGGTCTTTGGAGTTCGGCTAAAGCGCCGTGTGAAACTCCAGCCTCCCAGAGATGTGTGTGACTCCACTGCAGGACGGAGAAATGAAAAGAAATGCAGAGCTGCAAACCTTGGGGATGAGAGTTTGCTTATGATGGGATGGTAAGGTGCTCTTGAGGAGAAATTTGGGTGGGTGTGGTACTGGACACAATGGGTCTAACTCCTACATTATCTGAACATTGTGATTTGGGATCTGCACTGCTCTTCAGCTGAGTTCATCTTTTTGAGGTACAAGCTGGCCTCAGCCTGATGATCTGGAAGTGAAATGAAGTTATATCAAGTTGATGAATTTTCCCTGGTTTTAGTCCTGGTACTTTAGGTTTTATTGGTTTAGCAACTGGCAGGAGGAGTGGATTGCACTGATACAATAGGAGGCTTAATTAGTGTGCAAAGTGCTTAGAGATCTTCAAGGAAAGGTGAAATAGATGCAGAAAGTTATCTCTCCCCCTCCTCAGAGGCTGCATTTCAGTAATGGATGAAATGACCCCTAAAATATAATATTAATTCTGCAAAGCACTTGGGAGTTCTTCTGAATCAAAGGTGCTATGCAAATATATTCTCACTTTCCTTTACCAGTCCCTTTGAGCCAGCCAGTCCACCATTAGTGGTGATTCTCATTTAATCAGAATTCAGCCTTCAAATTTTCTGCAAGTCCATAGATAAATAAAGCAGCAGCCGTAGTTGATCATTTATTTATAAATCTATTTATAATCTATGTTTTGCATATTAATCAAAACCACTCCATGTGGCAATTCCTGATTAAGGACCATTTTTTTGTCTCGTCTTTCTTGCCCCTAGATAATATGCAAAGAATTAGATTAGAAATAGTTTTTATAAATAAATTATGATAAACTCCTGCTTTATTTATATACTCAGACACTCTTCTCGTATTTCCATCTCCCTGCCATGTAGTAAGTTGTGGCAGTGGTCAATTAAATGGGAGATACTTGATTTTAGGTGGAAAAAGGATACTTTCTGACTCAGGTGAGCCCTCTGATGCCTGATCCAAGTCAGCATGGTCAGGAATTGAGGAGTTCAAGGTACTTCTTGCACACACAAAAACTCCAGGGTGGAAGGTGTATAAATTCAAAATATATCTTGCAAATTTTGTGAGATGTGTGGAGAGTGTGACCTGCAGGGCAGCTGGGACACAGGAGAAGCAGCATTAGGAACCTCAGGGAAAAGCAGCAAACCATTCCACCTGGATTTTGTCACTGTGCCCAGCTCCACAGTCCCAGTGCCATTGCCATTTTGCCAGGATGTGGCTGTGGGCACAGATACCCAGAGATTCAGCTGCACAGCACCAGGATGTGCCTGGGGAACCCATGGGGCTGGTGTGGGGCTGCCCCATGACGGGGCTGCTCGGGTGGGAGGGTTTGGGGAGCTGCCTTGCCCCCTTCAGTAGCAGGGATCCAATGGGATCAGTGTCCAGCTGCACTTTTTGTGTTCAGTTAAAATGAAGCCTTGATAACATGTATTTAATTGTCAGCAAAATCGTCATCATCTGTTCACATGCTCCCAGCAGCTCCTGGGCATGGTCTGTGAGAATATTTGGAACCAGCCAACTAGAGGAGGTTATTGTGGGCTGTAATTAAACACTGATATTATCACATGTGCTGCAACTTTGGACTGGTCCTGGTGGGACTACTCAAAAATTTAAATACTTTTAATTTAATCTAGGGTTTGGTTACGTGCATATTACCTGTTGTGTAAGCATTTTAGGTGGTTATGGAATACAAATGTGGCATTGCAACCAGTTGGCAAGAATTGAGAGAAATAATCAGAAAGTGGTAAGTACTGGAGTCATGTGTGCTCGTGGTTCAAATCATGTTTCTCGCCTTCAGGGCTGAACGGAAAAGGTTTAAAATAAAACCTAAATACATTCTGAGGACAGGAAGAAAGAGAAACAAAGGAAAAAAAATCCCCAAATTTCTCAGGTCATGATGAAGGAGATCAGGAATTAGGGTATGACAAGGGCTGTGAGACTTGGCTTCACCTCCCGTTCCTGCCACATGCTTTCTGTGTGACTTTGAATGAGACAATTTTCTTTGTCTCCGTGAAGTGGGAATAATAACAACTTCCTGCCTTGTGGTAACACAGGAAAACTAAACTGCAGTGACAACCACTGTCACTTAGAGAAAGTTTTGGATACAACCAGACGATTCTGAAGGTCTCTACCACAGACCTGATATTTTTTTCAGTTAGCAATGAAATGCAGCAGCTCCTGGGGTGGGACCTGGCATGCCCCAGAAATGTTTCCTGGAGTTTCTGGGGTGTTTGTGTTACTGTAACTTGCCTGAAGGTGCAAAGGCATGGATTTCCATGTGCATGCTGGAAGAAACTGAACTTGTAAACAGGGAGGTTGGAGCTGAGTAGTTTATTTCTGTGTTGTTGCTCAGTTTTGTGCAGGTGCCTGTTCAGAAGCAGAGGCAATGCTGTATCAGCCAGGCAGAGTTAATAGATCTCCAACCCAGAGCAATAAATTTTACTCTGGGCCATTCTTCATCCAATCTAGAATTCATACAGCAAAACACACTGCTAGAATAACACCGAGGAGCAAGTTTAGGATAAGAATGTTGCCGGGAATTACTTGCTCAGCCAGATGCTGGACTTTAATTTAAACAAGGGCTGATTTAGAAGAGAAGTGAGAGATTGTAGTTTGGGCTTTCCACTCATTAGTGCTCTGCTCCTCTGGCTCCTGGCTCGCAGCCTCACAGCCCCCGAAGTGCAGCTCAGCCCTCGGATCCCTGATGTTGTGTAGGGCACAGGGACAGGGCCAGCACTGCATGCCCCGCTGTGCTTTATCTTGCTTAATGAATACTCTTCCTTCAATAACTTTATTGCCCTCTGTGTTCCAGGTTCCTTAATTACTTTCTGCTTGGCAGACAGGATCTTTCTATTTTTATATTTTTGTTAAGTATTACCAGATTCCCCAAGCATCACTATCCATAGGGAGAATATCACAATAATTGAACCACAAACAAGCCATATGGAAAAGAAGACAAAAGGGACAAATTTAAAGTCAGTTCTTATTTCACCATCAAAAAGAGGAAAAAAATACAGAGCTGGAGGCTCCACTGTATTTTTCTGCTACCTTTAAAAGGAGGACATGAGGCATCTTCACATGTGCCAACTGTGCACAGAAAGCCTGTGGGCAGAGACAAAAGACCAAACCTGGAGGCTAAATTAAGGCTTGGTGCATGATTAAACTGCTTGGATGTAATTATGGCCCTTGGCAGCAAGAATTCTGTTGTATTATCCTCTCTTTGAAAGGACTCTCCCTTGCTCGGCCTGTGCTGTTATAAATGACTTGATGAACTCTGTTCTCTTGTATGTTCCAATTTCTTTCATGTTCGGCTCATTTGCAGCTGCATGTTCAGTCAGTGGCTGTGATCCCAATGCCCACAACTTGTGTTTTTCTCTTTTCTTTTGCAGTGTCATTAAGACAAAGTGAATCTTGGCATTTGTTGAACTTTCTTTCTCCCTTCCCTTCCACAGAAAAAGTAAGTTTTTCACCTTTCTTAGCTGCTAAGGCAAGGTTGAAAGCAATTCACTGTACCTCAATAAGGTCAAAATGCAAAAGCAAATTCAAGCTGAGAAACATGAGTTTGATCTTTCATTTGTAAACTTTGTCTGCCATGATCTGTGAATATTTGTGTATTCATACTGACTTTCTCCACCTCTTTTATTGACTAGCCAAAAATGCCTTTTATATTGTCTCTTCTGAAATACAAAAATATAAAAAACCCCAGCTTTATACTGGCTATTCAGCAGTTGACCCTAGATAAGTGTCAGGGTTCAGAGGTTTTACTCCAAGGGTTTCTCTCTACAAACATGGTAGGAAAACCTAGGACTGAAACCTCTAAGCCATGTTTGAGACGATTCTAATTGTTTTTCCCAGCTGAAGACCTTTCTCCTTGTACCTTTTAGATAACACTGACTGAATACAGCCAGGGGCAGGGAACCAGAGTGAGGTCTGTGGGCAGAAGGGGAAGATCTTGGAGATTAAACCACTTTCAATACTTTCATTGTACAAGTTAACAGCCCTGCTGCTGGGGCTCCCTCTCTCCTAGGGTTTTATTCACTGCCTTCTCTGCCTTGCTGAAATATCTTTTCTGTTTTCCACTTCTGTGGAGGAAGAAGAGAGCTTTGGAATTGGTGCGTGGGAATTAATCTAAAAAACCTCTTTAGATACTTCCTCAAGGGTTTTAAGAAGTGGGCAAAAAAGAGCCAAACAAGCAAAAAACCAAACCAAAACCCTAATGATTTCCTCCGAGATGTCATCTGGAGGTACTGCAGAGCAGGTGAGCCATCAGAAGTGGTGGGAAACAGAAGGGGAGAGAACAAAATGTGCCCTTGTGTGAGCATGCAGTGATTTCACTGTGGAACCTGCCACGGAATTGGGATGCCGTGGTTGCAGGGGACTTGCCTCTCCGGTGATGATGATTTATTGCTTTGCTTCATTTGATAATTGGCAAACAGAGAAAACCAGCTGCAGGGCCAGAGAGGGAGGAAAATTCCTGTCCATCAGGACCCCTCTGACCTTCACAGCAGAGCAGAGGAAGCCTCATCCTGTGCTGCCTTCTGCAGAAATCATGGCCTGGCTTCGAGCAGCTCTCCAGAGGCTGTGGAGACACCTGCAGAGGCAGCCTGACTTCCTCCGAGCTCCCTGACCATCCTCCTGCGTCCTAGAGTGACCTGTCCTGCTTGGAGAGGTTCTCCTGGAGTTTGGGCCCTCTGCTGTGTCTGCATGGATACAAAATGCTGAAAAGAGCTCCATTCCTTTGGAAAAATTGCATAGGACTGGGCAGTGCAGGGGGAGTTCCACCAAATGCTGCTTTTTGGGGTGAAGGGATAACGGGAGGTTCAGTGCCTGATAACATGGCTGGAGGGAATGCATGAGGTGACCCCATGGAGGGAATATCTCAGGGATTTTTGCAGAAGGGATTGCTTTTTCTGACATTTAGGACTTTCCACCAATTAGGACTTTTCAGAGCTGTCAATGAGCCCTCTTTGGGGACAAGTGACAATGCCTAATTTCTGATCCACCCATGCCACAACAGAGAGCTGAGAAAATGGAAGACAACAAGCCAAGTTTTAGGGGAACCCCTGACAATTTAAGTGTTTTCTTATTGTTTTAACATTTCTGTAGTTCTGATGGGAACACAATAAGGGAGGACCTGCTCTGCCTTGGAGAAACACAGCCTGGGCTGAGCTCATGGCCCCTGGGCTGTGCTTCTTCCTGAGGTTGAGAAGGTTCTGGGGAAGTGTTGCAGAAGGCCCAGGGACCTTGATTTTTGCATCAGTTTTTGAAAGTTTCTGCTCAGCCACAGACAGAAGGAAACTCAAGTGAAAGCTGTTACAGGTGTGAGGGGTTTTAAGCTACAACTGGAGATTCTTGCAGTGAAAAACAAAAGCAATCCAAGAAACTGCCTGCTGCCAACAGCTCCTGATTACTTCAGCTAATTTCAGGGCCTGGCAACATCGTTGACAATGTGATTTCTGAAACATGGGAAGTGTTATTCGTTCCTGCAATCTGTACTATATCTGTGTCAGGAGTTTCATTGCTGTCACTTGAAGCAACCTTCACCAATTTATCATCACCTCCCTGAACTAATTACCTTAAACTGATGAAAGTAGATTTTTGAAAGTGAAATGCTTTCCGTTCCTTGCTTTTCAGGTTGTTTATAAAGTTGTTTTAGCACGCTCTGTTGAGCTGTACATTTACCTTTATCCGAGAGAGGAACAGAGCTGGAGTAAGGAATTTGGGAGCCTGGCCCCAGCTGTGGGAAGGATTTAACAGGCAGCAAAATGTGTGGCCCACATTGCCTCTGCCTTGCTCTGTTACACACAGATCTCTGCTGTCTTTGCATCTCCCTTCCATCTGCTCCTTGTGACCTGCTGAGACCACGTCCCCTCCTCTCTGCTCCTCCTGGCTGGATGTGGTACCCCTTGGTGATCCTCTTTCCCTTACAGATATCAAAATATGTAAATGTTACATATCAATAATTAAATTATATTATATCTAAATTATATTTAGATATTATTTAGTTTTATTAAATATTAGATATTTAATATGTATTATTTAACATTAGATATTTATTAGATATTATTTAAATTTATTTAGATATTATATCTAAATAAAATAGAAAAATATATAAAAATATATAAAGAATAAATATATAAAGAATATATTAAAAAAGAATATATATAAAAATATATATGTATATGTGTGCAGGTAAATTATACATATCTAAGTAAGTTGGGGGGTTTTACCCCCTGCTTGGAAATAATGTTAGTCTGCATCTATGCTTGTCTTTCACATCCAAATGGGAATATACTGTCAAATAATAATGTCAAAGCATCTCTGTTCTTAAGGCAGAACTGGTAAAATAAGCTCTGGTTTTACTTTAAGCTGTCCTAGTGCAGCATTTCTGTGACTCTGCTGAGTGTTGTACTTTACAAGCCCTGATTAAAGACTGAGAACTTAGCAAGTGCCTGTGTTGCCAGCTTCTTGAATTTTAGAATATTCAACCAGATGAACTGCAGTTTGGGGGGTGTGGGGGAGGAAAATGGTGGCATCCAATTCCAGGGGGGGAGAAAAAGTGTAGTAATTTTGTTAAGAGACCTAGCAATATTTTCCATGAGTTTTTGCCTGTGTTCCTTGCTGGGACAATTCTCAATTTGAGCTGAGTCACCACAGGAGGTGCTGCAGCACCTGGAACTTGCTTGCTGCAGAGTTCAGGTTCTTTGGGTTTCTTGTATTTCACCTTCTGAAGAAAAGTTATGGAGTATAAAGTGAAGAAGCTTATGCCCCATGATCAAGTTTGTTTCAGTGATTTATTTATTGATAAAATTATTCTCAAGGTTCAGCATTCTTCACTTTCACTCTAATTTGAATATTAGGAAAAAACACCCTTTCTTCCTCCTCACCTAGTTGAAATTACTGTTTTATTGACCACTTAAGAACTACTTTGATTTAATACAGAGGTAATTTATGAAATACGACACTAAAACACAGGCCTAGTGTGATTATTACTATCTCAGCTGAGCAGTGATGTTTGCTTACAGTAAAAACCAGTTTATCTCAGACAAGAACTTTTTCTAAGCAGTCACCAATGAATTCTGGTGTTTGCCAGAAGTTACCGAGGGTTCAGAACTGCTCACTTGACAGTGCCCACATCATCTCTGTCAGTCTGGCACCAGGCAATAATTTCCTGATCTTGCCTCCTTCCTCGCGTGTTTTCAGCACAAACTTTCAGTCTCTCCTCCCCTTTTTCACATCAGCTGCTTGCACTCAGACACCTGAGAAATGCACCCACTCAGACAGTGCTTTAAAGGCCACCCCTGGTATCAAAACAAGTTGTACATGTGCAGAGCAGACCTCTCAGTTATCTCACCAAAGGAATCTGATGGCCTGCTTTTTTTTTTCTTTTTTTTTTTTTTAGTGTGTGTGTTAATGGATCACTCAGAAAATAAGTGGCACTTTTAGTGTCCATTAACTCTCATTTAACTAATGATAAATTGCACTTGAGCACCTATGGACACTCTTGCAGAGGCATGTTAATACCAGAAGAATACATTACAAGTGGGGCTATTGCTTTCAGTGGAAAATGAATTCATAATAATGGGAACTGTGAAATAAAGGCTTACCAAAAAATACTTGGTAGCATGTTAAGTATCCATTAATGCAACAAAATGACACTCAGGGTTTAACAAATACAAATGAAACCTCCACGACGGAGGGTGTCACAAGGGAGTTTTGAATAGTACAGTGTTTATGGTATAAAATGTGGAAATTCATCCCCTACCTATGACCTTCAGTGTGTACAGGGGGAAGAAATTAATATAACACTTCCCTGATAACAGGCTTTTATAAATATTATAAATCATATGAGAAGCTTCCTTTGAATTTCAGGATTTCCCTTTCTCCTTTAAGAGAAAAAAGCTTATTTTTGTTTCTCCTTTTTTTTTTTGTTTTTCTTTTTGTTTTCAAACAGAGCAATTGCAAAGAACCCAGCTCAGAGTGGAACAGGGCTTGAAGTGACCTGCTGGCTCTGGGAGTCCCTGTCCCCTGATGTCCCCTGATGTCACCGGTGCCTCTGGAGCTCACGCCCTGCTCTCTGGCACTGCAGTTTGGCATTTGGTGGTTCCCATGACCAGGAGCTCAGCTTGCCAGCCCTGCTCCTCACGAGCCACAGCCCTTCTTGCTGCTGAGCCTTTTGCTGTCCTTCAAGGACACTTTTCCCTGTAAGCCCAGTCTGTCACTCACCTCAGTAAAGCGTCCCAAAAAACCCCAGTACGGCAAAATGCAACAAAAAGTGTTAAACAAGCTTTGCAGATATGGTAAATCCTGCTGGCTGCAATCGGCACGTGATTCCTTTATTCTTGTTTCTACATTGTTATTGGATCCAGTTGAGACTTTAGCTGTAAAGACAGGAGTGTCCCTGCCCTGCAGGGCTTGCAGAATATGAGAAACGGGTGAAACAGATGTTTCAAGAAATGGAGAACTTGTTCAGTGGCACAGGGTGAAATCAGAGCTCTCATCCCCTAAATACCCCAGTGCGTGGAGTCAAACCCATCCCGTGACTCTGCACTCCATCTTTATTTTATCAGACCTTCTGCTGACCCTGAACAGCTTCTGCTCTTTGAGGACTCTTTTTTTCCCTTTCTTTTTTTTTTTGTTGTTGCTCATATTTTCCCCTCACATTAATTATACAGATGCACTGGGGGCCACGTGCTTTGCCACAACACAAAGGAAACCACAGGACCTCAGATCAGAAGAGCAGCCAGATGTGGCAGCCTGGCAGAGCCCCACGCCAGGGTCGGGGCTTAGGCTGCCAAACGGGATGGGGACATCACCTGTCCCCAGAAACAGGGACCACAGGGGAAATAACTTCAGTGCAAACTCACGGCAAGTTTCAGGGATTGATTCTGTTAGTGTTTGGAAATTTTTTTTTTTTCTTTTTTAGTAGATGAAATGACCATCATGAGTCTCTAAGGTCAGAGCTGCCTGTCCACACTTAGGCTGGACAGTTATGGTTTGCTTTTCTGTTGTTCGTGGGATTTGTGGAAGCAGGTAGAGAGGTCAGGCAGACAGGCTTCAAGATGGCGAAGAAGAAGGTTTTATTTACAAGAAGTTCTTTTTATACACAGTAATAAACAAGTGTCTATGGGCCAAAGACAATCCAGCCCCAAAGACCTATTGGTTATGGCTTGTACACCTCTAACACAAAACACAGAGATTAAGAAAGTCCAGTTTATCTGTATTCTCCATGAGAGAGAAAGGAAAATCCTAAAACACTGCAACTACAGACAGTGTCTTATTTCCTGACAAGCTCTTTGTCTCTTTCAAGTCCAGGAGACTTCCAGGACTGCGCCACCTTGGGAGAAAGAGTGTGATTTGCATATGGCTTGTGTTGTTCTAGCGTATTTATTGCATTTCTGAAAGTCACTAAAGACAAAGGGTTTGAAGTGGTGGTTTTCTTCAAGTAGCAACGCTGGAACAGGTTGTATTTTGTTTCCCATAGTGAGCTTTAGCTAGATCTCTCCCAACAGTAGTCCAGAGATGCTTTTTCTATTGAACTTATAGAAATGGCAGACTCAAATGGCTGGTTTCATTTCTGTCTGGGACTATGCTTATTTATGTTTTTATTTTATTTATCATTTCCTCCTTTGGAACAGTGACTTAAAATTTACTTTTTTTTTTCTGGAGGAAACATTTCCCACAGACTTCTCTCAGCATGGAGGATACCGTGTTAATGTGCATTTCCTAGACCGTGTCTCTAAACTGCTCCAATCCATATGCATGGACAGACAGGGTGAGGGAAGACAGCTACTACAGTATTTCTATTTCAATCCCTCAAGAGAAATTCAAAGGGGATATCCAGCAATTACAGACATCCAGCTGTCATCTCTGAATCCTGTTATTTTATCTTAATTCTTTTATCTGTTTTCTTGCATGGAATTATGTTTTGTGGCTGGGAGACACATGACATTGGTGCAGCTTGGCTGTAGTTTAGTGCTGGCTCAGGACCCAGCTCGTCCAGCCTTAGCTGGGCAAAGCTGTGTTTAAATGTCACTGATGTGTGTAGGAAATGTTTGGTAAGGAACTAAGGGTTCCAAGGCACTCCAGACTCCTTGAATAATTGTATTGCTCCTTCTCTTAAACCTGGTGACTTAGTCTTTAATTATCCTTGTCCGAGGTTTCCATTAAACAGGTAATAATTCTAAATTCTCCACTCTAAAAGTAATTGTTGAAGGCAAAATAAGATGCTGATGGCAAGTCCATCTGCCAGTCTATCTGATTCATGTAAATACACTATATCAATTTCAATTATTTGATAAATTCAGCCCATCTGAAACAAGTTACAACCGAGGTAGTATTTCACTATTCAGAAAAGTCCGGAACAAAACACACGAATTATTATAAAACAGTTTATAAATCTTCCATAATTTGCAGGTAAATGAAAAATTGGCCGTTGGGGATTAGGTTTGTTTCTTGCCTGTTCTTGGAAAATTCCACTGGTGTCTTTTGCTACTGGACATGGGATAAATGAAGATCAATTCCCTATCACCCCTCACAGCCATGTAATCTGTGATCTACAGAGTTTTCCTCCCTTAAAAGAAAAAGGCAAGAGAGAGAATCCTCTGCAAGACACAGATAGAGAAAATTATTTCCTTTTCTTGCTGAAAATGGTGCCTGTGGGAATTCTGTGGCTGGTGTTACATCTTCGTGTAATTTCACTTGAGCCTTTGTAGGAATCAATGATGAGGCATTTTCTCTTTCATTCCCAGCCTGTAACTTTGTGTAGCCTTAAAGAACAAACGCATCCATCCTCACCCCACGTGTGAGCCTCGCAGAATTCTGCCACCCCACCGTGGAGCTGCGCTCCTGGGGGAGGCAGGGCGTGCTCTGACAGCCCAGGGCAGCCAGGAGAGGAGGCTGAGGGGTTGGGTTCGTGTTTAAAACAGAGTTCAGCTTGGGCAGCATCACCCCCCATCCCCACGGTGTGGCCAAAGAGCCAAAGGAGCGGCAGCTGTTCTAAACCAGCCCCAGGCACCCACCCAGCCTGTCCTTGTCCCCTGCTCATCGCCTCCTTTGGATCAGGTGTGGATCCTGCACCCAGCCAGCCTGTCCTTGTCCCCTGCTCATCCCCTCCTTTGGGTCAGCTGTGGATCCTGCACCCACCCAGCCTGTCCTTGTCCCCTGCTCATCCCCTCCTTTGGGTCAGCTGTGGATCCTGCACCCAGCCAGCCTGTCCTTGTCCCCTGCTCATCCCCTCGTTTGGGTCAGCTGTGGATCCTGCTGCCCAGGGGCTCTTTGCCCTTTGCCGGGACAATGAGAGAGCCAGGAGAGCTGGAACCAGTTTGCATCGTGCCTCCTTCCTCTCTCAGGCTCTCTCCTGCCTCTGAGAAGGCTGCAGGGGACTGCGGAGGTTTCTTCTCAAAAGTTTTGCTCTGTGGTGAGTAACATCTTTATTGCTTATAAAGAGTTCTTTCGTGTTGGCCATCAAAGTTGTTGCAAAGTTCTTGGGCTGCGCTGCAAAGTTCTTGGGTTGTGCTGCTCTGCTCAGCCCAGCCCAGGGGTGAACCCCCCGTGGGTGAACCCCCCGTGGGTGAACCCCCCTGGGGTGAGGCTTGGTGCCAATTTGGGCTGGGATTCCTGGTTGTGTTTCAGGTCTTTGCGTCAGCAATAGCGTGGCCAAGGCAGGGACTGTCCCCCTGCACTGGCCCTGGTGAGGCCACCCCTCAAATGCTGATTCAGTTTTGGAGTGCCAAGAAGGATGCCGAGATGCTGGAGCCTGTCCAGAGATGGACAGGGGAGCTGTGGGAGGGTCTGGAGCACGAGTGTGGTGGGACCCGCTGGGGGGGCTCAGCCTGGAGGAAAAGAGGTTTGAGGGGACTTTTTTCTCTGCACCTCCCTGACAGGAGGTGCAGCTGGGGAGGGTCAGGCTCTTATCCCGGGTAACAGCCTTGAGCTGCGCCAGGGGAGGTTTAGATGGGATATCAGGAAAAAATTCTTCAGGAAAAAAGTGGTCGAACATTGGCACAGGCTGCCCAGGGCAGGGGTGGAGTCCCCATCTCTGATGGGATTTAAAAGAATCGTGGATATGGTGCTCAGGGACATGGGTTAGGGGTGGTCTCGGCAGGGCTGGGGCAGCAGCAGGGCTTGGTGACCTCGGAGCTCTTTACCAACCTGAACAGTGCCGTGATGCTGCTGGGGCAAAAGAACAGAGCTAAAGGACTGTGACAGTGGTGTCAAACTGTTCAGCCAGTGTGTGTTTCACCAGGGCTAAACTGATTGGAAGCCAAGTAGGAGCACACATTCCTGTGGATTTGTTTTTTTTTTTTTTCTTTTTTTTTTTTTCCCCCCCCTCCTCTCTGGTCATGTGCCGCTAATAGGAGCTGTATTGCAGTTCTGTCTTGATCAAAGTGGGATACAGTCTTGGGCCTGGCTACAAGAGATGATTGTGAAATCTTTTTTTAGCTATTTCTCCTTTGCATGCTCCTGGATAATTTTCACTTGTTTGTCAGTATAATTTGTCTGCCAAAGAGGCATTTGTTCATGAATTTGCTCAGCCTCTCCCATGGGAGGAGAAAAGACTGGTGTTGTCACCCCTTTGGGGTTTCCCTAGAGAGTTTTGGCATGCAACAGACTTAATCACTCAGTTAAGAGAGTTTCTTAAGTTCACCAGTGCAGGCTAGGAACTGTAAATGGCAGAGAAAGTGAAACAAGGGGTGTGAGAGAATGAATAAAGAGGAATGAAACTGTGATCTCTCCCAGATGTTAAAAATTTTTTTCTGCAGCTGAACAAAGGTGCTGTCTGTCCAATATAATTTTTATTCCAAACCTTCAATATTGCAGCTGACGGCAGAAAATGTGCAGTAAAACATGGGGAGGCCACTGGGTAATATCCACTGTAAAGTGTTAATTGCCTATTGAGGCTGTAAACTATGTCAATATGCCCGGATCTGAGTTATTGACAGACTCCTGTTTATTCCAGCCTCACAAAGCTGGGCTCTTTAGAACTGGGCTCTAATCAGTCATGCTTTACTGAACCCACCAAGAAGCACCAGTCAATAAATGTGCTTGCTGTCTTAACCCTTTGAAGTTTGTAAAATTACAAGTGGGATTGATAACATTGATTTGGGGAGAGCTCTTGACAGCGGAAACCCCTTGGAAATGAAAGCTGCCTGCAGTAAATGACACCTGCTTTTGCCTGATGGTGGGTCTGGCTTTGTGGGGCCCAGAGAAACCTTGGTTTTTCTGTCAGCTCTGAGCTGGAGGAAGGAGTTACGGCTCAGTGATAAGTGTTTGCAGGGACAGAGCAGAGTGGCAGCTAGACCTGGCTGCAGGGCATTTATCACTAGTAAAAATTCTGACATCTGGGGCTCATCACTCCTGATCCTGTAGCTGGCAAAACGCACAGGACTAAAGCCCTTACCATCCCCTAGGATTACTGGCAAGAAACAGGGTGCTTCTCCTTATCCACCAACTCAAATCCCACAAAGCTGCCCTTCTGGTGCTGCTGGCAGTCTGTATTTGAACATTATTCCTTAAACGGGGGCTGATGTAGAGCGGCTGTGGTGGCATTGGGGTGGGAACGGAGCAGCAGGGAAAGGGCCAGATCCTGCTCTCTCGGGTTTTGGGGGAGCAATGCCTGCAACGTGCAGGTCTGGAAAGTTTCTGAGATCAGGGCTGGCTTCTAGAATGCTTTAAGACTAAGGCTCGTTGATGTGAATAAGTTTTTTTGGTGGACTTGCTGAATTCACATTACTGTGGAAGCTAATACAGTTGTATTGACTTACATGTGGGTTCTTTTGGCTTTTTGTTTTTAAACACAATGACTAAAGCCTGGGGATAGTTGCTTTTTATTTGCAAGGAAAATCCAAACAAATACAGGTGAAAATTATCTGTGAAATCTGGAAGAGAAGCAAAGCAAAGGTACTGCTGCTGGTTGGCATAATCTGTAACAATAAGGGTTTTGGAAACATTATAAAGAATTAGAAATGGATCAGAAAACCCCTCCTGATGTACTTGCTCATAAAAATACCTCTTTGTCTTGTAAATTAATTTGGGTTAGCAATGTTTTGATCTTTTTCCAGCTATATATAAACTGATATTTGCCCTTTCTGACTTGTCCTGTTCTGCCTGTTTTTCCAAACTGAAGAGGTTTTTATACTAAAATCTGAGATCAAAATCTTATGGGGTTTTTAGATCCCTAGCAATACCTAGAAAAAGAGATTTTTTTTAAATTTTATTTATTTTTTTTTCTGTTGTAAACTTGCAGATCCTGGTGTAGGCAAAAAGACCATTAGCTGGTCCAGGCCTTGTTAGACATGGAGATTATGATGACCAGCTAATGTGTTTTTTAAATACTAGCAGTCTGCCTGTTCCTGGTACTAAGAGCTATTTTAATAATACTAATTAATTTGTACTTGCTAAATTAAGTGCATCTAGGTTTCATGCAGGGAGGTTAGACTCAGGTTAAGTATTTATTCTGCTCTTTTCCACGTAATAGCGCAAATCTTCTGCCTGTCAGATTGAAGCTGAACATCCTGCCATTTATTAATGGATATATGCACCTAAAATCCATACTCTGAGCCTGAAAATGTACAATTGTTGGGTTAGTCTGGTATCTGTTCTGTAAATGATTGGGACTGGCTATTTCTTGCAGCACCAGCAGCTTTATATGCTACAGTGTCTCTGGGGTAAATAGGTGCATTTGCAGATGCTGATATTATTCATAAGTTCTTTGAGAACTTATCATTGCAAGCAAATTAGAGCTGGGTATAGTTTACTGCTTGTCTGAAATGAGCAGCTGCTTTCAATACATCCATTGCTGTTGCAGTGTGCAGACTAATACTTAAAATAACTATTCTCAAGCTGCAAGGAAATAAGAAATTTGTTTAATTTTCAGTTATTTTCAGCCCCCCCCCCTTTTCAAAAAGTGTGTACAGATTCTTACATAAGTTAAACTTTTCCAGCCTGGATGAAAATAGGATGGATTTTGGAGAAGTTTGGCTGTATAATTCAGTTAATACCAAGTTCCCCAGACTTGAGCCTGGCAGTGCCTGAGTGCCTGGGTTTGGGGTGAAGCAGGTCAGTGCCATGCAGCAGCATCTGCTGCTAAAATCACTGCTTGTTCTCTGTGGAAAACTGCTCTGCTCTTGCACATCCCATGACCTTTTTGGCAAACAGGTACAGGCTCCTCTCGGGAGGTTGTGAAACACAGCAGTGCTGCTTGATCGAAAGACCACTGATCTATGACTTACATTTCAGTGTTGCTTTGATATACCTTGTTTACATTAAGTATGGGAGAAATCCTCCTGGATACTGGGTTTCTTTCTCCTGCTTGTATTGGGCGTCAAAATGACGTGACTGCCTTCAGGATGCAGGTTAAACTCGGCTAAAGGAGAAGCTTTGCAGGGAATGACAGCAAAATGCAGAGAACTTGAGGCTTGCAGCAGCCAACTGCAGGTCAAAATACTCCTGGCCTATGCCATGGACAATTGATATCCATTTGTGAGTGCTGATTCTGGACAGGGGGTGCACAGATTGCTTGTTCTTCATCATTCAAAGCTCTTTGTAGGGATTGGAACACAGGGTGTTTGGTTAAATAGCTGCAGTTCATTGTACTCTGCTGCCAAACAAAGCACCGATAAAATATCCACACTTCTGGAGCAGGGGGAAGAAAACAGGACTTTTTATGGGGAAAGAAATGCTGGAAGTTGCAGCAGCAGGGGTAAGCAAGATATACAGTGCATTTCCCCCCTTCATATTTGATGGTGAGGAATCCAGCCGCAGTTTAAATCCTGTTTTCCATAGGCTTTTTCCACGCTGTATTTGCTGTGTGATGTGACCACTAGAGAGCAGGCTTAACCTAGTAACAAGAGCTAATTAGTTCTCAGCCTCTTCATTTGCAGCTTTCCCCAACCCCCTTCCACCTTCCTGTCTAGGCAGGGGCGACTTCCATGGTTCTTAGCTTTGCCTCCAACGCTGTGCAATCTTCGGGCTAATTAAAACGCCACAGACGGCCTGAACCCCACATTAAAATTTGATGAGGAATTGATCAGCCAAGCAAACAGGAAATTTAGCTGTGTGAGTGAAGGTAATGTTTGCTCAAATGTGTAATGAGGTCCATGGGGAATATTTATGGGGACCTTAGTGACGGTTTCAGCAGTTCCTTCTCCTTGAAGTCCTCTGACCTACCTGCCCTTTCCTTCATAGCACTGTAGGCACAAGGAAGCCCCAAGCTGCATCAGTCCAAGGTGAGCATGTTTTGGAAGGTGGGCTATGTTTGGCTAAGGTGGTCTCATGTAAAGCTGTGGAACTGCAAACTGACTTGCACAGTTTTGCACAAAAAAAACCCAAAAAAACCAAAAAAACCCTACATAAACCCCAACCAAATAACCCTTCCAGTAAGAGTTATTTGGTTACTCCAAGAAACTGGAGTAAAATTGCTGGTGGAACTCTTTGCAGTGTGCTAGCAAACAGAATGGGTTGCTCAGAAAGGATGGGGCAGTGCATTCCAGCAGATGTTACCTTATCTATGGAGACTCCAGATCAGCTCTGAAAGCTGGCAGCACACCAGTGTGAGGAGGAAAGGGAGGACACTCTCAGAGAGGGTCATCCTCAGCAGATTTTATATATTTCTAATAATCACTCAGTGCAAAGTATAAATACTTTCCATGTGCAGCAAACAGATGAACTAACCTGCTTCTTATTTATCACCACTTACCCAAAGTACATCAGCACGTGTGGGTCTGAAGCCTTAAAATGGGCTTTTCTTCATAAACATCAGATAGTTTGACCAAAAGTGAGGCTGATACCTGAAAAGACTTTGCTTTGGAGAAGAGGAAGCTGACTGGATGGATTGTCCAAGCCCTGTGTACAAACCAGGCAAGGAGAGACCACCCCCTTGGTGTTCCTGGGGTGGGGGCAGCTCCCAGTGTGAGCCCTACAGTCCCTGCCCGTGTGCACCCCACTGATGTGTTCTCCTGTGGGAATGAGCCACCAGAACCTGTTTCCAGCCATGATGTGAATTGTTGTGACTGAATACACCAGGAGAAGTTGGCAGAGCAATAGTGTTTCTGACTCGCAGTAAAATGCAGGGAGGTTTAGTCACTTTTCTCTAGAACAGCACCGATGATGGGCAATTTTACATCCTTCAAGTGTTGTAGCAACAGTAGCAAAGAGATTTGTATAAAAAGAAAGCAATTACTCTTACTTTCTAGAGGGAAATGTTGAAGTGAGAAATTTGGAAATACTAGGTTATATTCTGAAATGCTCACAAAAAGCTCCAGTGGCATAATGTCTAAGCTGTATTTTTTAACAGGCCAAGGAAAGTAGATTCCTGGTCTTGTGCTCAGTGCATTGGAATAAAAAGTTGATCTTTTCCATCTAGGTCACAGTTTACAGTCGTGTGTCAGTCAGTTTTTGGGGAGGAGGAGCAGTATAGAGGCAGAGTCAGCACACTCCTGTCTGGGCTGCTGTCTTGTTGCCAGGGGCTGGTGTGTGCACGCTGCTGCCCCAAGCCATGGGGACACCTAACCTGGTGTGTCTTAAATATGGTCCTCCACCGGGCCACTTAAATGTTCATTTATGAGTCTAAGGCTCGCCAGAAGAGCAGCTGTATTTAATTCCTGTCTGCATTGGATCAGAGAATGTTTAAATGAAGGGCCTGGCAGGACATAAAACCAGACTGGAACCTGCCTCCTGTGGAGACTTGGGACACTCAGCCTGCTTTGGTTGCACAGGAAAAGTGTTGTGCAAAAAGCTAAAATGAGAACTTGAAGCAGAATCTAATTACCCATTTTTCAGTCATAAGTCACTTGTTTACATCCAGTTTTACATCTATTACTGAGCATGCTGCTTTAGACCTCGCTGACATTTCATTCAACTTGAGATGTAGATTTGAACTAAATATTAACATTTCAGGGACTGTCAGTAAATCTCATTTTGCATTACTTCCATCTTGCTAATTAACAATACTGTTCATAGACTATGGGAGGGGACACAGGATTGTATGAGCATGCATTCAATAAGCAGTGAATGCATAAATCAGGAATTTTCACAGCTGAAGAAGTCTACTGGGATTTTTCTCTCAGGTGTGAACTCGTTTTGCCCTTGTTTATAGGAGTATTGCTGGAAAGTGCCAACAGTTCTGCCCTGGCTGGAGACTCAAAGCCCAGACCTGAGAGACAGAATATATAGTTGCAAGAATATCTGGGTGCAAGCTGAATGGCCATGTGGGAGGTGTGGCTGTGTGAGGAAAAATATTCTTTAGAAGTGTTTTGCCCTCAATAACTCATAATTGGTTTTAATAACTGTCTTGTCACTACTGATATCAGCCTACAAAGAAGCAGAATTTTCCCCTGATCCAGTCTTTGTCATCTGTTAACTTTATTGACCGTGAGTTTCATTACTCCCTTTACAGAATTCTGAACAGGGTTGAATTGAGACTGATTCTTGCTGTACTCCCTGGTAGCTCTCTTTAAGCAGCTACAGTTTGAAGTCAATCTCTAAACCACTTCTTTAATCCATTTGGTCACTAGAATATGGGGCTTTAAGGAGGAATTTAGGTACAGCTGAGTCAGAAGTCTTGGAGAAGTCCAAGTCCACTTTATTATCACAGCTGCTTCTATCAATCAGTCTTGTAATCTGGCCAAAAAAAGGTAAGTGTGGTTTGTTTAACCCAATTTTCCATGAAACATCACAATTGTAGTTCTAGTCTGCAATTCTTTATTAATAGTTCATGAATAAATCTTTTATTATTTTGTCAGTTATTAAGGCTAGACTAGCTGGTCCACGTTGCTCTGGAGTCATCCCTAACTCTTTTCAAATGGAAATTATGTTGGCAACCCCGCAACTTCAGGCATTTACGAGGTTGTTTGCCATGATGTATTAAAAAGTTAACAGTACACTGGTTCCTTTAAAACTCTTTGGTCTCTGTTATCTTGACCTGGTGATTTAATTTATTTTTTTTTACCTTTGGCAGACAGCCGAAGATAGTGCAGACGACTTAGTTGCTTGATGAGAAGTCAGCTGATCAAACCAAGGAGAGACACAACTCTTTGTTAAACTCTCTGATCTCGCTGTAGAATTTAGGGGATGTTTACACACATCAGGGTCCTTTGTTTCAACAAATATCTGTGAAACACTCTTGCTTTTTCAGTGCCCCCTTATGTAGTTTTATGCTTGTATTTAGCAATGAATGAATGACTGCATAGAGTGGGTTTGGTGCTGTTTCTTTATAATAGGTTGCTTGGTTATTGTCTGTTGGTATTCTGTTTATTCCATTAGCCTCCTTTTCTCAGTTTTGGAACATTTTTAAATAACTTTTAAAAAAATATTTTAAACTTTTTTTTTTTTTTTTCCTTTTCACTAGTATATCATTCTTTTAAATCACTGTTTGTGTAGTTACAGCTCTTTGAGCATCCACTGACAGTCCCTGAAAAATTTACAATTTTTAAGGATGCTTTCATTCTTGAACTTGATGCTCCTGGTCAATTGTAAGTCTGAGTCTTCAGTGAAAAAAAATTACAAAATATAGTTGCTGCATTAATAACTTTGAATTCTCCTGGCTTTAATTTTCAGTCCTATGGGTTGTATTGGTGCTTTCCTCTGCTTGTGAAGCTCCTGGTTTTCAGATACTTCTGCCTGTGCAAGTTTATTTGAAGTATCTGCCTCTAACCAAGAGCCTGTGTCGAAGGGAAGGTTTAAGGTGAAAGCAATGTGATCAAGCACCGAGCTGTCTTCAGCAAGAATTAAGTGTAACAGCACCTAATGGCAGGCAGGGCAGGATCAGCCCGAGGGCAATTCCTGCCACTGCTGCTCTGTCCTCTCTCTGTCTGACTTAATGAACTTCTCAAGCACGAAGTTTCAATTAAAGGCAATGCAGCTTGTATTTAAAATCAGATCAGGCACGTGGCAGCAGAGGTTCCATGGCACAAACAGGTTCTCAGGAGGCCAGGTAGGAAAGATCACTGCCATGTGGTGAGGGATTCTGGGGACAACTGTGCCAAATTCCCCCGAAGGGTGGGTTTGGATCAAACGGACAGGGCTCACTGACACCTGCCTGGCAGTGCCTTGGACAGAGGCTTCTGCCTCAAAAGCCAAGGTTATTTTCAGAGTGAGGGTGAAAGGCCATGTTACTTTCCAAACTGTTCACAGAATTAAGGCAACGACAACCCCAAAGTGACAATCCCAGGGCTAATATTTAAGGCACATGTCATTGTAAAGCTGAAGGGATTTTTGTTCCCATTAACAGCAGAGAGCTAACTTGCTGGTTTGTTCTGGTTCAGTTTTTTTTCCCCTGAGCCACATTCTCTCATTGCCTTTCCCCTCCCACTGCTCAGGTCTGAATCCCCTGTGGGTGTTGCTGTGCTCCAGCTGCTCTGAGGCACAGCACAAATGTACCCACTGGAGAGGTGGCTTTGTTTGCTCATTGTGGTCTCTCGCCCGAGCTCTAATTGCTCCAGGAACACTAATGAGCAGGTCATCAGGCCTCCCTGTGATAGTGGCAAGTGTTAGAGTCATTTTCTAGACAGGGAATGTATCTGAGCAGGCTCACACTGATTTCATCAGTGGAACTGGGGACAGAAGCTTTCATTTTTGCTGTTTGCTTAAAACTGAACCTTTCATACTGGCTCATCCTTTGCTTATTTTTTTTTTTTTAGTAAACTCATTTTCAAGAAGATGGGATGCTGTACAGCTTCCAGCAAATTCAGATATAGACATACTTGGAAGCAGGGATGCTGTCAAACTGACAGCGAGCTTGATGTCAAGTGGTGAGGAGCCAAGAGTGTCACAAGGGTGCAGAGAGGTGAACAAAAAAACCTCAAGTGCATTTTGAAGATACCAGGGAGAGATGAATAACAATTCCTGGGAGCAGCTGTGCTGGAGCTGGCTCATCTGAGTTGAGGCAGCTCACACTGAAGCCTCTGCAGGATAAATTCCGTGCTCTGCTCCAACACTCATACCAAAGGCAAAGAGAATGCTTTCCATGCTTTTCCATGCTTTTATGATTTTTGGTTTGGCAGTGTTTCTACCTGTGGCAATATTTCTGGCAAATTGGAATACAGGCTCTTTTTGTGTCCTAAATAGAGAGCAGAATTCTTTTATAGACAGGGACGGTATAGGTGCTTTTTGAGGCAGGGTGCACCACCAAATATTGCAATACTGGAACTTATAATGGACTGCCTTCTTAATCATCATTGAAAAACCCCAAAATACAAAATGTGCAAGTGTATTAACACCTTTGTCTAGGGCTACACAAAGAGTTCAAACTCCGCACTTAAGGTCCCCCAGTAGTTCTGAGGGTGTCTCTCTCTGTTGCTCCCTACCAAAAACCTTCAACATTTTTTGGAAGGACTCCTCTTGACTGAAGGCCTCAAGAGCCCAATCTTTAAGACGATCCCTTATGGAAGTTCTTCAGCATCCCAGGAAAGGCCTCTTACAAATGTCCTGTCATCACTTCAGATTCAGTTCTGACAAGAAGCCACAAGGGTCTCATTCATAAAAGCCTTGCACATCACATTATGTGCCCACAGTTGCTGTAGACATTTCTGGGCTGCAATAAACTTGTGTGACAGAAACCATTCTTCCTTTTTACAGATGACATCCTCAAAGGGCTGGGTCCTGTTCTCCACTGCTTTGCACCTTAGCTGGTCTCATCCAGTTATGCAAACTCCTACCAGCAGCATTTCGTCCTCCTGCCCAGGAGAGTTGGTGTGGCAGCAGTGAAAGGCAGTGGAGAATTAGTTATATTGCTTCCCTCTTCTCCCCAAGTGAACATTTCAAAGCTGATCGTTCCAGACATAAACGAAGGTGTGGGATTTGAGGATGGCTTGGGTAAATGCTTTACATCGTGTGTGACCTCTAAAAATGAAGGGACGAACTTGGTGCAGAGTGGCAAGTTGCAGAGCAGTAATTAGCAGGGGAAGGGTCAACCTGTTTGTCAGAAGTACAAAATTAGATTAGAGAAGGCATTTTGGCCATGGGGCCTTCCTTAGGCTAAAGAAGAACAGGATGTTGTTTAGTTTTGCTGTGTCCCAGTTTCACCATGCCCTGAGGAAGACCCCCAAGGCTGGAACCTTATTTCTAATTGTTTTATAAATGACTTTTTCTTCCCTTTTTGGCATTCAAGATGACACCGATTTTGAACAGGAGAGTTTCCGTTGGGCAGGCGCTTCCTGAACAAAGGAAGAATATTCAATATTAAATAGTCACTAATTTGTTGAGATTTTCCTAGTTTTCTTCCATATTCTTTTTTCCTTGCTAGGCTAATTGTATGGCTTATCTCACATCTGATGTTGTCTGTGTGAACATCTTGCCCAAAAAGAGTAAAAATTCCAAATAAGAAAGAAGAAATACTAAATGACTTTCAGGATGTATTTTGTTTCCTTTCTGCCCACTAGATAAATTAGTTATTTGGAAAACTGAATTTTATACCAACATCTGTATGATTTTTAATGCTTTTGAAAAAAAAGATGTCTACACTATAGGCACAGGCTCTGGTTGTAGGGTGGGATTTGCCATATTCTTGCCTCAACTCCAGTGGGTGCAATTTGCTCCCCTAAACAATAAGAAAATAATTTTAATTAAGTTGAGTGTATTGTTCATAGTGGAGAGAGGGGGCTGCAGATAAGGGTAGGAAAAGTACTTTAACCAATGACTGAAGCTTTTTGGGGGGAAAAAATTAGGGGTTTGGGCACCTAAGCTACTGTTCTTAGGAAGTGCTGTAGCAGTGCAGGAGGTGTAATTCAGTATTAAATTCTTTAGTAAATCACTCTGCTTCCCTAGAACATGCTGAAATGTTTAAACTGTTTAAATTGATGGGGAAACAAAATGCTTCCTTCTCTCTGCCCTCCATGCATGTGGAAGTCTTCAATTTGGCTGAAATTGCTGGGGTGAAGGTAGAAAAACTGCTTTTTCATGAAAGTTTCCCAAGCAGTCAAATCATCATAGCCCAAATACTTAAGCTTATTTAAAGAAATTGAGGATAGACCTAGGTATCTGGTTGGATAATCTCAGTAAGAATAGTGAGGTTCTTCCTAAAAGCTGAAGGGAAGATGTTTGGGCCACTGGCCAAAACTAATAGAAAGTTCATATTTTTCCAGATTTGTGAAAAATGAAAAATTTTATGCTTCTGCTGCAATTTATTTTTGTTGCAATTCATCACTAAAGCAAAATGTGCTATTTATTGCCTAAGAGTGTTTTTCCTACAGACATGGTGTAATATCTTTACCAAAAAGTTTAGCATCTGTGAGTTAAAAATGCATATGAGGATTTACTTTTTGTTCCCTTGGTGAATGCTGCTGCTGTTCTTATCTGAAAAACCGCTTTTTTGCATTGACAGAAACGGTGAAAAATGACCCAATTTCCAATTATTTACACAAACTAGCTTTAGTTCCACACTCAACTTACAAACATAGATCACAGTACCACAGTATTTAAGCTCAGGCTTAACTTTACACTTGTGAATAGCTTTATTGACTTCGGTGGAGCTCCTGGTGTAGAAAGCTGGGGATGTCATTAGGTGCTCAGCAGTTTGGGTTACAGAAAAGTAGAGTGGCCTTGTCTGGAGAACGCTGCACTCCCGGCTTGGATCTGCAACAGGCTTCCTTTATAATCTAAAATTAATTACCCTGTGTGACATGGCTCCCATTTCCACCTTGGTCCCCAGTTTCTTCTTGCTCCTTTCTGCTCTTTAAGTTACTCTAACCATAAATTCTTCTGCATGGAAAATTTCTTGGTGAAAAACACCAAGAAATGTCAGGTATTGAGTGTGTGTAGACACATTGGTAGGAAAGGTGGTTTTGTTCTGCGTATCTCTGTTTTATTCCATTTCTTTTCCACGTGGAGTGTGTGTGTGCGTGGTGAGGTTTGCCAGCACGTATGGGCTCGTTCCCTCTTTCAGGTATAAATACGATGCAGTGAAACCCTGCTCCCCTCCGGAACACAGATACACTTTTGATTTCCTCTCTGTGACTGTCATTAAGGGAGCTCCGGTTTTATTTTCACTAAATACCAAATTTTGAAAGTTAAAAGTTTAATAAAATAATAAATCTAGTTCAAATTGAGCTTGAAATACTCAAGTGCCTCTATAAAGTATTCACCCACATGATCTTTCCTATTAATCCAACAAATGTCTTTCTTCAGTAAGCAATTCTGTTTCCTGTTTTTCACCCTCATCCACAATAAGCACCTACATTTGTTTCTTCTTTCCCTTCTAGCCTAAAGATAATTCATTAAAGTAGCTCTCCCTCCCCCTTTTTTTGATCCACCTCTCCACCTCCTAACACCCCCCTAAAAAACACCATCAATATTTCATAAACTTACAGTGACAAATGTATTTTAATGTGGTCCACAGAGAACCTGAGATTGATTGGCCTCTCAGAAATATGACACGTTTCAAAGCAGGATATTCATGGAGTGTTTTAGTGCCTACATTAGTCAGAGAGAAGCAGCGCCTAAATTTATCATAGTTATGGCTTTCTCGGTATCCATTTTCTTTTAGCCGCTGACAGCAAGTATCTGAATGGTCCCTATTGATTGGCTTTGTGGTTCTGTCTTTAAAATGCATTGGCTGTGGGGGTTTTCGGATCAAATTAAGTCTCAGCTTCCTGGAGTTTGTGCATATCTACAGCGCAAGTGCGGACAAAGCTGGCTCCATTCATGCTGATTTTCATTCACAAGGGCACACGGGGAGGGAGACCCGAAATCTCCACTGATAGTGTGGGTGAACTGAGCCCTCTTTGAAAGCCAAGAGCTCCTGATTCCAGGAGGAAGCAGCAAGGAAGGATGGGGCAGGAAGCACCTCCTGCATCTGCTTTGGGTGCCGATGGACCAGGCATTCTTGGTGGAACACGGTCTTGAGGGAAAGCTGAGAGATTTCACTTCTTCAGCTCTGCTGGGAATCCCCAGTCATGGCCAGCATTATCTGATGGGCTGTGCAAACAATCTGTACTGTTCTGAGCAGGAGACTCCTGTGTCAGTGGATATCCTGTCTGCAGCGCTGCATCCTCCATGCCGACAATCCTGGTCCCATATGGATGTGGCAGTGGATTTTCGTGGTGGTGACCAAATTTCAAAAGTGCAAAGCAAATGGTTTTTGTGCCAAAAGAGGTTATTGCATTATTTCAAGTGCTGGGCCAAAGAAAATGCTTTGTTTATGCAGTTTTAACTTTAAATTTCAATTCAGCTCAAATAAATTACATACTTTTGTTGTGCAACTTATCTAGAAGGTCTTAAAAGTCATAGCCTGCCACCACCTTTTTTTTTTTTTCCCTTCCAAATATATGGATCATATTTATGAAAAGCTTTGAATGAGTCCAAGATAAGTTCTATGACTCTGCTTTGGTAAATACACAATTGCTTATTAACAACCCTTTTCTGTGATATGTATTGCAAGTCTGGGGCAGAAAAAATGTGAGTGATGAACACACTTTAATTTACAGACTAGTCCTGCAGGCATCATGCTGCATGAGGTATTTGTGTGCTTGAACCATTTTAGATTCCTATTTTCTCCACTCCCAGCCCTGTTTCCCCTTCCAGTTTATCAGCGTCATCAATCTAATACTCTTCATTAATGCAAACCCCCTTTTTAAAGAGCAAGCAAAATAATTAACTCTTGGGTTATGCCTCAGCACGTGGTTCAACTTGGCTTCAGATTTTACTCTGATCTTTTTACAACAGGAACTTACAGGAGTTTTGGCAGAGACTGAATGGAGGTGCAAAATGAGAACAATTGGATTCATTAGGAGGGCAGAGAGATGGCTTTTTCATAGATTCATGGAATTTCAGGCCAAGAGGGACCCCTGGATTGCCCCTCTGACTTGCTGTGTATCGTAGGCCATTGCATTTCTCCTGGTTACCACAGCATCGATCCCAATAACTTCTGTGCCTAACTACAGTGTACCTTGTGTCTGCCTAAAGCAGGTATTCCAGACAGCATCCATTTCTTCATTTGAAAGTATCAAAAGCTGGAGAATACCCACAGTGTTTAAAAAAAAATAAATTGTGCCTAGTTTTAAATTTAAATCAGTCTGGCTTCAGTTTCCAGCCATTAGTTTTTGTTATGCCTCTCTGTGATAGATTAATGAGCCGTTTAATACCCTTTGTTTTCTCCCCATGAAGGTACTTATACACTAATCAAGTTACCTCTCAATCTTTGTTGATAGGCTAAACAGATTGAGCTCTTTCAGCTCTCATTGAGATCCCAGTTACTCTCCTTACAGTTGTTCACATCTTTGTTTTTTCCCAACACTCTGTAGGAAGTTGCAGTGCTGCAACTGAGCTTTGTCTGCCTTTTACTGGTCTCACCAATGTCATAAATAAAAGTATAATCACTTCATCAATCCTGCTTACTGCTCCTCTTGCTTATACCTCTAAAAGCAACATTAGCCACTTCTGTCACAACGTTGTGCTGGGAGCTTACGTTGAATTGCTTGTTCAGTAAATCTTTTCCCAAGTAATTTATTTGCAGGGTAGAGGATGGAAGGATGGCATTGTTTTCTTTTTCATTTTAGAGTGTTCACTTCTGGATGGCATTAGGAATGTGTCAGGATCTTGCTTTCCATGAACTAAGGAAGTCATTTCATATCCATGTGCAAAGTTTACACTGTCTTGACTTGCCTTCCACCACCCTGGATTGAGTGTTGGGGAAACCAAAAGGATCAGGACAGGTCACACATGTGCTCTGCCCTAACTTCAGATATCAACCTGATCCCTAGAGTTCCCAAAACTGCTGACAAAGGTTGGTGCTCTCACCTGTTTCGTGCTATGATGAAGGCTCTTTGATTTAAAAGCAACAAAAAAATCAGAAAACCCTCAGCAAAGCATCAAACCAAACCACACCCCAGAAATCCCCAAGCAAACACAAAATTCCGAGGTGTTGTTAGGATGGAGATGGGCAGAGCAGCCTTGACCAGCCCCCTGTGCTGGGGCCATCCAGACTGCCCTTTGTCCAGCTGACTTTGACTGACTTGCCTTGGTGACAATTCAGGGGGGAGAGCTGCGTTTTGTGCAGTCAAATTATTTATATGCACTTCACTTGGTGTTTAAAGAGGGAAAATGAAAGAGTAGGTTTGAGTTACGGTAGTGCTGAATGTGATAATTATGCTGCCCTCCTAAAGGAATCCACGCTGAGACTCACATATGCTTTCATCCTCCAGGACAGACTATTCTGTTAGTCTCTTTTTAAATAAATGATTAGAGCTTGCTGAGATGATCTGCAAGCAAGATTCTGCAGTCTCACAGGCTCCAAGAGACTGTGCACTTGGGCTGTGATTTGTTCCTCTGTATTTACTCTTTCCAAATTAATTTTATTTGTATGGGGGATTCACCTAGAAATCTTAATTAGGGTGAAAATTATTGTGTGAAGACAAATCCAACCACAAACACCAAATAGTCAGTTGACGAGTGAGTTTTAGCATCTAATTTCTCATGCTTTGAGGACGAGGGTGAGGTTTTTGACGGACAGTTGGTGCAGAGTGATGTCTGACAGCTGTGAGGAAATCTCAGGCTGGGGACACACACCCACCAGGAAGAGGAACATCCCAAATCTCTGACTTTAATGCTGTGGTATCTCTTCTGGAAAAGATTAGAAGATAATTTTGTTGTTGCAGGTTCTTAGGTGTCTCTTGTATGTACACAGATGTGTTTTTGCATGCCAGCAATGGCAACTCAAAGACAAACATGAGTATTTTCTGTCCATCACATTCTGGCTGTGATTCTGCTGACCAGGGTCCCATCAAAGAAAAGAGGATTGTAGCTGAGTGTCACATGGAACCCTAGGAGCAGAGAACAAAAACTGTTCCCAGACATGAAGTGGGCTGCAAAAGATTGCTCCAAGTCCTCTATGAACTGTAAACTAAGAGCTGAGGAACAGAGGAGATGTCCTCAATTTACTGGGCAAGAGTAGGCAGGGCCACATTTGGATTGTTCCCTTCCCAGTTATTCAAGTTCGTCCATATGTGGCTACAAAAGCTTAACTTTCTAGAAATTACATTACACTGATACTTTTGATAAAGCAGAACTTGCTGCAGAATTGAAGCCAGTGATGTTTCATAGGACACTGCAAAACCCAGCCAAAAGAAGCCTGAGTTTAGTGGGTGTTTAAGTAGAACACAGCATCTCCTACAGCTGGTTTTATGCAAGTCAAGGGGGGATCTGTGGAAGCAACAGAATTGCTGCCTTGTTGTGGGGTTTTGTTTCCTTTTTTATGCTATTGTGCCACCGTGAATGAATCCTCGGTGTATTCTGTTTCAGGGCTGTTAATTTTTTTTTCTTCCCAATTGAAAACAATAGCCCTGGGAAGCTTTAGCTCTGTTTTAGAAGAGAAACTGCGGCAGAGAATTGGTCTGTAACGCAAACGCTTCACTTGGAGCTGGCTGGGGAAATAACACGCTCAGCCCGGTGAAGCATTGTGGGTTTGTGAGCTGTGTCTGGCATTTATGAGACGTGATAGAAGATGCCTGGAGGAGAGGGAGGCAGCAGACCCCACTCCTTTGGTGGTGAAGCCTTTTCCAAGTACTGCATGGCATGACTGACTGAGATTGCCTGCAACTTTACAGGTGGAATGGTGCTAATTTTCTTTTCAGAAAAGAAATTTATGGTTTTTTTGGTTTGACTTCGTTTTTTGGTAAGGTAACAAAGCAGGTTGTACAATTTCCTACATGAGCCTTCTTTACCAGAAGAGGAAAAAAAGCAGTAAATAAGTTCACACGTCAGCTCAGCTGAGGATTGAACCTGTCACCACACTGCTCTATGCTGACAATTTGCACAAGGTGATGGCCAGGGTACAGTCACACAGAAAACTAATTTTAAAACACTCAGCTGGGTAAAATTTGCAGCAGGATGTTTATTTATTTCTGTTAAATGTTTGAAGTGTATAAGCTTGTGATGTGCACAGCTTATTCTTCGAGAGGTTTATTTCACTGCAGAAAGTCTGAATGTGACCCAATGCTCCCTCCTTAAACTTCAGATCATTTTGCAGTTACTGACTCCATTTACCCACTATTCCCCTTTGCTTTCCAAGCTCTGTAACCTGAGGTAAACAGAAAGCAGTTTCTTTACACTGAAAACAGAATATTTTCGGTTTTCTTTCCCATTTTGCATTTAAGTGAAATGTCAGATTGGAAATAGCATTTTGTTTTTTGCTTTGAAAGCATAAGTTCAGTCAACCATCAGGTAAGTTTGTTTTGATAAACTCGAAAGGTACAACTTTATGTACACCTATTTCAGAATTAAAACCCTTGCTTTTCAGAGCATCATCTTCCTCAAATCATAGTACTGTGGTTTATTGTGGGTTTTGGTGGTGGTGGGAATTTTTGCAGCTTTTTTCTGTTCTTTTTTTCAAGTAGGAATTCTGGGCAGACCCTTTAGGAGGTGTTTGCATGCCATCAGAAAGTTGTTACTCTAAAAACTGTTTCTGCAAATACAGTTGGATCTCCCAAAAGTTTGTGTTGCGATGGATAAATTTTGATTGAAAAATCTTGATCAACAATCCCCAGGAACTCAAAAATAGATTGTGTTAGCTGAGGAAAATATTGATCTCTTCTGCATCTCTCTTCTTTAACTGTCAAAACTTTATCTGATAAGTTTTGGGTTTGATTTTGCTCCTATAAATATTTTTTGCATAGATTGCAAAGTGTTAAGGAGGATTAAATAATTTTTGCTTATTCCTGGCCAGGCCAAGCTTTACTTAGGCACTTGGCAGCTGCTTTGTGTCTCATTGGTATGCTCTTTACAATTTGTAGAGCAGAGTAGATTTAAAGAGATAGCTTATTAATAAACACGGGCAAACAAAAGCTTTCTGGCAGCAGTTTAGACTTGCATAAGAATGGTGGTGGATATTTTTTAGGAAAAACAACGCTCTTAACAGGGGTAAAAATGAACTAAATTAAAAGAATGCTTAAAATATAATATCTTTTGGGGTGACTGGAAAGAAGTTTTCATAGGAATACCCAGTAATCGCAAATATTTTAGTACAAATATGTTGTCTGTTAAACCCCTCTTGTGAACAGTTAAATAGTTGCTTTTATACAATGAAAACGTCACACGTACACAATTTCATTAAAACCATGGCAGGCTTTTTTCCATTTCTCATTTGCAAGGCGGATGTGTTTTATTTTAGCACCGTTTGCCACGCGTAATACGGTGATAAAGTGTGTTTATGTACAGAGATGGATTTGTTGGTGATTAAGGAGGAGAAATAAGAAAGGAAAAAGAAAAATTGTAGAAATTACATAGGAATACAACAAAAACTGTTAATAGCTTGATTATGCAGGGGTGGAGCTGCAGTGAGCTTACAGTTGTTCAGGGCAAGAATCGATTTGAGAGTATTATCCTTTTATTGAACTGAGAGTTTTGAGTAATCCTAAAAATATGTGTCAAGTAAGACTTATGTCTCCTTAAATATTTTATCTTGGCATAATATTCTGTAATTTGGTACAAAATTATCCTTGATTTGATATATCAATACAGGCTGTGACTCCATGCAGGAGGGTTTGAGCTGCAGCTCTTGCATCTCCCCCCTATATTTGTGTGTTCTGCTGTAAGCAAGTATGAAAAACTCAATCCGGGCAGTGGAAATCCTGACAATCCCAGCAGCCTAACTCACTGCAGGAGCTGCATCAGTGTCAGAAGTGTAACCCTGAGGTACAGGTACGGCTCATACAGGCAACCTTTTGGTTCCTGTCTCAATTTAATTAAAAGTCCAGTTTATCTTTGTGGTTTAAAGCTGTGGCTCCCTCTCCTCCTATTTGGTATTTTGTACTTTCACGCTTGTTTTTTGAAAATAACGTGCAAACCCCTCTCAGTCACTGGGGAAAACCAGGTTTGGTTGGAGCAAAAAAGCTGCAGTGGCTCACAAGCGTTACCTGTCATGTCATCTTTGTTTTTAGTTCTGATTCTTATGTTTGTTTATCAATATAAACTTTCAAGACTCTTTTCACAGTCTGATTAAAAGCATGCCTACATTAATATGTGTTTTACCACAGCCTATATCAGTCTCTGGGATAAAATTTGTGCATTAGAATTGAGCTAGGTAGACTGGGAGCCCAGGGAAAGTGTTGCCATTAAGGTTTTTAAAGAAACTCTGCATCACTGACACTTTAGTTGGGGTTGTACTAATGGACATGGGTAGTCTACTGTGGCCCTACTTCCTGCAAATTATTTTTTTTGTGGCTCTTAGCTCCTCAATGCCTCAAATATTCTGGATTAGTCTCAAACTCCTAAACCGCTTAAATCACTTTCTGGAAAATTAGATTGCTGCTGGAAGTGCTGCTGTTGTGGATTCCTTATCCTTCTGTGGTGTTTAGAGCAAGGCAGACTTTATCAGGGAAGGTGATACCTTTGGACTGTTGGATACAGAAATTTCTGTGAGTAACAAGCCAGTTTTGAACCTGAGCCCCCAAATGTGACTGTTTTCCCTTTGCTCAGATCAGTTGCTCCACCTGGAACCTCATCTAGTGTTTATACTCAAACCATCGTTGCTGTAATAATGCTGCTCATAGTGAATTAACCATTGTTTCAGAATTCTCCATATGGGACAGCCTGATTAAATTGTGCTTGGATCTTTGTTCTTGTTGTTCCCTGTGAAAATAAGAAATAGGTTTTATATTGCACCTTATGCTATAAATACCCCAGGAATAATGGACTGGCTAGTGCTGCCAGCACTCTGTGTGCTGAAGACTGGTATATGATGTGATGCTCACATATTTTTATGTTGCAAGTCTCTAAAGATAGCCCCTAAACTATTTTTTCTTAAGGAAAAATAGTATAATTACATCAAACTATGTCCCCTTACCACCACAGCATCTACAAAATAAGGATACCACTTTATTTAAAAAAATAAAAAAATCAACCCCCAAATTTGTAAATCCTTAATATCTATTCTTAAAAGGTTCTTATTCATGGAACAGATGAAGTGATGCTATTGGGACACTCTTCCAGCTGGGAATGTTTCTGTCTTCTCTTTGCACGAGACTTGGTTCAGGGGATGTGGAGAGTGAGGAGGAATGAAAGTTGGGAACATTTGTAATCTGCAAATGCTTGTGTGTGGGGTGGTTCTCTCTCTCCCTGTGTCAGGCATTTGGTGGGAAAGGAGGCACAACAGAGATGTGTTAAATGTCACTCATCCCCTGAGCCCCCAACAATGAACAAGGATTAAACAAGGAGCTGTGGAAGAGGAAAAGAAATCCTCGTGCAGGTTTTAATAATTCATAAACATTGCATCTATTTTACTATTCTCTGCATTTAAAAACAAGGCCCAAACTATGCCTGCAAGCGTAACTTTCCCTTTACAGTAAAAAGGGATTGAATTCATTATGGTTAAATTCTGGTTATATAAATTATTTATTTATTTACTCACTTTCTTTTTTGGATGATTGTTGTCTTGCATTTATAGATGGACCAAACACAAGATCTTATGTCCAGAACAGTCTAAATTTGAAAGGCTTTCATGAAATTGAAATCTAGACAGAACCCAAAATGATGACAATTTGCACACCTTCAGTTTTCTGTAGCTTTGCCAGTGTTCTCTTTTATATATGGACCAAACAATAATTACTTATCAGTAAACTCAGGGATGCCCAGGGTACTTCTGAGATCATGTCCAGGATAAAACCATTTTATGGGGTCAGTGGGATTAAGTGATGTTGGAAGAGTGGGAAAGGAGGGTTTGTTCTCCCTCTCATCATACAATACAGCACAAGTGGCTTTTACTTTTGGATCAGAAACACAGAGGTTTTTGTTTTGATGGTATAGCCCTATCTGGGCATTGTGTCTTCAAATGGAAGGATGTCAGTGTTGGTCTTCTATCTGGATTTTTCTTTTTGTTTTTTCAAACTTGTCAGTATTTTAAAGCAAGGTCTGCATTGTGGCTTTTAAAAATAATGCTATTGCTCTTTGCCATTTAACTGCTGCTATTGTGTGGGCTGTGAAAAGAGTTCACTCTGAACTGCTCAGCAGTGGGAACTCCCTACAGAGTAAACCAGGCTTGGTGAGCTGGGGTTCATGGCCAGGAGAATTCCAGCCTGTCCTGCCTTGCTTACCTGGGGATCTCTCTGAAAGCTCAAGGTAAATGTCACCGTTTGGGGTCGTGTAACCCTGTATGTTTTAAAAGGGATTGCATAGACTCCTCCAAGACAAGTAGTTATTTGCAGTTCCTTTACCGTAGGCAAGTGGGACAAATGTCTTCAGCTGTCAAGTTCATTCAAGGCTTGAAAAATAGATCTTGTTTCAGTGTGTAAAGCACAACGCCTCGAAAATCCCACAGTAAGACCTTTAATTTCCACTTGAGCAAATCTCTGACACCAGCCGAGAGGAATCACTTGAATCACTTGCTCTAAAGATGTGTCTGCCTTGCTCCTGGGCTGCCCTGAGATCTAAAATCTGCTTGTATGAGAGGTATAATAATAGCAGTTTTTTCATCTTTGTTGTAGGCATTGGCTTGAAAAGCCTTTCTTTAAGAATTCCAAGATAAGTAAAAGAGATCTTGTTGTTTAATGTGGTCCACAAATCAAAAGGAAGATTAGAAATTTTCCCAGACAAAAGTCTTTTTGAATGAGAATTAGGATCCCCAAAGTTATATTTCATGGCTTGAGCTCACTTCCTCCTGGCAGGTGATGACCAGGAAAGAAGAAAATAGAGTGCTAATATAGCAACTGTGGCCACGGTAAAATAGTTGACATTTTTTGGTTTTTGTTTCCATTTGGATCAGATTTCACTTTCTGTTTCTGATTGTCTTTTGGAAATGTGAAGAAAATCTTTAAAGGAGGTGAGAAAATGGTAACGGTTTTCTGTTCCTCTAATGTCTGTTCTTTGTCTTGTGTCCATCCCTCACCCCCTGGCAAAATCCTGACTTTTTTGAATTATTTCTGCAGATGTGTGCTTTTTTTTTTTTTTTTTCATACACATGAAGTCAAAGAAATTTGGAAAGAACAAGGAATTGTATTTAGAGATGGATAATGATTCATTGATAAGTAATTGCTGTCAGGACTGTGGGGTCTGATTCAGGTCACTGTTAATTTAACCTGGTTCAAAAGGGAATGGATACTTTTTATTCACATATATTTAATCAAACAGTCCCTGGGGAGAGATAGAATGGGAATTGAGAAGTGAGGAGCAGCTAAGAAGATGCAGTGGTTTGAAGTAACAGAGTTATTTTGCTCTTTCTGGTAATGTTTTTCTTGTACTTTATTTTTCTTATGAATAAACCCAGACAGCATCTCCGAAGGGTAGATCAGAGGCTGCTCACCCAGTTAAGCAGTTTAAAGCTCATTTAGGGGCTCCCGGTGAGGTATTTCCAAGCATCACTGATAACTGATGGTGACTATTCTATTGAAAACACTTGTAGTTCCTAATTTCCTGCTTTGGCTTTTCTTCCATGGCTTTTCACTCTGATTCCTTATTGGAATATTTGTGTCCAATTCCTCCTCCACCCTCCTCCTCCACTGGCTGGAGTGTTTTTGGAAGGAGACAGAGCCCAGGGTGCAAACGGATGGACCCATCCTGCTAAATGCTGTCCCGTTTGGGTTAAGAGCAGCTTTCCACACAGTGCAGATGCTCAACACTGCTGGGGGATGCTGCTTGGACCTTTTGTCATCTGAGGAGGAGCACAGGACCTCCAAATATTCCTGAAATGAAAAACCATTTGCAAAAAAAGGAAAGGTGGAAAACTGAGTAGGACTTTTCTCAATCATTTCCCCCCTCTGCCAGGGCTCCTTTACCCCGGTGCTGCCCTCCCCATCCCCTTCAGACCCCCACAAGCTGCTGTGATGCTTTTTGGGGAAAGCAAAGAAGAAACAATGCTGGAAGATGCGTGTGAAGCTCAGCAACTTTCAGCACATCCTCCTTCCACAGCAGGGGCAGCAGAGTGAAGCAGATGAAACTGCCCGGGCTCGGGGAAGATGAGCAGGACTGGGGCTGGCTGGACCACCCAGGGCACAATATGTGTGTTGGGGCTGGCTGGCAGCAGGGGGTCCCTGGGAGCCGTGGCACTGGTAACTCACCCTCTCAGTTGTGTTAGCACCTCATCAGAGCAGCTCTGGGAACGGAACATTCCAGGCTGCACACTGCTAAGGTGGTGTTCTCTGCTGGATAGCACATTATGGGAATTCCACGGCTCCCAAATATGCTCCAGTGTACAAATGGATGCTTGGCAGGGATCAGAGTGCCAGGGTTTACACGTATAAAAGGATTCAATATATTTCTTTGTGAATCTGATCCTGAAAGTGAGGGATTGATGGTTATAACTAGGCCTGGTAAAACTTTGTTCCTCGTCCTGTACTTCTGTAAGAATATTTTATATCCTGCTGGGCTGCTGTACCTCTGCTAGAAGGGCTTTGACAGTTGTGCTGAATTGCAGGACTGCCAAGGGAACGTGGCTTTGGCCAAATGTCCACTAAGCACCAGGACAAAATTGTCAAACTTGGTCTTGCTTTTATGAACTCCTCTAAATTGTGGGTCCAGCTCAGAAGTCAGCAGTAGAAAATAGTGTGGCAGGTCACGGAGCCATTCATTTTTCTGTTTAGAAAATGCTTACTGGGGAGGAATTGTCTGTGTAGAATGACCAGTTTGAGATGGGTTTTGGCTGGTTCCGGGGTAAATTTCCACCTACTTTTGGTACCTGCATATCAGTCTTGAACTAAATTACTGCTTTTCCTTGAAACTTGCCAAATCAGTTTTGCTATCTAGTGTTGCATATTGATCTTGATATAAAGGGGAATATTCTCCTCCTCCTCCTCCTGGAGGAAATTTGGAATTGGTATGTTAGCTTAAACCAAAGAATTTTAATAAGTGTGAAACTACTGGCAAAAGGATTTGGCAATATTACCTCCTAGATCAAGGTAAAAGAAAGATTAGGACAGAGCAGTGAGTGTCTTTTTCTGTGGATATCATCTTGTGCTTTGAGATGAATCTTTCCTGGGACCTTAATGTTTAGTGCAGGGTTTAATTTTGTAACTTGCAACATGTCTTATTAAAGTATATATTGTGCCTTCATGAATATTTAAAAACAAGCACTTAGTAAAGATTTCATAATAGCCTCTAGTAAGCTTTTATGAACCATTAACAATGGTAGGATGAACTAATTTGTGTGGCTTCAGTAGGGAACCAACGAATGGATAATGGGAAGGTGCAGAATCCTTGTGGGATAAGAAAACAATTAATCGATTATTAATTGCCAGCAGAATGGTAGCATCTGCTTCAGCTCAACTTGATTTAGCTCCCATGTAAACTGGAGAGGGAGAACCCACCCAGTAAAGCCTTATTGCTGAGCCCAGGGGAAGAAAATTGGGCCTTTGGGTATTTTTAGGGCAAAGCTTAGTGGTAGCTTTATCAGCTGGCTGTGAACAGTCCCTCAGAGAGGTACCCAGTCCCAGACAGAGCCCTGGCTGGAGTCCTGCTTTGGAAAATAAGGTGGAGAAGTAGAAAGAAGGTGGCAAAAAGACTTTTAGCACTTTCTGCAGTGGAATTTGGGAATGAGGAAAAAGGTTTTTAGGGTAATATATGGACCAGAAATGGATGATGGGTTATTTTATTGCTTAACAAATAGATTCTCTGTAAAAGATTGGGGTCAGGAAGAAATGCACATGAACTGAACCAGCTTTCCACATTTTACAGGCTGGGTGTAATGTGTAGCCTATTTTCTGTATTAAAAGGGAGGAGTGTTTGGGCAATTACTTTAAAGCAATCTATATAGAAATATTTGTGCAAAGGAGAGGTCTGTTTCTAAAATTGCTGGGTCTGTGCATGACAAAGAGAACGCATCTTACCTGCAGAGTATTTGGCAACATGGTTTGTATCTTCAAACAAAATATAAGCCCTGATTAATCTTCCAATTGTTAACAATTCATAAGAACATTTAACAAAATCGCTGCTGCTTTTCTTTCTTCCAAAAAGATTTCTTGAACGGATTTTCTGGGTTGGTTTGTTCTTTTCTTTCATGAAGCAACCTAGTCAAATATTGTATTTAGGGATCATTCTCTGTGAATGCCTTGCAGAAGGTGAAACTGATCTGAAAAGCAAATCTTCCAGAAAGTCCATCTGCACTGTTATTGCAGTGTAAGAAAAAAACCAAGATGTGCAACGTTGGGTACCTACATGAGATCCTGCTTTGATGAGCCAGTGGGAAGTTCAGACTTTTAGAAATGTGTTCTTATACAAAGTAGTGGAAACACTTTTGGTTTCTCTTCTATCCTTGCTTTCTCCAGCCTTATGGAACAAGGTGTTTAGTATCAAAGCTCTGAAGATGTCAAGCATGGGCAGGATTGTTTCCTTCTGAAATAAAATGTATATTTACTGTCCTTTTCTGTCACATTAGTCACTTTAGATGACCACAAACCAGTGACTGCCAGCTGAACACAGAGAAAATCACAGTCAGCCAGCATCAGACAGTTTTTCTTCAGGTGGTTGTTACAGGGGAGTTCTGAGCTCCTCTCTGACACTCATCTGGTGGGTGGCAATGTGGAGGGAGGGTGACTGGAAAGAGGTAATGGAGGGAAAAGAAATCTTACCTTGGCTTCACCAGTGGCAACATGAGCATATGCAATTATAAGATAGCTGGCAGATGACAGAGTTAGTTAATGTAACAAGCCCTGTAAAGCATTTAGCCACATTCTAGTGTTTAATCAGCTGTGTAAAGTGCAATATCTATCTTTCAATTTTATGCCATTAAGGGAGACAAGATTTTGATTAGGTACTTAATCTGGGCAAGAGGAAAACAGGCCCAGAGCAAGCCCACAATAGGCAGCAAAAGGGACATTCGACGAAGGATTCGATAAAGGAGAAAGACAGAAATTTAACATAAAAGAGAATTAGTGCAGCTCCTTTCAATTTAGTGCACAGATTTTTATGGACTAATCAATTAGAGGCTGTGGCTGTGCTGCTGGGAAGTGGTGCCGTGTTAGAGGCTTTGCCATATTAATTCTGTTCATTACCCCGAGGTCAGGCGGAGTGCTTTGGAGAAGCCCCTGCTCCCAGCAGGTCACGCCGTGGGTGTCGTCCCTTTGTTCAGAGGGGTAAATGGGCACAGGAGACTTGTGGGGGCAGTTGTTGGTGTGGCAGCTCTGTGTGAGTGCAGGTCTTTTGGCTTTGTCCCCGTGTTACCTCTAAATGCTGTTTTTTTGATATTTTCCTCTTTTGAGGAAGCACTCTTTGTGAAGAGAAAATAAGATCCAGTGGGAGGATGCTGGAGGAGTACTGAAGGTGTGGGTGCAGCTTGCAGATCTACTTAAATCTTCCCTCTGACCTTTGCCTTGCAGAAGGTGAAACTAACTTGAGCCTTACTCAGCTAAAGGCAGCGAAGTTAATTCCATCAGCCACTGGAGGTGGGGAAGGAAGGGATCTGTGAGTTACAGGTAACCCAGAGCCGTGCACCCATTCCCCCATGCAAATAAGGTGCATCCAGGTGTGCCAGACATGCTGCTTTCATTGCAGACTGCATCTCATGCAGTGTCTAGGGCTGGAAGCCTGTGGGTTTGGGTCAGGATGTGAGCTGTCTGTAAAAAAAAAAGCTTCTGTCAGAGCGGGATCTTGCGTGGAAAAAGACTTGGCCTCTCTGAGGAGGATGTGTCGCAGTTTGGGGTAGGGATGGCAGAGATTTGTTGTTCCAGGAGAGAGCAGTTGGATCACTCATGAGTTTGGAATATCTGTAGTGATTTGAGACCTGAACTGTGATACTTTAGAACAAATCCCAGTAAAGGGGAGTTTGTCCTACAGAAGCGTGGCAAGAGCAAACTGAGCAGGCAAAGGGCAGGTCTGGCACCAGGTCAGCTCTGACTTTGTTCTAGGGGTTTCCCAGCATAGACCTGCTTTCTTAACGGGGGAATTTTTCAGAGTGTAATACAGTGGAAAAACAGAGGAGGAGAATTTTTGGTCTGAGAATGGGTAACAAACCTCCTCTTGCCCTTTGGGGGTTCTTCAGTGTTTTATTCTGCTTTTTTCCAGGCAGGAGCAGTCAATCCATAACCCAGCCTGTGTCCCTGGCAGTGGTGTGTTTTGGTTCTGACCCATGAGCACTTCAGAGAGCAGCATTCAGGACAGTGTCTACTCCTCAGTATATGTATTGTCCTGACAAGTCTGCAGGACGGAGAATGTCTTAGGAAAAACATTTATTTTGTTCAGCTGTGCCTCGTTTGTGGAGCAGCCTCCAGGACTGGCACCTCATTGTGCTTTCTGCATTGATTTCAGACCAGAGTAAGCCTGTAAAGATCAAGGGAGAAGAGACTGCAGATGTAAGAGGAGAATCTTGCTTGCTCTGTTCAATGCAGATTTTAAAGTAGTTCATTCCTTCCTTGAGAGCTTTTCTTCTGAGCCCTGCTCCCCCTTTCAGAAGGCAGTGCATGCTGTGGGGCTCTCTCTTCTCCTGCAGCAGCCTCTGAGGCTGGCCCACCACACTGAGACACTCACAGTATGATGCTCTCTGTTTCAGGGGGAAATCTGTCAGTTATTCCAGGTGTAGGTATGTAAAACAGAGCGGAACTCTTGTATGATGTGAGCTGATTAGTCCACAGTCTCTAGAAAAGCTGAAAATAGAATTACCACTTAGCTCTTTGTCTTTTATGAGGTGTGTGCTTTGGGAATTTTTTTGTCACCTTCCATCTAGTCTCCATCTGTGTTTGGCTTCTGATGGTTCCCTCTAATTCTATTAAACCCTAGAATCACTTTTGCTGTTCTAAATACAGTGGCTCCTTCCAATCCCTGTCTCCTGAGGATGATATGACGGAGCATATTAGTTTATGGCAAGCTGCAAAAAACTTGAACTCCCTGACTGTTCAATTCATGCAGAGCTATGACAGGTTATGCCTCCAGGCTACAAGTTAGGGAAATTATTTTCTGTTCAAACATTTCATTTCTCTGCAACTCTATAATTCTATTTCTTTTCTTTTCCTTTTCTTTTTTTTTTTTTTTGGTGTCTCCTCACAAGGGAAGTGCTGCGATATAAAACACTTTGGGCTCTGGCTGCCCCTTCCCCCATCTATAGATGGGGACTAGGAAAATGAGATGCATTTTTTTCTTTAATCATATAGCCATCTTGTTTGCTAACCAAAATGATTTTATGGAAGTCACAGCTGAAAGCATAAAATGCAAAGGGAAAGGAACATGTTTTTTTAATCTCATTAAGTCTGTAAAAACCTGACATTTGGAAAATACTGCTAAGGGCTGATGTGAAATGGGATAAATAAGGATGAGTTTTAAATTATCAGGAGCCCTCAGACCTGTACAACTGGAGTCAGTAGTTGTTTTTCATGGGGTAGGGTGGGAGAGAGGTCACACTTTATTTCATAAAAAAGGGAGTGGAGAGAGAAAAAAAAAAAAAGAGAACCTTTTTAAACTCTACACTTTTAGAATAAAACTGGACAGTTGAGGCAAATCCACCTGCTTGCACTTGTTCTTCTGCTGACAGATTTTTATCTCTTCTGAAACTGTGTGCAAGGATTTTTAGAGTTCAAAATTCTGACTTTGGACCAGCAGCCCAAACACTGTGTCCATGCACTGGGTATGACTCCCTGATAGGGGAAAAAAAGCTGAAAGGAAAAGCTGTCCTGGGAGTAAAAGACAAGTAAAAACAAAAGGCACAGTTACCTGGAGGAAAGCTCTAAGCATCCCATCATAGTTCTAACTTTTTTTGTCCTTGAGGAGCTGCAGCTTTCCTGGCTTATCCTCTTTGTGTCCATGAACTGAGCCAGGATCTGATTTGAACCAGGATATAAATGTACTTCAGGCAGAAAAATCCCTGTTGGCAGTTCCCATAAAACAATAAAATCATGTCAAATTTGACTAATTCTTGGGATGCATTGCCAGCAGAAAGCTGACAGTCTGAATTTGTCATCACTGGAGGGAAAAGTGTGTGTGTTTGTCTGTGTCTGTGCACGGGAGTGGGGAATGGACTGGGGGAGAATAAGGCAACTATTAACAAAATGGAGACAGCATGGTACTCCATTAATGTTATTAATAACCCTATCAGATTTTATTGAAAAGATGCTCTCTGTATCTGAATTTGCCTCTATTTCAACCCATTTATTAAAGCTGAAATAGCTGGAGTCACTTCAGACCATATTTATTATTATTATTTGCTGAATGAATGCTGTGATTATGGGTCCCATGAGAATTAGAAGAGATAAAGTGTCATCTTTCAGTCTTTTCTCACCTTCCCCAGGGAGCAGTGGAGAGAATGTCTTCCTCTCTGTCTTTTTCTATTAGACTTCCCTCTAATTTCTATTAATAGGGTTCTGAGACCTGCTGTAACACTTGAAAATTTATCTCTTACGTTTGGAATGGTGATATTTAACAATAACGGTATGCACAGAGGAGTATTTTTCTTTTATGTTTCCTCCTTCGCCTTCTTGAGCTGGCCATTGATTCCTAGCATTGTACTGACAGTTCAGGGATCTTTCTGGATGTCTCCAGAATAACCTGTGGGCTCATTCTTGCATAGTTTTATTGGGAGATTAAAAGCTGTTTCTGTTTTTAGACATAAAGCTGTGGTGGGATGGGGGGAAGGTCCCTGCCCAACAGAGGTCACCTATGAAGTCATCCAGGGCTGTGGGTCCCTTTCTGTGGTTTTAGGCTTCAGGTTATTCATGCTGAAACCTTGCTCTGACCATATGGAATTAGGTATGGAAATTCTATCACTGTGGAAAACAGTTGGAATTGGTCTGAGATGAGGTCATCCCGTGTGAGAACAAAGGACAGGGATGGTGCCGAGTGAAATGATGGCCGTTGGGGTGCGCTGGCCCTCGGACGGGAATCCCAGTGGGAGCACTGGTGCAAGTGGGGCAGCAAGCAGTGACATGGAAGGGCAGATGGTGACCCAGGCCAGCTCTTGCCTTGAGGGGAAAATGGGAAAGGCCTGTTGAGCTGGTACTTTGTTATTGCACCACGGTTAAATTATTTTAAGGATCAAGACAAGTGAGACTCTGCCCTGGGAAACCGGTGCAGGTGGTCCGAGTGTGGCCGCACAATGGCTTCTGGATGGTCAGACAGGGAAGTTTCCTTGGCACACCTTTTCTGGGAAGAAAACAAGGGGATTTGCTTGAAGGATGAGGCTTCGAGGCTTTTATTGAAAGGGGTGATGTAGCAACAATTTGCGAGGATTAAGAGCCTTCAGATCTATTTGCTTTATTCCCATTTTTATGTACATATGAACTTCTTTATTTGATTTCAAAAGAAAGAAAGAAGGAAGAGGCTTCTGCCAGGTTACCAGAAAAGCTGATTTGTTTGTTGTTTAGCTGACTGGAAGCCATTCTGGCCCTTTTATTAAGAAGCTGCAGATTTCCTTTATTTGATTGTATACATTACCCAACCTTCTGAGTTAGTTAGCATACCCCTCTCCTTGGACTGGTTAGAACTTTGTGTATGCAAATATCCCCATCACTTGTGCATATAAATTACTGTGTCACCACGTTAATACTGGAAATTTGGAAAAATCTGAGCAACTGCAAATCTACACACAGATTTTCATGCACAGATAATGGCTGCTCTGTCTCAGTTTGAAAGACGTGTCTGCTAAGGAAGGTGGGAACCTCCCTTAGAATAGAGAATGTGACCCCCCTTCCCTCTGAGTTATCATAACTTTGGAATCAAGGGCTTTCAGGAAAAGATATGGGAAAAGGAATAACAGTTCTTTACTAGTCTCTATAATGAGGCAAACAAGCAACAACAACAGTAGCAGTAACAAAAACCAGAAAATGCAGTGGCAGATGTCCCTGGGCTGCCAAGCACTTTCCTGTTTGATGCAGTTACAGCCCTCACCAACCTGCAGGTCTTTATTCTTTTAAGGGACCCCATGAGTAATTTTGTCTCTGAGACAGAGGGTGGTGAATGGCTAATTCTCTGATTTTCCTGAGTTATCCATCTATTTGAGGTGCACGTTGGGGCTGGGCTGGAGCAGCAGTCACGTGGAACAACTGAAGGACTCCTGACCAAAGCTGTTCTGATGGTGATTTAATGGCACTGGAGTGATTGCAGCACAGTGTTCTGGGGTGGCACTGACTGCCCTGAACCACATCTGTTCCCTCATTCACTCATGTAAAAATAGTGTAGAAACAAGAGCATTTGGGTTTAATCCAAAAGTGCACGATACACTTGCAACTTGTTTGGGCATCTTGGGGTCAAGGTGGATTCCTCAAGAAAAGAGTGCTGAAAGCAAAGTCTGTGTTTGCTTCATTGATGTCTTTCTATTTTCCACTCCCTGAAATCTCTCTTCTTAGGAGAGAGTTTAAATTTCCTCATTGGTGATGAAGAAAAACAACCACTGTGTCAACAGAATGAACAACAATAAGGGAAAACAAACATATATTAGGAGCCTGGAAACATATTTTCCTGCCTTCCTGTGCAGGAACAATACCAAAAGGAATAAGGACAGCAACCTTATGCCAAAATAGGGTTGAAAAACAAGTATACAGTCAACTGGATGTCCTGAGAACATATCAACCACTTAAGGTAGCAGAGAAAACTGAACTGAAGCAAGAGACAACGTGGAGAAAACACTGGAGCAACACCTGGTTTTCCCCTGCCAAAAGAAAAAGGTTGTCTGCATCTCGGTCTGAATTCTCATCCACAGCCACTTTGCTGTTTGCAGAAATGCTTTTCACACCTACAAAGCAGAGAATGTCCTCTGAAATAATTTATGCTGTTGGATACTTAACTGGTACATCCTCTTGGGGGTCTGCTTTTCCCAAAACCATCTGGAGACATAGGGTGAGGAAAAGCTCTTTAAATGTATTGAGTCTTTTCCCCCCATCTTAAAAACCTTGGCTTGATTAAATTTTGGCATTACATTTGTTGCATGAAAGACAGGAACTCCTCTGATTATTTGGATTGTAGAGTCAGGTAAATCAAAGGAACAGATCAAAAGAAGAGGAAATATTAATGAAAATCTATATTCTTTGGTCAGCATTTTTAATAGCTCTTGTAGAGAATCAAAAAGGAGAATCAGCTGTACCTCGGAAACTTGTCTGATAAGGATGATATAATGCAGGGCATTAATGCAAACTTCAGTACTACATACAGCTGGAAACAAAACCGAAAAGTGATGTTCTAAATAATAAAGCAATATTTGACTGTTTAAAAGCCTCACAGTATGAAATTTGTCAAAATTTGACTCTGACGATTGGCCTGGGGAGGCAGAGCATAGCAATAAAGCCCAAATCTGAGAGGCTGATGCTCTTGCCTCAGAGTAAGTGGAAGAATTAATCACTCCACTTGCATTTCCTCTATGACAGCTGCTGAGTGGAATATGGGGAAAGTGGTTTTTAATTTTTGGATTCTTTTGGCTTCTCTGCTTTAAGCTGTGTCTGAAATTGCACAGCAAAGTGGAGAACTGGGATCAACAGCAGTAGATTTGACTGCAAAAGTTTACCTGGAAAATGCTTCTTAGCATAAACTGAGCTCCATTATGTGATTTGACTTTGGGGCTTTCCACACCAGAGGAGTTCCTCATCTCAAGGATGGTCAAGAGTGGAGGGGCACTAAAAAAATGGAATCTGTGGGTGAAAACTAAATTCCTGGAAAGCTTCACATCTTGGGATAAGTCGGTGCCAGGTCTGCATCCCTCTTACAAACCCTGTAACAGGAAAAGACAGTTTGTCTGTGCCAAGCTAAAGGAGTCAATCGTGTGGAAACGCAAACCAAATCTTGTGACTCTGATTTAAGCATAATACAACCTGAGTATCATTGTTGGAAGCATTCAGGAAAAATTGCTGTAGGGATGTAAATGGGCTGATGCCAATTGCTTTTCCTACCTGTGCTACTGTGAGGAATCAGGTGGGGAAGAGAGGCTGTGAGCCCTTCATTGTGGCCTCTGAGCTGAGAACATCCTGCCCTTAGGTGCTTTGTAAATAAATGTGAAGAGGCAGCAAAAAACCAGCAGAGGAGGACCAAAATATAACTAGAAGTGCTTAAACACTGCTTTGAAAAGATGCATAAGAAGTATTTGCACCTGGTGGATAAACTTCAGTCTTGAAGAAGAATCTCAGTTCTTTCCCATTGTTCACCTTTATTTTTGAGGTTTGTTTTAATAGGGTGGATTTTGGATAGTGGTTCAGTTAGACATGGAACTATAAAACATTACCAACAATAGTCTGTGGAATTTGGATCATCTGGGACCTTGGAGCATAGGATTGTGAAAGCAAGTTTCCAAAACAGTGGAGTGAATGGTTTCATAAAATGTACTTCAAGCAAAAGTGCCCACCAACTATCTTTTGAGGTCATTGTCCCATTCTAGTGTTCAAGCCTTTTTTTTTTTCTTCCTTTTTTTTTTTTTTTTCGACTGCACTAACTGGAAAACTTAAAAGAAAGCTGTAAGGATGAGCTCATGTGACTGTCAGCAGCACGGTCCCAAGCACAGCCCTACTTTGCTTTTATGAGGTAAAGCTGGACTGAACAACAACAGCAAAGCACAAGAGGGCTTTAATTTCCCCCCAGGGCCCTGCATGGGCTGGATTAGGCAGTGGTGGGACTCATTAACTTCCAAAACAGCTCTGTGCTCATGGCTGAGAGCAATTTCTGACCTACTGGAACTGATTTATTTTTTGCAGACCAGTCTGGTTGTCCACCCAAAGTCCAGAGAAATCCATTGCCCTGTGGTGGCAGTGGGTGATTGGGCTCTGCCCATCCTTCAGCTTTGTGTGTCCATGCCAATGAAAGGTGGCTCTGGTGCACATCTGACACCACGCTGGGAAACCCAGTGGGATGAGAGGCAGATAAAAACTTGTTATAGGCATTTTTCTGCACAGCTGGTGCCTTTTGGCTGAAGGGAAAAGTGTTGGTGGCACCAGAAACTGGATTTGGCCCCGTTGGTGCTCTGATCCAGGCTAAGCACCAGGTTTATTTGTGCTGTCACCCTCATAGCTGCACTCATTTACAAATTGCTGGTGGAGTTTTCAGTGCAGAGAGGAAAGAGGTGCTCTCAGCAGTATTCCTGCTGGATCTGTGCAAAGTGCCGTATTCAACACGGGAACAGAAAATGAGTGTTACAGGACTGAGCTCGCTGTGGGGCTGGAGGCTCCACCCTCTTGCAAGAGCCAATTTAAACACTTTTACGGGGCAGAGCCTTTCTCCAGTTTTGGTTTAAAACAGTGATCAGACGTGGAGGTGCCAGAAATCTCAGAGTATTTCCGTGCCAGTCCTGCAGCAGCTAAAGGACACAGACTTGGGATAAGGCTCAAATAAACATCCAAACATCCAGGGTTCTTTTTTTTTTTTTTCCCCTATTGAATGTTTAAATGAATGAAAGGTGAGCTCCTAACCTTCTGAGATTTCCAACTTATTAAACCTAGGAAATGCAATAGAGTGCTCCACTCAATGTTTTTCTGTGTTTTGCCTTCCAAATTTCCCTGAATTGCCATGTCTCCTTCCGATCTCTGCTGTGTGATCCTGTCTGCCTATTACTATTGGAGACAAACTGGAGAAAGAAGCTTTCTTCATAAGCGAGCCCAATATTAGACATATAAATAATGCATCCCTCAGCATTATTTATAATGCAGTAGCATCACTGTGCTGTATCATATGCAATTTCACGTTGCTGCTTTTTAACTGCTTTCCTGCCAGGCACACCCTTAAGAAAGTTCTAAAGCAGCATTGGCTGCCTGTTTGATATTTCTTTTCTGGTATAGCTACTAGTTGGGCCTAGAAGTTTTCATACACAAGGCATAGACAAGGTTTAAATTACAATACCAGGGAGCGTAATGCTGTGTGTAGTACCATTGGGGACTGATAGTGAGAAATGTTCTGCATAAGAAAAATGACCAGCAAGAGCATAGTAGGGTGAGATAACTGTTTTAGGCTTGTTTTTTGGTGTTAATGCTGTGCTTGGAGTGGCTTTTAAGTTATTGAAGCATGATAATAGCAGAATATACTGCTCCACTGGTCAATTGCCCCATGTAGACCAGTTTGGTTTGGTTTAATTTTATTATTTTTTATTTTATTGTGAGAGAGAATGCTTTTGTGTCCTGCACACACACAAAATCCGGAATAACAATACCGAGGCTTATCTTTGTAAGATCAAATGAAAGCCGTGGTTGAATGTTCCATTTGTTTCTTAATGAGTAGTGTCAGGCTGTGCCCTGTGTTTAACAAAAGCATATGTGCAGATATTGTTCTGTTATGATTACAGTACAATTATATCATGTCTGTAACAGATTACTAAATCTGGCCTTTTCTTGGTTTAGGAAATCGAGGAGGAGATTAGTTGATTAACTTCTGAGAATGCACCTCAATAATTTAAAAAAAAAATCCTTTTTGTGTTAGCCACATTCTCGTACAGTCAGGTTTGGGAGAACTGTTCTTTTAGGTTTTGGATGGGAGGTAGGTCTGGTTTTATATTTGATTTTTTTTTTTCCCCAGGGGAGTGGGGTGTTTTGTGGTGCTTTTCTTTATTTTTTCTTTAATGAAGACAACACTTTTAATTATTCAGCTGTCTACAAGCCTGTTTTTATTTTGAACCAAACCAAACAACAGCAACAAAATGAAATAGGAATTAAAAAAAGCTACAGCTGGGAAATCAAGTACTTTAATTCATATATGACAGCATGCTATATTACAATAATTTCATGTTTCACTGTTATCTCTGTGTGCAGCAATTGTTGTTCTGTTCTACCCTGCAGTTTAATGCAAGAGCCTCCCCTTGGGAGGAAAATGGGGCATGTGAAGTGCAGCAGTGGCTTTTCAGACACAAATTTGTTTTTATTTAATACACCAAAATCTCAAAACCTTGTGTGGGTAGGAGGAATCAACTTCATTTGCTGCTCAGCTCTGTTCTCAACATACATCTGTGTTCTCTAGTCACTGCCTTTTACGTGAGGACACATCCCATTTTCCCAGGGATGGGATGGTAAGAGTCAAAATGATGGCTAAGAATGGGTGTCTGAGCATGTGCTAGAACTCAGCTCTGGAGCTGCTGTATGAACTGAAAAGGTGGGAAGAACTTCCTTGGTGTATTAGTTACTAAACCCCATCTAGGCAGCCTCTGAGCTTTTATTTCTGGCTTCAGCTCCATTTTATGACCAGAAGCTGGTATTTGTTTATTACTGGTGTTTAACTTTGGCAGGAGATAATGATTTTGAGGAATGCTGAAATTTTGATTTGTTTCTAGGGGTCTGTCATGAGTGAAGGTGCAGTTCTCAGCACATTTGTGCCTTGGCCTCTCAGAATGATGGGATAATGTTGGTATGAACTTGTAATGAAACCTTTAAATTTTGGGTCTGTTTAACAAAAATGGTGTTAGAACTTTCCTATCTATTTTAAAATTATTTTTAACTGTTGTAAAGTCAAAGGATTGGACTGGAAAGGATCTCGCAGGAATCCTCCCGATCCATAACTTGACTCCAACTGTACCTGACTGCTCAATGTTGTCTTTGTGGGCTCTGCACTGCAACAGCTTCAAGCTGCCCACTTTTTTTCCACATCTTCTCCTTGGGTTTGGCATCCAATCTGCTGATCACTTATTATTGACTGTCAAGAGGTGATACCAATCCTCACCCAACCTCTCTTAAACAGCTTCCTCACCTGGGCTGTGCACAGGTAATTTGATGGCAGAGGAAATGCTCTTTCTGCTGCCTCTCCTGCTGCTAAAGCCATCACCCCGTGCGTCCTACATCACGTGCATGCTTTTATTTCTGTGCAGTTGTTTCTTTTTCATTGCCCTGGATTTTTATTTTGGGCAGACTGTGTTCTGGCAGTGTTTGCTGAACGATGCCTTGATGTGTGATTAATGCCCTTAGGTGCTATGCTAATACAAATAATTAATGAAGGGCTCTTTAATTCTTTTTCATAATAAATGTTATGTGGCATGTTTGAAATACAGCTAAGATGGAGCCATGTGCATCAAAATAGGCATATCTCTAGTCATTCTGGTGTATTAAAATGCGTGGTTTTATTATCAGTAAGCTTCTATGCCCTGCAGGCATTTAAATCCTACTATCCTGAGCAGGAATGAGAAAATAAGGGTTGCCAAAAAGGAATTTCCTTTATGCCAAAAAGCTGAATTGTAACATGGGGAGGGCTCCACAGGGCTTCTCCATTCTTCTGGCCACCACTCTGAAGTTAACATGTGTGTTCTCCAAACTTGTGCAGAAGTTTACCATGTACCTCCTGTGTGTCCACTCCCGTGTGCTGGGACCAGGGCGAGCGGATTTAGTTCACTGCCCTGGTTTGGGGCTGCATTTCAGCAGCCTCGAGGTCAGAACAAAGCACAGAGCCCCTGAGTTTTAAGGTGCTATTTGCTATGTGCTTTCAAGCTTTTGTGATAAAATCAGATGCAGGTACAGTTCCAAGTTGGGGCTTAAAGGGGATTTTGTGGAGTGCCAGACCTAGTGAGGATACTTGATTTATATATTTGTGTGTGTAAGGCTGGGGAAGGTTTTTACAGTTACAGGTTTCTCAAGCCTTGCTTCTCCTCTGAGTGTGAGCAGGTGATAACAAACTGTTTGGATTGCAGAGATAAGCGATTATTTTCCTCTCCCCGTTAAATAACATTTCAATTACAGCAGTGCTGGTATGTTGGGATGCTCTGCATTGACTTTATCTCCTGTTCAGCAAGAGCACCTGGCTATTTCAGTGTGTTGGAACAGGGTAACTGCTGGGGTGTGATCCCTGGCAGGCATTGGAGTGAGAAGGAGGAAGCAAGAAAAGTCACATTGCAAAGCCTTCATGAGGAAGGGTGGATTGTGAGTGTGGCCTGAAGGGTACCTTTGGAGACAGGGAGAAAAAGCAGAGTTGTCTTTGACTTGTGAATGTGTAGGGCCTCCATTTCTCCTTGAAATTTTTCTTTCAATTTTCTCCTTGAAACCCACATTTTTGTTCATTTTGTCTGTTAACTACTTTTTTAAAAGAACAGACACATCATTTGACACGTGAGACTGTTGTAGCTCTTGGCTTGTGGTGTGACCTGGAGGATCCCAGCACTGCCCTGTGCCACACCGGGGAATGGGACTGGGCTGGGATTTTCCTCATTCCTGAGGGAGTGGGAAAGCATCGCTCTGGGTGAGGAGCAACATGAGCTGCAGCAGGTTCCTGCTGGGCCCTTAGTAGTTTTTCCCCTTGTCCTTCAACTCAGCTACATGGCATGCATTTGTTTTTCTTTAGCTCCTGGAGAAAACAAACAGCAGAGTCCAAAAAAGACAGGATTTTCTAATCTCCCATAAAAAGGCTATGGAAATTTGAAAGGAGAGGAAGGCGATAGTATCGCCTGCACCGAGATGGCAATTATGGGTCGTGGGAGGAAGTGTATAAAGCCTTATTGAGTGGAGATAGCTGAGATGGCTGCAGGGGCCTGCATGGTGCGAGGAAAAGGCTGGAGGAAACCCTTATCAGACCTGTTATCCTGTCTCTGTCATTCCCATACAGATTAATGAGCTCCAGGATGCCCTCAGCCATGTTCAGACCGGGGTCTGTTTATCCCAAAATAGAAGGTTCTGTCTTGTGCCAGAGTGTCATATTCCCAGGCCAGCAGCACCATTGTGTTTTATTACCCCATTGTATTCAGGGGTTATGTCCAAACTTTTCCTCTCAGCTCCTTAATCACTGTTTTGATGGATGAGCTCCATGAGAAAAGCTGCTGCCGGGCTGCTGTCTCTGCTGAGGACCCGGTATGGATCAAAATGGTGCTTGGCCCTTGCTGGGGCTCGGCTTCCAAATTCTTCCTGCACCAGCTCTCAGCAAAGCCACGTGGAGGTCTCAGCCTTTCCTGCACAAAGCCCTGAGGAAGGAGCGGGATGGGGAGGAGAGGGGCAGCGTTTGCCCTGCCCTGTCACACTGTCCTGAAGGACATTTGTGGGATGGCGCCGGGGCGGGTGAAAGCCACATTCACGTTTTTGGGAACATGCCCTGCCCTGCTGAACCCCAGCTGTTCTTTCCACCCCGGTGTGGAGCCTCTGGAGCCTGACAACATCTCCATGACCCCGCAGTCATTAACGCAGTGGGACGTGTGGCTCTGCTGAAGGCTCCTGGCTGCTCTGCCATTTCCCTCGTGCAATCCTGGGGAATTATCCATATCTCTGACAAGAGAATAGGTTACTAATGCACCAACACAGCTGTTTTGACACTTTTGATGAATAACATTCAATACTATTAATTGGAACAATTGCTTTTCATTTAACTAAATCACTAGAATTGCTAAACTAAATTGAAACGGAATGTAATTTTGCCTCGCTCTCCTTTAATATGGGCCTCTAAATGTCTTCTCCCTGAAGAATTAGTAACTTAATCACCTACCAGTGATAACTGTTTCATAGCCCTCAGCTGGAAGGCTTTCCTGCTAAGCAGTATTGCCTGGGAGTAGAGTGTTATAGCAGGGAACAAATCCCATCTCTTTCCTTTCTCCCCCTCTCTGCTGCAATATTAATCATATTAAAAATGATTCTCTTCCTCTTTCTCTGTTCCAGAAGGATCTTTATAGATCATCATAATTTCACCCCGCTCCTTTTTGCATTGTATCAATCACTTGCCATGTCTAACAGGGTGCACAACAATTATATCTGTCCGTTATGTTAGAGATGGATTTTTGCTGTCAGTGGCTGGGAGACAGGCTCTTGTTCATTTTCCAATAAACTTGTCATCCAGAGCACACAACACAAACACCCCAGGATAATGTGGTCACCGCCTGACCAAAACACTTGGAAGATGTGACTACATGGCAAATGTTAAGCTGCCTTTATTTATTTATTAAAATAATCCCCAACCAATTATGGCATACATAAAAATAGCATGAAATACATTTGCATTACCTTAAACTTATAAACTACAGAGCAGTTCCTCTGGCCAGGAGCTTCCGCACTCTCCAGACAAAAGAGAGTGGGAAAAGCTAAGGCAAATTAAATTAAAGCTAAACAGATGTAATTCAGAGTGCACTAGATCCCCATTTAGGCTTTGCTTTTTGCATGGGGTGGAACAGAGTGGTCTTGGTTGCAGATGAATTCACCCAACTGTTTTTTTGGGTTACAGAATGAACTCAAATCTGCTGCTGGGGTTTTGCCAACATTTCCCTTCAACACTTTCAAACTATTAATGACAAAAGGCCTTTCCTAAAAGCAGGGCTGTGCAGATTCCTGCAGGGTTCAAGGCTGTTGTCTGAGGATGAGATTCTCTACGTGTGTTACCACTGCAATTGAACCTACATATGTCCCAGTCACATTCCACAGAATCAAAGAGTTGGTTTTTGGTTAATGTGTCTGGCAAATTTGTATCTCTCTAATGATTGATGCACGGAACTGTGATGTTTCTGTGGTGCTTGAACACTTTTTCTCAAGAAAATTAGGGTTCTATAGCAAAATGTCTTGCTATAATTAGTTGTCTTTAGTTCTTATTTTTCCATGTACATATTTGAAAAATCATCTGCATGTGCAGTCTTTTAGTTTTAAGTCATGTGAGTAGTTAATTTACTTCTCTGGGTGTTGGTTCTCTTTCCTGTCAGAAAAAAATTCTTCCAGAATGCTTCCAGAAAATTAACATGGACTCTGTTCACAAATTGCTTGTGAATACCTGCAGCTGTATTAACTGTGAATAATTAAAAAGGGTACCTCAGAGTGGATTGGGTGTAAATATTCATTGACATTAGAGAATGAATGTTAGATTAAGTCACCTAACAGGAAAAAAAAGGTGGAGAAACAGCTAGACTATTAGGTGCTTGCTTAAACGGCTGGAATTTCTGTTGCTGATCCTGTTTTCCTCTAGCAGAGTTGGATGAGCAGATCATCCAACTGTGGAGACTGAAATACTGCTTTACTGCCTGCAGGACAGAACTGCACCTTAGTCATGCAGCTGGGCATCCACTTCCTCTAAAATAGCATTTCTGTCCTGTTTTTAATGCTCTGTTTCTTATGCCCCACTCTTGTAGCCTGCTTATACCTGTGCTGAATTTCCTATGTGCTGTACAACCTGCCACAGTCCTAAGGATTATTTTAGAGAGGGAATTGTGGCTTGAGATGGCCTAAGGAGAAAGCTCACTAAAGCCTGAAATTCTTCTGCATATGGCAGTGATTTACAGACATTCATTGACTCACAGTCTGGCCACTCACAAGGCATTTCTAAACATAACTTGGTTGAGACCAGTATCTGGGAGGGGAAAGGGAAGTGTGATAAAGCAAATGATGGAAACTTGCAGCTAGAAGTGTTTTGGCAGCTGAGGCTGGAGCGGTGCTGCTTGAAAGATGAGCACTCTGTGAATTGAGGGCATCTCAGGAGAAGTAAATCTGCCTTCTCCAACACAGACTGAGCACTGGCCCAAAGACCCCGGGTAAATAAGAATCAAACTTCACTATAGGACATTTATGTGGTCATGATTTATTGGTGCTCTCAAAGCCTTTGAACCTTTGCAGCCCTTTGGGGGAAATGGTGTGTTACAAGGGCTTAAATAAATAAATAAAAAATAAGAAGAAATACATGCCTATAGCTACAGGAAAAACCTATTGTGCCATTTGTTCCAAAAGCCTTGACACGTTCAGGGCTTTTTCCTGAATTTGACTTTTTTTCTTTTCTATTTTTTTTTTTATAGGATTCTGGTCAGTCAGCCAGTGCTGTAGGAAATAAAACAACTCTTTGACAGATTCTTGTTTCTCAGTTCCCTTTCCCAGCAACTTCCCCCTCTGGTAAAGTGAACTGAGCTGCAGGATTCTGATGGAAAAATCAAACAAACCGGCCGAGCATGGCTGAGAAGTAATAGAAAACTACTTGGATCTCAAGGCCCTGCCAGTGCAAGTTTAACGTAGTGTTGTTCCTTCAGCAAATGTCAAATATCCTTTTCCATTTTCTGCAATGTATCGTGTCCTTGGCTCATCCTCCTGTGAGCAGCGTTTGGGGCTGACTGCTCTGGATGTAGCAGTTCTCTCTTAGCAGAGACTTTCTGCACAGCACACCTGGCTATCACACAACCATGGCTGGAAGGGACCATAAAACCCATCTGGTGCCACCCCTGCCATGGCAGGGACACCTTCCACTGTCCCAGGGTGCTCCAAGCCCTGTCCAGCCTGGCCTTGGGCACTGCCAGGGGTCCAGGGCAGCCCCAGCTGCTCTGGGCACCCTGTGCCAGGGCCTGCCCACCTTCACAGGGAAGAATTTCTTCCTAATATCCAACCTAAGTCTCTTCTCTCCTCCTTTAGTAATTTAAACACTCTCTCCTTGTCCTACCACTCTCTATCTCTCTCCAAACCTCACACAGCCTCTTTAAGCTCTGAAAGTGGCTCTGATGTCTCTCCAAAGCCTTGTCTTCTCCAGGCCCAGTGACCCACAGCTCTCAGCCTGTCTCCATAGCAGAGGTGCTCCAGCTCTCTGATCATCCTTGTGGCTTCCTCTGGACTTGTTCCTGTGCTCCAGGAGGGCACAAAGACACCTGGCATAGAATGAAGAATATTGATATTATTGTGGGTGTAATTTCAGATATATTTTTTAACATAATTTTGAGATCAGCTGAAGTTTGAATATTTGTGAGAGAAATGTTGGAACAGTTAGGTAACAGGGAGAAGTTTCTTGTGTCAGTGGCTCAGCATGGCTCCTCTATCCACTCTGTTCTATGCTCTGTCAGGAGCCTTCCTCTCTGGTTTCTCAATCCATGCTGTGTTCTGCCTCCTCTCGTTGTTCCAAAAAGTTGACAGTGGATGTGAGCAGGGCTGGCTGCCTCTCCCCGGAGACGTGGGGCTGGCTGTGCATTTTACAGATGGGGTGTAGCTGGCTCGGAGGAGTGTGTGTGTGTGTGTACGGGGCTGAAAACTCCGCTGTGATCTTTCCTGTTGGATGCTGAGCGAGCCTCCCCCGTGTGCTGTTCTGGAGCACATCCCCCTGTCCTCAGAACACGAGTGCGTGCGGCAGTTAATGAGAAATGCTGCAAGCTGAGTCCCAGGAGATGATTAAACCCCACGAGCCAATTAAAAGAAGTGTAATTACACAGCAGGGACAAGTTGTTAAACAAGCTAGAGGTTATTGTCCTTCAAGTCAACGTACTGGAACAGCCAAGAAAAGCCTACCAGGAAAAACTGGCAGGGCAGTTCTGCTTGGCCTAAGGCTCCTTTCGGGGAGGAGTGGGCTAATACAGAATTTTGCCTTTTGTCTGCACTCCTACGTGATCAGTGCTTCGAGCAGAGTCCCTCAGCTGAGCTGCCCCTGGACTGGTGTGGGAAAGCCAAGCTGAAATGCTTCCCTAGCATGAATTCCCTCTGCTGGGAGAAAGGTGTGGGCAGATCAGCCAGCCCAGGGAGCCCAGAGCGTGGCTGGCACAAGCTGGAATGTGTCTGAGGGTGTGGAGGTGAACCCAGCCGAGCTCTGAGAGGAATTTCATGCATGAAGCACACACGGGGATAATTTATGGAGTCTGATTAATTCTGCGCTTTCATCTGCTCCTGTGTGTCTGCGGACTCGCAGCACAATGATAGCACTGCTGGTGGTTGGAAAAGGTTGGTTTAACTTTTTTTGGCTTGACTTGAGCACAGGGAAGGAGGAATTTGGAATTAGCAGCTGCTGGTGTTGGAGGAAATGAGTCACATCCCAGTGCTTCTGTACATATCCCGTCACAGGTGTGTGTAAAGCTAAATCTACCTCATCCTGGCTTGTAGTGGTCTTTATTTGATAAAGAACCTGGGAAACTTCAGCAGGTACCTCCAGCTAGTGCAGGAATTAGGAGAAAACGTTAATTGGCTGTCAGTCCCGTGTGTCCTGACCACTAGGTGACATCACACACTCAGCGTATTTTGTGAGCACTTCAGTGGGAGTGTTCGCACCTGACTGCCATGCATTCCACTTCTGCTCATGCCAGGCACAAGGCACAATTCCGTTTTTTTCAGGCATGTTTTTACTTGAACTCCATGTGGTAATGAAAAAACCTAAAGAGTGTGGATTTTAGCACAGAGGAAATTAATTTTGTGCAAATAAGACAGTTTGCTAGGGTAGAAATTGAAATAGTTCTGTTCCATTATTGGTCAAACTCTTCATTTGGTGGAAAACCACAGAAATGCTGCATGGATTTGTTGATGTTCTGTTCTCAAATGCTCATCTGTGTAACCTGTGCCACTAAAATCCATTTTTTTTTAGTCAAGATAACTGTAAGCAATACCTTTTAAAATGCCCATTGGAGGGAAAGGGTGAGGCTAAGCCTCACAGCTCCTCTTACAAAATCAGGGTGGCTAAAGGGTTTTGCAATTAGTTTTTTTACCATGCCACAGGGCATGTTTGTTTGCCTGTGTATTCAGGCCTCAACCTGTAGTTAAGAAAATAAATGCACACTTATCATTGGGGGAAATGTCTGCAGAGGACAGAAGTTTCACTCAGCTCTGAAAAGTGACAACTGGGGAGCCAAACTCAGCCTGTGGAAAGCACTTGTAACATCTAGAGGCAGGCTGGGTCCACTGTGGGGCTTTATTCCCAACATCCTGACTGAAAAAACAGCTTTCCTGTTGGAAAATCCCCATGGATCAGCTTCTCAGTCAAGGTCAAATCCCCATCTTTTGTACTTTTCTTGGCCATTATTTCAGGTGATAGATGCGCTATTGACTGGCAGCGATGACAGAGCTTGGAATGATGGGGGAACTGAGGCATATTCAACACACTGGCACACAGCTAACTCATGCTAATGTTCAATAATCCTATCCTGCTGCTACACTCTAATGGCTGTGGGCTTGATAGAGCCCCCTCATTGAACTGGTGTATTTCTTATGGGCCTGCCCGCCCATCCTTCATGAATTTTTATTAAACAAAACTGTAAGCGGATTGATTTTGTACTCCTTTATTGCATTTTTATTTAATTCCTTTCAATGGTGGAGGCTCCATCATGTTATCTCGACGTAAATCATGCTGGGGCAGCATGCCAAAAAAATAAAAAGACTACAGGATCATACTTGCATCCAGCGTAAATTTTACTCCTATAACCTTTATTAGCGTAGATTCATTGATTTTTCCCAACTCCCCCTTCCCCTCCCCATCCCTCCTTTTGGTTAGACTTAGGTCAGAACCTGACAGCTCTCCTTTTTAAATAGAGGAGGACAGACTCTAATTTTTAATGTTGAATAATAAAAAAAGTAGTTTAGGTTGATTAAACAAGACTAATTTTTTCTTCTTCCATTTTATTTATGCCCAGCCAAGTAAATAGCCGTGATGGCAGTAGGATCATGGGCAGTGCTAGCTGTGCTGGCTGTGGGATTGCAGTAGGAGCAGTGTTCTGGAGAGCAGCAAGCAGAGGTTTGCTCTCATGCAATCTCCTGGGGTGTGTGTATGAGGTGGTTTGGCTTCCCTGCCCTTCTTGTGGCAGTTTTGCATTAGTACTGAGCAGCATTTTCTGTCCTGAATTCCTTCTTGTTGCTTCTTACCATCTTTGTGGGGTCTTGAAGCTGTCAGCAGTAATAATTAATTGTCTTTTAAGGTACCTAAATGGGGACATCCTGTGTTATGGACTGACCCTCGTGATTTTCCACTCAAGTCCACCAAAAATGAGTTTGAACGCTATCCATAAATGCACCACATTTATGTGGCTTTCTATAAAATACAATTGGTAGATAAAGAAGGCACCAGTAGGTGGCATGGGAGAATTTACAGCATAGCTCCAGCTGCAATTTTGGTGGACTATAAATTGCTAACTTTAATTTTTAAACCACGACAGTGTCTCCCATAATGCCTTTTTGATTCACTGGCACTCCCGAGCACTGCAGGAAGGGACTTCACCATTGAATTCGTGTAGTTTGACTGTGGATAACAAAGCAGAATGTTAAAGCTGGCCCCAAGGTAGCCTGTGGGACATCTCTTGCTGCCCCTGGTTTCTGGGGGGTTGTTGTCGTGCATGTTCCTGATCTAGAAGCAGTTTGAGGTGGGATTTGTATTGCTTCTTTAAGCTGTAGGTGCTTGACACAGCTGCACAACATAAAATACGGTCAAAAAAGAGGAAAAACAATTGAAATGGAAACAGGAGGTCCTTGGCTTACCTGAGTTAAAGTCACGTGGTTGATTTGAGGTAAGGGTCACTAAGATAGTTTGGGCCAGAAGCCCATCTCTGTGTTGTAGCCAAGAGGCTTTGTCTATGAAAACAAGGCACAATCAGCAGAGAAGCATTTTATTGCTTCATTTCTTCCCCCTAAGATTGAACAACAACAGCAACAAAATATTTGAAAGCTAGCAATTTTTGTGTCTTAGTTCTTCACTAGTACTTATTAGTGCTAATAATTGCTAATCATGGTTCCTGTGGTGGGACTGGTTCAGAAACAAAACAAGAAGTCTGTTCCTGACCGAAAGTACAAAGAGTTTAAACATAGCATAAGAATCAGGAGGTGATTCACTGGGGAAGACACACTGAATAAGAACAATTCTGTGATGTTATGGCTAGACACATGATTTTCAGAGATGATTGAACAAGAGCAGGCAGCTCTTTTTAACATAGAGTAGAGCCTAGAAGTGTTAAGCCACTTTCTTAATTCAGTTATGTATTAGTCCCTTATTGGTTTCTAGCTCTCAGTGCTACCAGTGTATTTCCCCATATGGGCTTGGTAGGAGTATTCAGGTTAAAGAGGGTTTGAAATGGCTAAGTAGTGCAGCTTGTTCAGTGTTCTGGGCTGTTTAAAATAAAAAGATTCAGAAATCAGGAAGGGGCTCTTCAGTTGTTGATGGTTTGTATTGTCCTGTCTAGTCCTTGCAACAGATACATTCCAGATCCTTGTGCAAACAGATCAATTTGTGGCAGAATTCTGTGGGGGGTTATTCACTTTAAAATGTAAAATGACCAGTAGTTTGCAAATATTTCTGGGTCAATTTATTGATAGGGACAAAAGGAGGTACAATGCTTTTTGAGGAGGCAGGGGAGAGATGGTGGGACCTCTCCTTTGGTTAGTAAATGGTACATGGCAGAAATAGTCGATCTGCATGGGGTTAATGTACTGGTTGCTTATAGTGGTTAAGGAAAGAGTGTTTCTTACAGGAATCACAGTATTAATCAGAAAAGAAAAATGGCAATCGGGAAAGATAATGACATTCCAGTTGATTTGATTATAACATTAAGATTGTTTAAAACTGTCATTTCTAATTTTGTTAAAAGAAATAACACAAGTTAGATCCATAGCTTAGTGATCTAGAAAGAATATTTGAAACATCAAGGAGAAAACTCTCAGGCCATTAGAGATGCTCTGCATTTAATGCATCTTTGGGAAGGGGAAATGGATTGCCTCCTTCATGCTAAATTAGCATAGAGGGACTCGGACTGTCGTGACCTTTTCTTAACCTTGTATACTTGAGTTTTAGAATGAATTTGCAGAGTTTACCCCGTGAGGGAGAAACAATAAATTGCTGGCTTGGGAGAGAAAGGGGAATATTTATAAAAGTCAAAGCGGTGGCTGGAGAGAAAATGTGATGTGGCTGTTTTCTGCTCTGACTTGGTTCACCTTTGCTAAGTCACATCAGGTGTTCAAGCACTTTATTTGTTAAAAAGCCCACAAATGGAGCAGTTTTGTCCATCAGTCTTGATAGATGGGGGAATGTTCTGTACTACTCTTGTGATACTGATGACAATATATCATATGAAAACAAAGCCACAGTTACCCAACATGTTGAGGTTTAAACTGAGTCTTTTGGTGTGAATGGCATTTTCAGTTATGCTGGGTTTTTGCTTTTGTCCTTTTCTGTATGCCAAGGCAGCAGGAGCCCCACAGGGACTACTGTTTGTCTAATATGAAGCATCTAATTGCCATTGAAATCTGTGATTATTTTGGGATGCAGACCAATGTGGCCATACAGAGAGAAGTTCAGAAAAGTTTGTGGGCATCCTTTTGTGGAGGTGGAGCTGTTGCCTTGGCAGCAAGGCTCAAGAGAGGCAGGTAGGTGAAGGCAGAGCTGTAATTTCTGTAGAGGAAAAGCAGCATTTTAAACACTGCAAGGTCACGTGCATGTCCAAACGTTTGTGTGCCGTTTTGCTGCATGTGAGATTTGGGCTTCCCAGACCCCAGACTCTCACGTTAATGTGGAAATCTCTGCAGATTGACTGGAGTTTGGAAGCTCTTTGCCTGTATCTTGTCTCTCTCTGCCCTAGACTCCTTCTCGCAGTGCAATCCCACAGTCTGGCAAGCTCCATAATAAGTGCAGATAGATGAGTGTGTGTACATCTCCATTAACATGACTGTGCAGGCTAATGATGGGGACCTCCTGCTGCTCTCCGCTTGTTTTCTGTTGATTGTTATGTAATGTTCGGCAGCGGGAGGTAAATTCCTCTCCAATTTTGAGGCCCGTTGCAGCATGCAAACCCCACTGTGAGGAGTCACGGTGATTGAGCTCTCGAATCAAGTCCCATGCTGATAACTATAAATCAGGCCTATTATACACTCCCGACCGACAGCCGGAAACCTTCCGCACTGCCTGTGGCACAGCGAGGCTCGGAGCCGCACCGGAGTTTGTTTTGCAACTGCCAACTCTCGAGCCTTTGAAAACCTCTGATTGAAATTTGGTGGGATGTTTTTCCTCCTTCAGAGAGAGGCCCGGAGGGTGCTCTGGGTGCTGAAGGTCAAGCTGATGCTCAGGGTGTGCCTTTGAAGGCTTGCTCCTGCTCTGCATGGGGGCTTGGGCAGTGGGAGCTGTTTTGGTGGTGGGGTTTGCTCCAGCTGCTCTTCAGTCTCTTTCCAGGCAGGATCTATGTCCTAGGAAGATGCTCTGAATAAGCTGTTTTGTACTTTATCCCTACTAAAGTGGTACATGTGGGATAAGGGAGTGCTTACAATGGGATAATTTAGGCTAAGGCTGTAGATAAGCAAAGGCAGGAGGGAATGCCAGGAGCCTTCCCAAGCCCTCTCAGCACAGGCTGTAGAACTCCTTCAAGAGTCCAGCAAATCTGGAAGTTATTAATGTTACTGCTCCTTCCTCCAGTGCAGTGAGTTGGGTTAAGGCTGAGTGGGCACGGGGCAATAAAACCCAGTTTGAAACAGCTCAGCTGGGTTATTGTGTGATTTATCGGGTGAAATGCCATGGTCTTTTGTTATGGAGGGGGAGAACTTAGCTGTTTCTAGGGCTGGTTTCACAGATTTCAAACCTTCCATCTTCTTTGGCTTGTTTTCACTTGTTCCTTGTCTCAGTTCTTTTGTCAGTGTTCACTGAATAAAACATACAAACCATTTCAGTGCAGTGTGTGGAAAAGAGGCATTTCTGTGAGTTTCAAAACTTCTGGGTGTCAAGCTGCCTTCTGCAATCTCATGGGAAGCAGGAGGATTTCTATTGACTAGGCACTGTTCTTTTAAATGCTAGGAAAAAAACCTTAACAGAATGTAAGCATTTAATTTCTAATATTGCAGTTATTATCCTCAGTAGTACATAGGACAACTCTTTGGCTGTTGTTATGAATACAAAGCAACTCAACATCTCTCTGGCCAGGCTGAGCAGATGGGTGAACTCAACACAGCTTGAGCTGCCCAACTTGATCTCTTAGGTCCTGCAGTAATCTCACACACAGGTACAGAGCTCCCAGGTTCAATTCTTAATGCTGCAGCCTGATGCTACAACAATTTTTGGCTTTGTGGAGCTTAGAGAGGGGTTTTGACTCAGGAAGGATGGAATGTACAGTTAAAAAGCAAGGCAGTCACGATATTTGCCCTTTGGGAAGTAGCATTTCCTTGTGTGCCATTGGCTTCAAGTCCTTGCACTTTTCCCGCTTGGCTTTGTACCGCTGAACCTTGCAAGGTTGTTATAAAGCTTAATTAATTTATAGAATACCTTGAAAATATATGGCCAGATTCTCAGCTGGTGTAATCTGGCATGTCTGCATTGGCCTGAGCAGATCCATGCTGGTGAATAAAACCCGGGAATGTGGCTTCTGAGTGCTCTCGTTAAGCAGCATTTTGTGCCCAGGACAAGCCCTAGGTGAAGGTTATATTCAGCTCTCTTACAAAAGGAGCTGCCCACAAAGTAGATCCAAATAGTTGAGTGACAGGCCCCCAGTATAAAAATTTGTGGTTTATCCCTGTTTAATAGTCAAAGATTAGCAAGCATCCAGGTAGAGATATATGGTCTAGTCAGCATCTGATGGGCTAATGATGAATGGGAGCTTGAGAGAGGCTTCAGATTAGCCTCACATGCATAAATATCACATGTCGGTGACAAGGACACTGGAGGTCACTGAATTGTATTTGTGCTCATTCATGGCCTTTATAAACTCTGTACTACTTGAGTGTGTTCCCTCCAGGACAAAGGGAAGCATGGTCAGATGTCATTGTAGCTGGAAACCTTGAAATATGTGTTAGATCTGTGGAGTGCATGGTATACAAATAGGTATTTAAAATATTTATGTGGTCCCATTATTCCCTTTCCCTTCCCCTTTTCGTGTTCCTTTCAACTCTTTCCCTACTTCACACTATTTTTAGTAAATTCTCACTTCTTGAAGTTACAGGGGAAAAAAAGCTGTCAGATCATTCTGACTTCCCCTTTACAAATGCTAATAAACTCACTTTATCATGCATTTTCTAGTCTAATTGCAGGTTACACACCCAAACCTTACTTAAGAAGACTTGTAAAATGAATGTTGTAGTCTTGAGTGTATTTTAACTTTCAACAGTATCAGCTAATGAAAATAGCATTCAAGCAATGATGAAAACTTCAGCTATTAGAAAGTTAAAACCTGAAAAATTGAGGCTGACTCATTCAGTTAAGACAACAATGTAAGTTAAGTGAATTTCTTTAGTTTCTAACACTAAGTGTTAATGCCAACTTTTAACTCTGAAGGCTGGGAGTATGTTAATTAAGAACTAAGTTGTCACCTTTGGGGTACTGGGAGAGAAGCTTTGATTAGCAGATAGGCCCAGGGTATACTTACTCTTAACCTTGTCCTTACATTCGGATGTGTGGATAATTGAAACCTTTCCACTCTGACTGATCTCAAGCTTCATTTATTTGGCTGTCATTGTGTAAGCTGTTGTCAATTAGCACTGGGGTTTTCCATGTTGTTTATTTCAGAAGCATAAGAATAACAATAAAAGCAAGTGCTGGCCCACGAAGCATTTGGAAGTGTTGGGAGAAGCCCCAGTTGTCAAATTCTTTCCTTCTTTGATGTTAGAAGGCACAGAGAGCGTGCACATTTGCTGTTTTCCCAGACAGAGAGCACACTGAGTTGGTGTGGCTTCCTCCCTAATCCAAGAAACTGGGTGCCACTTGTTTTATCTCAGGCTTTTGAGAGAACTGGCACTGAAATTTTGCCTAATGGAGCCAAAAATTACACCTTGGTGTGAGCTAAGAGTCTAAAAACTTCTGGAAAATTCATCAACCCTGCCCTCAATACCTGAAGTAACATCAAGCCTTGGGGAAGAGCTACAAGAAAAATCCTCAGCTGAGTTGAGGAGTGGCTGTGATGGAGAGGGGACCTCCATCTCCCTCGGTGGGAGCGTGGCCTGGGAGGAGGCCAGCAGAGCAGGGAGCTGCTGCTCCGAGCAGGAGCGCAGGGCTGGCGAAACGCAGCTGCCCATTTGGCTGACCAACCTAGGCTTGCCCGAGGCCATCTGCAAATGGAATATCTGCTTTCTCAGCACACTCACGGAGCTGCAGAAGGGCAGGGGATTGGGCAAGGAGACACTGGAAATGGAGGACTTGTGAAATGGCGAATCGTGCGTGTACCCAGCAGCTGTTTTGAAGCTCGGCTAATTTGAAAGTGGCAGTAAATTTGCTCAAGCTCTGGTCAAGTTAAGAAGAATGGGATGTTGAAAGGAGCTGATTCAGTCTGAGGAGGCTCTGATGGACCCTCTACGTGGCAGTGAGGGGCAGATGCCGTGATCTGCTGTTCCCCCACTCCTGGATGGGCAGAGCTCAGTGTTGGCACAGCCGGGCACAGCGCTGGGATGGCATCGCCTCCCTCCTCTCCATCTCAGTACACAACATTCCCAATGTGGCTGCTCTGTTTCAGCCCCTCAGGCTCAGGCGAGTCTGTCTGGATCTAATAGATGACTGTAGTACAAATTGTATTGGCATTGGGCCTGGTTAGTGTTGGGTGCTGGAAAGGCTTCCACGGCACACATTGAGTGGCTCTAGTAAACCCATTGCATATTTCTCTGGAAGTAGGAGTATGCTGTTGTTCTGTAAGGAGGAAAATATATTAATATTTTACTGCTATGACATCTTGTAAATATTACAAGCATTTGTCATGGGTTTTTTGAGCACTTTATGCAGCAGGAAGAAGAGCAATATTTGAATGAAAATACGTTTTTGGTTGGAAACATCACTGGGTATTAATACCCAGGCTTTTACTTTTTTTTAAAAAATTTTTTTTGGGGGGGATGTGTATGGGAAGTGTTTTTTTAAAAATTAATTTCTGTTTTGCTGTCTCTTTTGCAATACTGTCTGCAGTGCATACAGTGGTTGAGGCAATGCCTCAACAGCATTTCAATGTCATTGGGATAACCTTTAATTGATCAGTTTATCATCAGTAATCAAGTAAACATATTAAATATTGATATGAGGAGGGAGTAAGACCCAACTTTTTAAAGGAAAGACTGGTGTACCTGAGAATATATATATTTATTTTTGTGTTCTTTTTCCTGGATCACACAGCTGAGGCCCTTTATACTAAACCATATGAAAGCTGGAATGGAGATACTTTGAATACTCGCAGTTAAAAATCTGCCCATATCATGGGCAGATTTTAAAGAAAAAGAAAACCATATGGTTTTCTTTCTGGACTTGGGAGATTTGAATTTAACACAGGCTGATTTATAATGTCAGGGAGATTGAAGGGGCTTGAAACTGCCACGTCAGCTTTGGGTGCCAGGGCCACCCAAGAGAGGTGGGAGAGCAAACAGGTTTTCTTTGAGAAAAGTGTTGGAGATGGTACCTAGCACTGGGCAAGGGCTGCCCTCAGTAATATCCCAGCTCTTATTTTCTGCTTTTCATCTCAGTCATTTCACAGTGAAAGTTTGGTGAGCAGTTTGTATTTTCAAAGTGATTATATTGTCCAGTTCTGAGGTGTTATAAATTTGTGATGTCCAGGCAAGATTGGAGGCCTTTTGGTTGAACAGGATGTGCAGATACACGGCTTGATTCCTATTTTACTTCTGGCCATTGAGAGTAGCTCCTGTGGTTGCCAGGGGTTTAAAGATGCAGAGGATGCTGTAAAGAAGATATTTGAAGATAAAATACAAGCTCGTTGCAAACTTTGGTAGAATTCCACCTGTACTCAATTCTGTCAAATTGGAATAATTTGCCAAATTATCTTTTTTTCTTGTGATATCTCAGTTTGAAAGCAAAGCCAAAGATAAATTTGTGATTTTTGGAGTGAAACAATTTTATTTTTCTTTTGAAACTACCTTCTGGTTTTACTTTCACTGTTTTTCATTAAGTATTAGAGTAGAATACATTGGAATCACAATCCATTTAGGTTTGGTTTTGTTTCAAGTACACAGAAAACTTAGACTAATTTTATTTATTTATTTTAGCTGTATTCTAACTGGAGCAGAGCCAGGTTTGGGCATTTCAAAATTGAGCTTCCTTTTGTTTGGCCCAATTCTTGATGGGTTGGTCAGGGCCACGATAGTCTAAATATTGGTGTAATGAATTTTATGCGCCATCCAACATACAGAATAATGCTATTAGCTTGTGAGCTCAAGGCTATTAAGTCTGCTGAACTTGAGGTATAGCAACTTCCTTCAGCAACTGAAATGAACTTGGCATCACACCAGCTCCTGCGGAAATTATAAGAATGTGCAGGACCCTCCTGCTTCAGACCTGTGGATCAGAACAGAAGGTCACCACTCATTGACATTGCGGGTGAAAAGGCACTTCAGGAAGCACAAAAACTCTCAAAAGTAGCCATCTCCACCCTTCTAGCTGGAAAAAAAACACCTTTTTGAAAGGTGTCCATGCTGAATGTTCTCTGGCTATATTTCAAATGCAGGAAAGTAGTCCCGTGTCTAGAGGAAAACCTTAAATAATAAAGATTTTGTCAGCAAAGTGATATAGGCCAGGGGGAAGCTAAGGGTCAACCAAAAGTGAAAAACACAATGCTCAATACAAGAAAGAAGCATGTGTTTTTTGAGCCATAAAATAGATTAAGTTTGGTTCCTTAAACTGTGGTTATGACGGAACGTAGCTTACACTGCTAATTGCTAGATTTAGTTTTAGTATCTGTGTGCAGGAAGACTTTTTGAATGCAAAAGTTTTTCTCCATGCTTCTCAAAGGCTCGAATACTGTGTATGTACATTACAGACCAGTTCCTAACCCTCTGCAACCTCTCAGCCTAGATAAATAGGGAAATTCCACGCAGGGTAGTGAAGATAAATAGCAGGAAGACGTGAGCTCCATTGCCCCAGAAGGACAGTGCTGTTCATAATGTGTGTGTCTTTGCTGTCAGGATCCTGCATCATCATCTTGAAACCTCTTCAGGTTCTTTAATGAGGGTCAGCCCAAGAAAAATCCTCCCTTTTCCAGCTTCAGAGCAGGGCTGGTTTGCATCCAACCAGCTTGGAGCCCAGACAGTGTTAGCACTCTGGCTGGGTCTCATCACTGCACAGATTTGAGCCTGAGCCTGGCACTGGCTCACCACTGGACCTGTGTCTAAAGCCCTGAATGGCTGTAGAAATGTGCCTGCTCAATCCAAAGCTGGATTTATCTTTATTGTTTTGGCAGCAACAGTTTTCTATAGCTCTAAAAAGTGAGGGTGTTTTTTTTTGCAAGTAGAACAGGCATATATAATGTTCTACCTCATTTATCTGAATTCAAACTTTGCATTATATAAGTGCAAATATGTTGTATTTCCCTAAGTTACTTGAAATAGGAATGGAAAATTTATGTCTTCTCCTAGTGCTAATATGTAACATTTCCTGTGCTTAAATGAGTTATCTTGATATCTGGAGTGGTAAGAGTTGGTAGTAGTACTAAATTCAGGAAAGCAAAACATAGCAGGGTCTGTTCTGCCGAAGAACTGTGGGGCATATGGGAGCTGTGAAAAAAGTTAAAGCCTCCCAAACCTGGACCTCGCAAAGAGACTGGAGATCCTGATGGCTTGGGCACCAAGTTGCATTTGTGTCTCCTGATTCCTTTCATGTATTTTATGTGCATCCTGTTTTTGAGGAGTAATATGGGGTAGGATGTGCTGTGGGGGCTCCTTCAGGGAGTGCCCGTGCTCATCTGACTTGTGACTTGTACCTGAGGCTGATCCTGTTGACTCAGTTGAGCTGCACGTGCATAAATTGTGGTTTAGAACTTGCTCCCGATGCAGAGGCAGGGATCAGTGTTTCAGGTGCTGAACTTCCCTTTGAAATCCCTACAAGAAGGATGCATGCAATTAAGGGCAAGAGCAACCAAGCTGAGACAGATCACAAACCTGTGCACTATCTTTGAATTACCTTTGTTTTATTCAACTCCCCAAGGCAGTGTAACCAAAGCCTTTTAAAATATCATCAGACAATTCTTTAAATAGTCTGATTTTGCCACCTCCCAACAAAAGGAAAAAGGATGCCTTTGAAATGCAGAATTTTGAAGATGCCTGTCACCTCCTTCTCTTATTTCAAAGGAAAGTTAAAGGGGGAACAATGAAGCTTTTTGTCAATTGTCTCTTATTGAATCATAGCTGTTTTTGTAGGACCCAGAAAAGTACAGTCCAGGTACTTTGCAGGTAGAGATGTGGTGCTAAAAGGATTAACATTTTAAATACAAGGGTCAGTCTCTTCCACCCCGCCGATATGAACTAGAGGTGGTACTCAATTCCTTGTTAGGAGGGAAAAACTGACTGACAGGAAAGAGTTATCTGTCTTAAATTATCATGCAAATATCTTTCTTTTAAGCCTGAGCTTCTCAAAGCATTCTCTGGTCTCTCGTTTCACTGGAGCCCCATAGGAGCGCTCTTGTGAGCCAGGGCTGCAGGATCAAGTTGTTCTCAGTTGAAATAAAGCTGAAATGAAGATGGACACCTTCTCCTGGGTGTATTGCTGGCGATGTGCTCGTGGGTGTGGGCACGGTGCTGGGAGCAATGCCTGCACTACAGGAAGCTTTATTTATTGCCAGTGCTAGAACTAGAACCAAGCCTTCCTAATGGTGACTAAGTTTTTTGTCTTTCATAGGTGACACTTCAATTGAACAGTTGTGATGTTAAGTGTGTGCTTTGCAAAACTGGGGCCTTGTTTCTGGAGAGGGAACTGTTCTTAAGCTTTTGGTACATGAGGAACATTTCCCCTTAGTTCATAAATTATTTACGTTCAGGTCTAGCAAAATCCCCTCTAATTTAGAGTGATGTATGGGAGAGTCAGACCTATAAACTTAGTTTGAATAATTCTTCTGGTAGATCTGGAAATGTTTAAACTCATTCATTTTTTTTTTATAGTACTGTAAATTTAAAGAATTTAATTTTTAAAAAACTTGTTCCTGGTGCCCTGTCATATAACTTAGCTGTCAGGGATTGGACCCACAAGCACCCATTGCAACATTTGCGTAGTACATGTTGCCATCTGAGATGGATCAGTTTGGCATGGATCTTATATCAAGCCACAAAGGAATTGCAGGGGGACAGAACCAAGTGATAACTTCGGCGTGGTCACAGTACAACCTGGAGGCACATCTGTGAGGACATGGCCATTTTTCATTCCTTCATTCCAGTCTGTATTGTTTGGCTCCATCCCGTTAAGTGTTGTGGCTATAATATCTTCTAGAGCAAAGAGTTTTCTCTCCGAGCCTCAGTTTCTCTCAAATGCAATGTGCATGTCCTCACCCTGACCATTATGGAGGTCTGAAATTGTCAGAAGGAAAATGCTGCACCCTAAAAGAAACCTGCACAACCCCTCGGAGTCCCAAGCACTCACATGGAGGTGCCCTGGGTGTTACCAACCTTTTGAATTCCTCCTGAATTCCACCCAGTCTCTCCCAGCTGGATGTCACGCCTTTGGAAGGAGGCAGCACTGCCTCTCCCGGGCTGTTGGCTGAACCACGGCACAGACATCCAGGATGGGAGGTGTCAGGTTGGAAGAACTTGAAAAGAAGTGGGAATGAAAGGTGCTGTGGTTTGCTCCGTGTGTACACATGGATCGGTCGCGGTGCGTCTCTTGGGTTTCGAGGGTGTGTAGAGCTTGGTAGCTTCCAGATTATTTGTGGTGTCAGGGCTGTGCCAAGAGTCAGAATAGGCTTTTCTGCTTGGAAAGCATCCCAATGTGGCAATACCAACATAAGGAGATGAATAATACAGTAATTCTTTATCTTGAAGGCTGAAAGGGAATTGTAAATAAAGACAGAAGTGGGAATTCATGTAGCAATATCAAATCTAACTCGGTGGAACATCAGTACCTCAATTATAGAACAAGGTGATGAAAAAAGACATTCCTTCATTGACGATTTCTTTTATCAATGACTGTTCCAACAGAAGTTAACAAGAGAAAGTTTAAAAAAAAAATTGTTTTGCGCTTCTCTATACAATTCTAAAGCACATAAATGGGCTAACTCTGGGTTTTTAACACTAGTGAGTGACCTTCCATGTCACTTCTATGCCTATGGATTTAGATGTTTTGGGAAGGTAATTTAGGCTTCTAAATCATTCCAACAGTTTTAAAATCTGTTCCTTCTCTGTTAGACCTAAATGAGACGTGAGTTGCGCATTCTTTTTTTCCTGGAAGATTTTCCATGTTTTTACATCATACAACATTTACTATAGCACCACGAAGAAATAGAGAAGCCTGCAGGAGCCTCAGAAGAGCCAGATGATCAGCAGTCTCTTGTTTCTAAGCAGTGCCTTGCTGTGACCTATCACCAGGTTTTGCATGGCTGCTCAATAAATGGTGTTCCCCCTTCCCTGAAGGGGAAAGATTTGCCTTACCCAGGTCCTGGCAATCTGCTCTCTGTTTTGGCTTTTCTTCCTGCTACAGTGACAGGAAGGCAGGTGCACTGAACTTCCTCAGTGAAGAAGCAGAGGCTGCTGCAGCATAAAATTTCCCCTTGACCCACCTTTCAGATGCCCAAGTTCGGACCTGAGCTGCTTCACATCGTCCCAATGACACAGATGGCAGGATAGAGCCAATCGGAAGCACTTGATAACAAAATGGCAATTCATTTTGCAATTCCTTCAGCATTCATGCTAACAATACTGGTCCTGATGGGCTCCTTGGGCATGAATGTAGCTTTCAATATGCAATTCCACAGGAATTACACCACTGCTCGGCTCTCATTAAGTCCGCTTTATTGTAAAGTGTTGCTGAGAAATCCTCCCATTACTGATACAGGACAACTGCTTTGCTTCAAAGAACTGCCTGATTTCCAAAAGCTCCTGTGTGTGTTTCTGCAGGGTTTTTTAATAGTCTCTTTACAGTGCATTATCTCACTTTGTTTATATACTGGACGATAATGCGATGTGTTTAAGTATGTAAATTGCCATAATGTGAGGAAATGAGATGTTAAAAATAGCTATGGAGTGCTGAAGAGAGCAGGGTGGGGTAAGGTGGGCAGCATGGGAGGAGATGCTTTTGGATCCAGAATTTTACTTTCCATGTTTTTAGGGAAGGTATATCCTCTCTGAAGTTAAAAAAAAAAAAATCTGGTTAAAAGGCACCACTTCCTGCAGGTAAAACAGGTTTTATCTGCTTACTATGGGGAAAAATCTCATATTTTTAAAAATACTGAGTGTCTGCTGGTCTGCAGCAAGGATAACCACTGCCTCCACCCCCAGCAACACTCTAATCCGCTCTCTAGAGAAGTAACTGGCATCCATTTTCTCTATGCATGTGATTTAATGATTGAGCAATCCTTAACTGAGCTGCGAAGGGAGACACTGATTTATGTGCCAAATACTCACATTTTGTCCACTGTTGATAGCACCAAGTCTTAAAGCCCTGGGACTATCCCTGGACCTGGGGGATGCAGCGCAGCTTGGAGAGGTTTGAGTAAAAGGTTGGCTCCTAACTTTATAAACTCTGCTTTTTTAGGGTCTCTGTACACTCTTTCCACCCACTCTTTTCAAAAGCTCTGGGCAGAAGGATTTGTATCAGAGTAATGAGGGGGTTTAAATAACATGATTCTTGTAGAATGAATTTAAGGAGAACTTATAAAAGGCAGACAATTCAACTGTGTTTCAGTGGGTAACAGTTTGATGCCAAAATAGTGAAAACAACAATAACAATTTTCCCAACTCCTGTTTCTAGGCAGCCTGTCCTTACTGCCATAGGAAATGATGGGACTTCTTGTGCCCATCCAATCCTCATTTCCAGCACCTAAACCCCAAAAGACTTGGCTCTGTCTCATTAATCACTTTCTCTGCAGTTGCCTGTGGATCTGAGGAGATTTATTATGTTTTAGTCGTGTGCTGAAACTCCCCTTCACAGGGACAATCTCCAACACTGCAGTGAGTGGTCACCACCTGCCCCTCTCTGGCCCCTTTTCTCTTTTCCTGGGTTACTTTATCCCATGGCAGGATAATAAGGGATATGTAAGGCCTGATGGGAGGGTTGCCCCTTCCCCACCAAACATCACCCTCACCAGTGGGCTCAGAGAAGTGCTGGTGGTGGCTGTGGGGCCGAAGGTCCCTTAACGCTCTCAGCCATGGGGCTGTGATTGCTGTCTCTGCTGGAGCCTCCCAGAGGAGCAAAGCTGTTCCTATAAGAGAGAACCTCACAGTTGCAGATTTTGGCAGTGCCATGGTGGTAATTGATGGATATTCAAGCCATGAGGCTGTGTTTGGACTGTTGTGCACTTGTTTTGGAGCACTGGGAAGCATCTGTACCTGGCCTGCAGCCCTAGAGGGTCGGTGGGAGAGCCCTGATCATCAAACAGGCTGCCTGCTGGCAGTATGGCATTAAAATCAGTTCTAATGAAAGGTTCTCAGTCCCCTCTTGGGATTTGCCTGTCGCACCAAACTCTGCTCCCTCCAGCTGGGAGGAAGCCTGGGGATGAACACCACGGAGACTCTGAGGTCCCCATGTCCCACTGCCGGGCTGCTGATTACCATATTAATGTGCAGTGTCCCAACTGAGGGCTGGGCAAAGGACAGTACATCTTTAATTGGAAATATAAAGGACTGCTCATGGCCCAGCTTGAACTGGGAGGATTTATGTCTCTCCCTCTAGATGGGATTGAAGGGAATGGGATGATTCACTGAGCGGTGTGCACATCTCCTGATTTACTGCCCATCATTTACATTCCACTAAAGTCAATCAGTGCAGAAGGTCATTCCCAACCTGAATTTTTTCATGTTAAATCTTTTCTGTCCCAGACTTACAGTAAGGCCAGGAAAGACTCTTGGCAACCCAAGCTGGTTTTGAGGTTGTTAATTTTTATTCTCTGATTAGGAGAAAGGAGACTGTAAAAACAAAAGAAAACCAGAAAATTCTTGTGTGATCCCATTGACGGAGTCTGTTCACGTGATAAACTTAGCAGACTCAACAAATGGCTGGTTCCCTTCTATTAAATCTGTACTTGCATATTTGTCGTGATGCTGATTAATTCCTTATGCTCTGGGTCAGCAAAGATAGCTCTGCCAACCCTGCCTGAGTCGTGTATTTGGTTGCTTGCCTAAAAGTCGAGAAGTGGTGGGAAGCATCTAAACTTCCCACCCCCCGAATGGTGCTTTGGACACGAGTAACCTGAACATACTCCTTAGCACACTGAAGCTATTCCAATATCTTCATAATGAATCATCTGCCAATGAGTTATGAATCTACTTGCAGTGTACTGGCAAATTGTAATAGAAAATTAGGACCAGACTTATGTATTGGATGTGCAGTCTGATTCCCAAATCACAAGTGCAACTCAACCTGCAAGCTTGGAAATGATTTTAAAATAGCTTTATACAACTAAACATGATGCCTGTTGATTTGCTTGTGCAATCTTCTGACATTGCAGATGACTGTGGGGTTTGACAAGCTTATGTTTAACCCTGAACTCTCACTCAATTTATTATTACATGCTTATAATAGAGGGTGTTTTTGTAAGATTTTGAGGGAATAGGAGCTGAATTCATAGAATCATAGAAGTATTTTGGTTGGAAAAGACATTTTAGAGTTCATCAAGTCCAACCATTAATGTAGCATTGCCAAGCTCACCACTTTGCAATACCTCCGGGGATGGTGACTCAACCACTTCCCTGGGTAGCCTGTTCCAGTACTCGAGTAGTGATCTATTGGCTTGATTCTTCTTATAATCTGGCTCTGAACAAATAACACAAAATAATATGAACATCAGTCTGAGTTAGAAAGTGAAATTTCAATTAAAGTTGAACAATATATAAATAAAAGTACTCTTGTGGTGTAAAACTACTCAATGGTGGGCCATTGTTATAGTAGAAAAGCAAGTAATTTGAATCTTAGGCTTTATAATGTATTTTGTGATATGTAAAGAGGGATTCTTTATTCAAAAAAAGCCATCTCTACTCCTTTAGCTGTTCTATTCAAGTTTTGAAATTTTGAGAAATTACTCATAAAATCTTTGGCTGGCGATTTCTCATTAAAAGATACAATCAGGTAGGGCATTCCCTGCTGGTTAAACTGGTCAGTGTGGTGGTGTAGAGCATCTGCTGTGTTCTGCAAAAAACTCCAAAAACTGATGAAGTCGTGTAACTCACGCACAAAATGCAAGGCAGTAATTGTGTGTAAATAACAGCTTTAAATATAAGCTACCCCAGGTTTGTGCAGGTTGGTTGGGGTGTGTCTGGTTTATTTAGCAAATGCTGTGGTTTGACTTCCATGGGATTATAGAAGTATTAGACATTAAAGAGTATAATTGGCTTTCTTCATTGAGATGTGCTGGTGAAGGGCTTGTTGTCCTAATTAGGCAGCCTTCCTGATTAACTCCTGAGAGCAGCTTATTGGTGACCTAAGCCACTTGAACACTTTGGGGGATTATTGCAGCTTAACTGCATTAGGGTCATCTTAAAGTATTTACTGACATCTCTAAACTGTGTAAAGCTGCAGAGCTCACCTGCTCGTTTTAATTGTACCTGGAACAACAAATAACTATTCAGTAGATCACGCAATATGAACAAATCAGGAAGTGTGCAGTTATCTGTCATAGCAGGTTGCTTTTTTCAGTGGTGTATCTGCTGTGCAACATTAACCAGGAGAGTCTCAGAGGTGATCCTTCATGTTTCTTAATCAAAAATTATTTTAAAATTAGTCCAAGTGTTATTAGTCCAAGTTCCATCTGATGTTCATTAGATGATGTTGCTGCTGCTCCACAGAAGCATCTCTGGTTCTTCTGTTAGACTGGCTGTAATATCCTGATTTCCCAGGTTTCTCTGGAAGTCCTTGTGGGTTTGTGACAGCAGCTGAAATGCGTTGGAGCTCGTGTAAAATGGACTCTGTGGTTTCATAAAGTCTATACCAAATTGCTCAAATTCTGAGCATCTCTTAACGGCAGCAAAAAAGTGATGTTTCTGCACAACCCCTGGCAATCTTTTTTGATGCGTGTTTGTGTAGGGATTTTTTTAGTTTTCCTTAAAGGATTCCATGGTGGTGGGATAAGGGTCTCCTGGGCTTGGAGGGAGGAAGTTATGTTTCACGAGGATGAGGTTACTGAGGGTCTCCCTCCAGGCCTTGTTCTCAGCTGCCTGTTCCACCTTTATGTTGGATTCAGAGTTATTCCTGAAGTCTTGGCAGATCACTAATAATTAAACTTCCCTGGCCTAACTTTATGCATATTTTATATATGAAATTGAACTATTTGTACTTTTTAAATGTGAGTATAATTATGTGTCTTGGCTGTGGGAAAGGTTGCCCTTTTTCTCTCTTCTGTGCAGGGATTATGCACATTTGCATAGCATCTCTTAGTAAAGTAAAAACTAATTCATCAGGCCAGTGTTATGTGCTGCACTAATGCAATTTGTCTCTTTGAGGAGACCGAAGACAAGACTGTTCTCGTTGCTGAGGGTCACTAGAGATCTTGTAGAGTTAGCATAAAAATCCATTCAGAACAAAACTCAAACCTAAATTTTATTTAATTTTTATTCCCCCAGATTGCCTATGACTATCTAGTTTTCATTTATAGAATAAAGTAAACAAATCCCACTGCCTGATGTTTACACGATGCATGGAATGCCTGGGTCTTGCTGTCCTAAGCATAATTATAACCAAGCTATGCTTGTGTTTTGTCTATTTTGAGCCCAATCTGTTTTTGTCGGGGCTGTGCTTTCTCATTTATTTGTACATATAAAAATGCTTTTGCACAATTGTCTTATTTGGGTAACAATGTCCTGGTTTTTCTCCGTATATATTTTCCTATGGACCATCCTGATCCAGGTTTCATCAGTTTCTTTACAGAAGAGATAAATATAACTTTGTAATTACATGTAACCATGATCTCAAAACTTTTAGTCTGTTTTGATAACGACTGTAACCTGGGCCGATCTACAGTCTAGATGTTTTTTGTCAACTTTGCCCATGAAAGATGAGAGAAATATAAAATAAAGGTAATGAAATAGCAAAACTGGAAGGTAAAGTAGCAAAAGGAATCTTAAACTTTTGTCTCAGTGAAACTCTAATGCTAATTTATTTTTCAACCTATTGTAATAAGCCTATATAAAGAATTTGAAAGTGAAAGCAGATTGGCAGAGTAGCTGCCTGTAATTTACCTAAACTCAGGTATGTAGAGACTACAAATCCTTTGGTGTTTTTGAAAGTAGTAAAATTAGTAACAAACGTATTATTCTTTCCTGTCAAAATTAAGTAGTTAGGGTTGTAATTTCTATTTTTACTCTTGTGCTGTGTTACCTTTTATTCTGTGCCAGCAGGCTTCCAAAAATCTGGAAGTGTTGTAGTGATCTTCATTATTTGGTAATTTCTGCTGCATAAATATTCTCCCATCTTTCACCCACGGTAAAATTAATGCATCTGAAGGACTGAGAAGACAAATTAGAGCACAGATTTTCCCCAGGATGAATGTGGAGGTGTTGAGGGGCTGCCTGGCCACTTAGCTAAAGTGCTGGAGGGGATTAAGGTCCTGATGTCACCTGGGCTGGTGACACCTGGGAATGGTGGCTTCAGGCACTAAATGGCTGTGCCCAAATGCTCTTGACTCCTGGGCGCTCTGCACACATCAGGAGCCACAAAGACAGTGTCCCATCCACAGAAATGTGAAGGATGTTATCACAAATCTCTTCCAGAAAATGGTTTCTCCAAAGATTTAGTCTACACTGCAAATGAAAAGGAAACTTCTTTGAAATATGCATTCATATGAGAACTATTATTTGATCCTGAATTACTTCATAAATGGCAACTATTGACTACTATTTTAAGGAGAAAAGTGTAGTCTTTAAGAATTAGTGTTAATTCACCATTATTAATGTGATCCCCCTTTTAAGAGGATTCTGGAGTGAAGCACCTCCTTTTCTCCTCATTAGAAGTGCGAAGTGTGTATGAAGTGAGCTATTTTGGGGTTGGCTATGGATTAAAATTCAGAAGGGTAGTTATTAGCTTTTGATATTTTCTTGGAAGTTGATGCTGTTCTTCCCCATTCCCCTTCCCTGAAGGTTGTAGAGAATGCTGTGCTTAGCAGAATAATAAAAATAAAATAAACACCTGCCCTCAGATTTGCTCTGTGATTGGTACCACAGCAAAATAGGGGGAAAAATCCTATCAAGATGTTCTTTAATCTGTCAAATGTGCAAGTTGGAGACAAAAAGCAGAAATGTGGTCTGTACGGTCACCTTATACATGGTGTCTGCTATGAAAGTCAAGTTTTTTGAGCAGCACGTGTCAACCATTAGTTCTCAAAGGGTTTGGCGGCTCTTCAGATGGATGCAAATTTGCAAAAGATGTTCTGTGAGGATGTCATATGAATGAAAAGACAGAGCCACAGCCCTGTGGACCTGTATGTCTGTTCTTCAGTTCTGCAAAGTGGGAGCAATAACATATTCTTGTTGCACAGAATGATGGTAGTTTTTGAGACACTTTAAAGTATTTAAGGACAAGAAATTCTCATGAAAAGACTCAAAACAAAGGCAAAATAATTGTAAACATTAATGAGACCAAATATACTTTAAAAGTATTGTTCAGCTAAGAGAGTACAAATATTTTGCTGTGGAGTGCTGGACTTGCTGTCCAAGAGAGTATTAGCTGTGCCTTTGGTTTTTGGCTGAAGACCACCCAGTGAGCTCCTGGTGAGTGCAGAATGAGTTGCAGAAGTCTCATTTCTAAGGGCTGTGCTAGCTCTTGCCTTGTCTCTGTGTGGTCACCTATACTTGTGTAAACAGAGTCATGAACTACACACCCTTTGCAGAGGAGGAATAGGACAGGATGCAAGCAGCAAATTGGTTCCTCTCTGTCCCATTCCAGACAAATCCCAGCGTTCTTCTGGCCATGTTCACCACACAAGGACAATGTTTTCCTTTATTCGCCTTTCCCGTGTCAGTCTCTCGTGTTTCTCCATTTTCTTTGAGCTGCAGCAGACCAGCGTGAACAGCTGCAACCACAGTGAAAGCATAAAGCCAGCTATTACTGTCAGCTGAAATCTCAGATCTGACCACATCGCTTTCCTGGGTATGTAAGGAAATTCACCTTAGGTTTAAGCAGAGCTCTAGGGTTGGCATTCCAGTGCACTCAGCTCAGATATTTCTCAGGGCATGGCAATTGCATAGGAAGAGGCTGTGGTGAATACAGTGGAGAGTGCCAAAAATGTGCAATTAGACCACCTCACTAGCACAGGAAGTAATTGCAGTTTGAGCAATGATTTCTGTTATTGAATTAAAAAAGACACCATTATGGATTCATCCAGTCAAGGATAAAAACTGAGGCAAATTATCTAAAACCAGTGTATTTTTTTTTCTTTGGATTTGGCTCAGTTTTTGTTTAGGTCCAAGATTTCTTGCGATCAGCTTCATCCTTTTATTGTGTATTGTGCACCTAATGAGTTATACAGAAAAAACCAGAACTGCTAAGAATCGCCTCCCCAAATTTTCTCTCTCCCTTCTCACATAGGCTCATATCTCTGCCCACTTACAATTTGTGAGCAGCCTTTCCCAATGCAGTCTCCACTCTGACAGCAAATGAGTTTGCTGTTTATTCAGTTTCTATCAAACAACTTTGCTTCTCTGTGTTGTACCCATCCTCTCTGCTGTTTTGCACTTCTGCGTCCTCCTTAAGCGTGATGACTTACATTTGGCCATGCCAAAGGGGAGGTTTAATTTGTGCCATGCTCCTGTGTGTGCCAATTAATTGTCAAACTCTCAGAACAGAATTGTCCTAATGATTTGTTTCAACTACGTGCTCAAATAAAGTCTCATGTTCTTGAGTAAGCAACACGGGCTCTGTCTTACAACTTGCCTTTTTTTCCTCTTCTTTTTTTCTTTAGATGGGGACCACTTTGTAATGTTATGTGGTTCAGAGTGCTGTGGTGCAAGCACACAGCAGTCAGCTAATCCCTTTATTTGAGGGCTGTTTTCCTGTGCACCATTTTGATCCTTTATAGTCTCAGTGCAAACACGTCAAATGGAAGAGTCCTTAACAGTGAAAAATCACAGTTTCGATTGGAGCTGAATCATATAGATCAGCCGTCAGTATCTGGGGAGGATGAGGTGCCACAGTTCAATAAGCACTGGAGGTGCACATGACCCTGGCATGGGATGCCCATCCATCACTGGGTGATTGATATGAGACCCAGAAGGGCCTTGGAGAGTAAAAGACCCCCCGAGGAAAAAAGGTTTGAATTCTTTACAGGATAGCTTGGAATGTAAGAGCTGTCAGTGTTGTTTGTAAACAGCATTTCAAATTATGGTATTGATATAATATAGAATACACCAGGAAGAAGCAATCCCTCCATGAGCCTTCCTAGAAAGCAGCTTTAAGACATGTATTTCTTGAGCTTTAGATTAAAATTAAAAATCACATTTTTTAGATATTGTTCCAGGTCACTCTTCTTGGCTCATCTTGTCTTTGACTAAAGAGCTTGAGAATATGGTGAAATATGCAAAAATATGAGAGTACAAAAGCAGCATGATGTTTTCCTGGTGTGAAGAAAACAGGAAGTGATGGATCTGGTTATGAAGATGTTTTGACTGAAATAGAGTAAAAACTCAAGGGATGGACAGCCTTATAAGGGGTGCAACTCTAGGGTAGTAAATTCTCATCTTGGCCAGAGGGGCAGGCATTTTTTCCTACAAAATATACAAGAAAGAATGTACTTCTTTACATTTTGTCCTCTCGTTGGTTGCAGAATTTAAAGCAATAAAATTCCCTGGGGGGCAAAATCTGTGCATCCCTGTATCCTTCCTGTATGATTCAAGTCAAAATGCCAGTTTTTGCTTCATTTTGCAAACAGTGAAAACAGTGATGTGTGTGTGTGTCCAGTTACATCTAATTATATCTCTACATACAATGGGCTAAATTAATCCCTCTTCTTGGGCTTTGAAATTTGTTCTTGGAATTGACTGGCCACTGTCATGCTTTTGCCAAATCTTCTATTTCCTGTCCGATCAAAACTCTGGGGGGCCCAAGTGTTTTGCTGTGGACATCAAACAGAGGTGCGTTGCCAGAAGAGACATCATGGGAGGTTAATATTTGTGGGAATTAAAGCACATTTCATCACTTTGAGGTCAGAGGGCTGATTTCAAGGTTTTGTCTTGTTTTATTGGCTACAGGATCCTGGCTTTGGGCACACTCCTTGCAGATAATAACTAACAATTATAAACCTTTAAACTTTGTGGGCATGAGATTATTTTTCCCCTTTTTTTTATTTTATTTTTTAAAAATTTCCTATATAATTTACTTACCCAGAAAAGCTTAGCTCAAATCTCATTTACCATCTGGAAATCTGTGTGGTCCAGCTCTTCACTGCATTATTGAATCCAAGAATGTAGAAGGTAAAAGTAAATTCCTTGAAAACAGTGTATGCATCCGAGGCAGGGCTACAGTCCTCTTGTAGCTGGATAAAATTGGTTGTCCCCCTCTGCGGGCCTTCCTCAAGGAAATTAATTTTCTTTCTCTTGCCAGGTCAGAGAACTTCTAAATTATGAAGCAACTGAATAATTTTGTAAGAGGTATGAGCCTCAGGGTTGCTAGGACTCTAGTCTGAACTTCAGGACTTCATGTGATCTGTCCTTTTGTGTCTCTTGGGGGCAACAAAACCTGCTGGAAACTGGTGCTTTTGTGCAGTCTGAGGAAAAACTTGACTCAAATGTCCTGCACTTGTTCTGATAGCGCCCTTGATCAAGCCCCTCGTGTTGCACAGTCAGGACAGGAGGGGGTTCAGTGAGATTGGTTGTATTTTTCTGTCTTTGTGCCCACACTGATGAATGGCCAGATCACCCTGGGTGTATGGTTCATTCGGTTATGTGGGAGTTTGTTCAGCTGTAGCTTCTAGACTCTTCCTGTTTTCTGTATAAAATCAAGGATAAAACTGGGTTATGCTTTTCCTCTCGGTCCATCTTGTCCTTGCATGACCATGGAAGCTGAAGGAGGAGTTAAAAAGCATAGCTTGGTATTGATTTATTTATTTTAAAACATGAGCAGGGAAGAGGATGTCCTCTTGTAGTTTAAAAAAATATATTAATTAGCAATCTTGACTCATAGAGAGCTTAAATGGCAAATTCACCTGTCAGCAAAGTTTGAAGGGTGCTTTGGGAACCAGTATGCCTGCAGAATATAAAGGAAAAACACAGCTTTTCATCATGCTGCTGGGCCGAGGCTGAACTATGACAGTTTTTCCACTCCCTGCTCCCCTCAGGCTCCCACCCTTCCCAAACACAGAGTTTACTGCTAAAAACACCCCACCCACACGAACTCTTCTGTGAGGGTGCCGTGCGTGGAGAGAGCTGCCATGGTGACAGAGAGCTCTGGAGCTGCCCCTGCACAGCTCCTGGATGGAGATCCATCAGCAGCTGACTGATATGTGACCCACAGGTACCACATCTGTTACCTAATGACCAGTCACTTAATTATAGCCGAGGTGACATGTTTATAAGGGTGAACTTTAGAGTGCTATTAGGGAATGGACAGATGAACTATACCGGTGCCCTCCGGGTAGATTTCACCCAGACTCTTCTGCCTCTGTGGACCCATTACACAGTAATTAGGGTGGTTTTTAAGTAGGATGCAAGGAGTTAAATGACTAACCTTATTATTGCTTCATTTGTCACTGTGGTAAGTGCTGCTTTGGGGGAGGTGGATTGGAAGAAAGTGAGGGAGAAAGAGAAAGAAAGAAAAGAGAACATGAGGTTCTTCCTTCTTAAGTCCACATGTGGAGAGCAAGTTGAAGAAGAAAAGTGTGGATTTTCCAAAGCTAAGACTGGAGAGGTCTTTGAACAATCTGAGTTGTTGCTTGAACAATTGAAATGCCCACAAAGTAACATCAGTTGCATGAAGGTGTGTTGTTATAATGGTGTTTTGGTACTAATAATTTCCTTCATAATCCTAAGAGCAAAATCTGTATCTTGTAGACATACCCATTTAATGTTTTGATTCACTGAGGTATTTTCAGAATATCTTTTGGGTGTTTATTTTTAGTTTTTCCTATAGAAAGAGGTAGATGAGTGCAGAGCTGAGATACAGGACTCTCCATCTCCTCTGAGCTGGAACATAATCACATCTTTAAAGCGAGTTGGGCCCTCTGTCCCATGTGCTGTGGTGGTAGGGCTGTCTGGTGTCCATTGTCACTGATGTTGTGGCAGCTGGTGCAGTTTTTTTCTTGTTGGGGAGTGGCAAAACTCCAGCCCTGCCCTTCTTGTGAGCCTTTGATTCAGCAATAGGGTGAGCATGTGCTGATTTACTGGCTTTTCTCACCCACACTCAGGTCAAGGACTCAAATATCCACAATTATAGCCTGGGATTTGCTTCTGGGTTACTGGGGAAGAATTCACCTCCTCTCCAGTCTTTGTGCTGGATGTGTCACTTTTGGAAAAATGCTTTTCTAATTAATTGCATGGGGATTTTGTTGCAGAGGGGAAATGAATGGTCACCTTCATTAATCTGGGTTTAACATCCAATTGTTCTTGAAATCTTAAATGTAGCCTTGAAGCACGGAGTCACGTGAGTCGCTTGTTGGTTATAATGGCAGCTGGTTCTTTGCAGTGTTTATACGTGCAGTGGTGGCTGCTTGAGGACAGGTTTTTTACCAGTGCCCTCAGTTTCCTTTCATTCACTCAGCTGAGTCTCTTTTCAAGCAGGAATAGTTGGAGGAAAAAGCTGCAGGGCAGATTTGCCTTGTTCTTTAGGAGATAATAATTGCTGAAGGGTATCGCTAATTGAAGGGAAGGAGATAAGTTTGAACTTCTCAACCTGTGCTGTGCCCCAGCTGGCTGGGAGCCAGTTCTGATCCAGGAGCAGGGGAGGGGGTTTAACCAGTGATGTGTGAGAGCTGATGTGTCCTGCTAGGATAAATGTAAGTGAGCTGGATGGAAAGATAAATTTTTGTGGAGTTTTATGTGCTCCAGTTGATTGATCAAGGGGAACACAGTTATGCCCCTACTGTAGATGTGCTGCAATGTACCTAATTTTCTTGAAAAGCTGAGGACTTTGAGGTATTAAATGTTTCATTAAATTGGCCACATTCTTAATTCAATGCAGTGGGGCTCTTGTCTCTTCAGGACCTTTCAGGATCAGCCTTATGGCAGAGAAAAATGTGATTGTTGATAGCAAAACCCCTGAAAGTTGGCGTTATTTTTTCTCTTAATTGTGGCATTGATTACTGCTAGCATTTTAAAAGGCTTTAGAAACATTTGAAGATTCTTTGCCCTTTACTGTTTCTAACCTCTGTTTATGCAAATGGTAATGGCAAGAAATTAAATGTTAAAAAAAGGTTAAAAAATGTTTTAGGAGTTTTTCTCTCCCTCAAAAAAAAAAACCCAAAATACCAAACCCAAACCCCAAACCATGCAGAAATACCTAGCTGGGGCCTGTGAGATGGAAAACATGTGGAAATCTCAGTCAGGTTTTGTTCACCAGGACATCAAGGTAGACATCTGGATTCTCTCCCTTCTCCACCCTTTAATGTGCAGTTATTAGGTACAGTGTATTTTTCTTTAAATTGTGGCTTTTCAGCCCTTCTGAAGGGGCAGGGATGTGCTTAAGAGCTCCAGCTGTTCAAAGTATTTGGTGATGACTACCAAAATACTGTTTTATTTCAACTTACTTTCTTCTTTCCTTGGGGTATTTTAGGGTGGGATTTAGACACCCAACCCTACGTGCCTGCTGCTGTATTTGTCAGCTGATGCCTGGCTGCCTGACCTACAGCTTTTACATCAAAGTACCATGAGTTTGCTGTAGGTTCCATTTCATCTATACATCCCACAGCCCACCTTTGTCAAGTGGAAATGGTAGATCCTTTACTGGAAAGCAGAGTTTGTCACAAAATGTCACCATGAAGAAGCCAGGCTGTGCAAGCCTGGGCTGCCACAGCAGCTGAATGTGCAGCTGGCAGGGTGACATTTCAGTTTGTTTAAATAAATGTAATAGAAACAGATTAAGGGAAAACAAAACGTTCCTCACCTTCCAGCTTTTTTTTTTTTTTTTCGATATAGTTTTATCAATGTGCTGATGGCAAAGCAGGGCTGCTCTGAGTTTCATGAAGTTCCTGTGTTCAGCTGAGTTCTAAGGACTCAGCTCTGGATTGATGAGCCTTAGTAGCTCAGCTTTATGGAGAGGTGCTTTTGGAAACACCCTCAGCTTCTGTGCTGGCTTTTTAACTGGCCTCCCCTGAACATGATTCATATTTTATATCTGTTTTCTTAAAATATGAACTTTTTTGCCCTGTAGAAAATGGTGCGTGGAACATGGACCTAATTCTGAGTTCAAGTAGCTGCACTTTAAATTTATTGCAAAATTTTCACAGTGTCCTAACTAGACCCTTTGGCAGCTTTTCCAAGTTTGGCTTCTTTGGGTTCAGATTCTACCTTTTGTACTGGGAAATCTGAACACAGAGAAATCCTTTTAGAGCTGAGATCAAAGGGAGTACAGTCCGAATGCCATTGCTCTCTGCCTGCAAACAAACAAACAGCAGATGACCCCACACAAACAAACAAACAAACAAACAAACCTCTTATGGTGGTGTAACTCAATTAAATCACTTTATCCATGGGGAAATGCTGTTCTTAGGTCTGTGAGTAATTGCCTCTCTTGAAATGTGTAGCTGGAGCTGGTATTATGTTCTGCTCCTGCTCTCTCATCCACAGTGACTATCTTGCCGCTCTTTTCGCAGAGCACTCTGACACTGGAGTTTCCAGGTAGCTGATTTAGCTACTCTAGACCTCAGAATTCCAATATTTCCAGCTACAGGATAAAGATCCACCACTGCAATGCGATTTTTGGGTGTGAGCAAGGTGCTCATGGGACAAGGTGTTGGGAGGTGAACGACCCTGGTGGTGAACCTTCACTTTGTGTGTGTCTTGTACTCCAGACAGCGACGCTTCCAAGCATGGATCCACCACTGCCATTGGCCCATTTATAGGGAGATTCTGATGAACCCCCACTTTGTGTGTGTCTTGTACTCCAGACAGCGACATTTCCAAGCATGGATCCACCACTTCCATTGGCCCATTTATGGGGAGATTCTGATGAACCCCCACTTTGTGTGTGTCTTGTATTCAAGACAGCGACACTTCCAAGCATGGATCCACCACTTCCATCGGCCCATTTATAGGGAGATTCCTTTCTTTGGGAGAAGGCAGAGATGGCTGTGGTGTGGTCTGAGTGCAGCTGGGGCACGCCTGCCCACAGGAGCTGTTCAGCAGGTTCCACCTGCCCCATAATGAGTCCTCCTGGAGCTGTGGAGCAAGGTGGCAGCTGAGGGGAAAAAACAACCCCCAAAATTTGTGGATTTCCCTGAATTCCTGTCAGTGAAAGGGGATTTTGGGGGTTCCAGGCTCCATAGACTTCCTCTAAGGGGTGTTATAGAAGTATTACGTGGAGTTGTCCATTGTCAGGTGTGGATCAAACAGGTAATGTTGGGTTTCTGATAAATATCCTGCAGCATGACATGATTGATTCCAACTGTCAGCTATGATTAGGTGACTCTTGGGAGCTTTAATGTAAGAGAACCTTCAGTCATAGATGTATAAAAATCCCTTGCTTAAAGGCTATAATGTAACCTTTTTTTTTTTTTTTTTAGCACTGAAGTGATTTCAGGAGCAGATTACAGTAATTTTCTCACAGAAAATACTGAAAATGCAATAATTAAAAAGTTTTCAGATAACTTCAATTCCTGCTTGAAAAAGTAAAACCTCTTCCAGTCACAGCAAAATATCAGGAAACAAACGTTTTCATGTTGGTCTGATCTTGCAAAATCATTGTATTCCCTATCCTTATTCCCAAAATAACATTGAGTTGTCCAACAATTTAAAGGTGGAAATATTTCCAAAAGCCTTACAAGCTTTTGAGGGTAACTGTCATTGAGGTTTTTTTTCCAAAAAATATGAATCATGGCATTTTTGAAAAGTGTCCATCTTCAAATGAGAAACATGTTACACTTAATGTAACAAATGATTTAACACAAATAATTTTAAAGAAAAATAATTTTGCCTGAAAAGATTTTGACCATTGAAAAGCCATAACTTCTCTTACACTTGAAACTTGTTTTGATATACTTAACAAAACACCAGGGTGTTTCAAATTTTTGCCATCAGTTTGGACTCTGTTCAGACATGCACAATAAAATTCAAGATTACTCATGGTAAAAGGTTTTCATTTTATATTAAGAATGTGTGAAATGATTTTACTTCTGCCCACAGGCCTAACATAGAGATGGTGGGGGTACCCAAAATCCAGGTGAAATCACCTGGGGTAACCAATACTGAAATTTGTGTTGCTGGGCATACAGGGAAGCTGATGCCTGTTAATGAACTTGGCTAAACAATTAGCAACAACTTTGCAGGCTGAATTTTATCCTGAGTGCTGCATATCCCTCAGCTCTTTGAGATACTTCCACACCCCAAGATTGGATTTAACCCTAAAAATTATATAGGTTGTCTTTTTCTAGTAGGTACAAATTAATTAAAGTGGATTTTATTTCACTGCTGCAGAGATCAGTGGGATGGGAACAGAGGCAGGAGGGAGGGCACATTGCAGCCTTGTGGCTGCTGGGGCAGCTCTGTGGAGGTGTGGAGACACCCCAACCACGCAGCACCATCAGGAAATTCCATGGCAGAACTGGAAGCTGGTACCCAGGAACTTTGGGGTTGGGAAATTAATTTCAGGTGACTCTGAAATTTCCCTCCTGGATAAATAGTCTAAGTATTCTGAAATGAGCGTGTAATTTAAAACAGCGTGGGGTGTTCAGGGAATTAGAAGCAAAAAAAATAGTTGGGGTGTGAGTGAAGAAAAAAAGCAATTCAAAACTGTGATTTAATGAGTAAAAACAAGGACTAAAGTATTGACAGGAAAATTCAAGCAGTTATCAAGCCCAAGGATGTCAATGAAATGAAAGCACAAAATACAAAATGGCCTCTAACTGCTGTGATAGACGTGGGGTTGCCCTACCTACTCTGTGGTGCTTTTAAATAATGCCATCAACATCAGGGTCTGGACTGGGCCAGGACTCCCAGGAGCTCTGCACTGGCCTTTCTTTTATTATTTCAGCCAGAGCACTTCATTACTAAGGCCACTCTTGAGTGATGACCTGGGAAGGAAAGCCACGTTTGACCTTCTGCTCCTGGTGCCTCCTACCCAAGGAGCGCTGCCTTGAGGAAGGGAGGTGAGGGAGGGTGAGAAGTTGCAATGACCTGGGAGGGGAGGCCCATTGCCCATGGGGAGCTCTGTTACTGCCCCTGCTCTGCTCTAATTCCTTGGAGAAGGTGCCTTTTCCATTTGTTTTTCTTGGGACCGAGCAGTGCGTGTCCCCACCTGTGCAGGAAGTTCATGGCTGCTGATTTCCATGCTTTTTCTGTCCTTCCTGAATGTGTCAAATCTTATTGACTCATCATTAGCTTGGGAACCCCTTGAAATGGGAGCTGAGATGGGACGGCTGCTGGACCTCCATTCCATCTCAGCACTTCCCAGTGTCCTGGTGGGGAGGGAGCCTGGACCAACACCAGTGCCAGGGCAGGATGGTGTGGAATAAATTCCAGCCAGGAATGAGTGGAATAGGACAACTTGGCCCTGAGGGTGGTTTGGGAGGTACTGAGTAGGTCTCAGGATGATCCAGCTTCGTGATTCTTGCACCTGTCATACAAAGGAAGTTACCTTGTGTGATATTACCTGCTTGATAGATTCTCTCAGCAAAATTCATTTCTACTTTAGCTGTGCATTCAAAGAAAGAGAATAAGTTTGTATTCAAATTTAAAGACATTTAAGGAAAAAACCAAATATTTGGAAGCATCTGGAAAACCCTTGCTTTTGAGAAAAGTCGAATGCGTAGCTTTAACCTCTGCTGTAAATCATCTCACCCCTCTGGGGTTTGAACTTTTATCAATTTCTGAAAATGAGCTTCAAGTCTGTTCTGTATTGATCATCCACCCCATGTCAATAATAGCTGTTGTGAAGGTGAGCCTTGCTTGAAATTCACGTTAATGGTATTCATGGAGGAAGGAGAGAGGGCATGTGTGTGTGTGCTTAGAGATTTATTTCAAATTCTCCAGTTAAAATCTTTAAAGAGTAGTAGGTTGAACGTTATTTATGGCTTTGCTGTTCTGTAGGCCTTTGGTCCCCTAGATATGTTACTCAAAAGCAATTTTAGTTTTTATTTTAGATGAAAATATCCAAAGGAATTATTTTTTATATCTTATAAATAATTCTGTTGCACATCCCAGAAGAAAACAGATAAAGTCACTTGAAGTCTGGTTAAAATCCCTTTAAGTAAAATTTAAATGTACCACAGCTATTAAGGCCCTGCCGCAGGACCTTAAACACAGACCCTTAACTATTGGGTTTTAAGGAGGGTTTGGTTTTTTTTACTTAAGAAAGAAATGTCCACTTCTGGACCTTTTTGGAGTTCTTATTGCTGAAAATTAAATACTTGGCTTATAAAAAGAATCCATCCATTTTTCTTCTTTCCTAAACAATTGTTTTTCAACCAGAACAAATAAAGCTTAGAAAGACAATATCTGCAGAATTTCTTTCCTTCATTTAATTACAAATTTAAGGGAAAATTATCTTAAACCAGCATTTATAGTAACTCCTATTGAAAATGTAGTATTTGCTGCCCTTCTGAGCTCTTTTTTGGCCACTTCCAAAATTGACTAATAAACCAGTTATGAAGTTGTCCTGCTGCTCTATTTTGAGCCCTTTACAGAAGGGTTCCCACAAATGAGGGGAACCCATCTTTGTGGTAGAATTTAATGCAGTGAATCACCCCCTTTGATCAACCAGGCTATAATCCTGGATTGAGGATCCATTCGGCACAAGATGAATAAGATTAAACCCCCAAGATATGGGATGTGTGGTGTTTCACAGGTCTCTGCCGTATAGTGCATATACAGCAAAATCATCTGTGGTGTGTGTGTAATTTTTTTGAACTGAAAGAGAATTTTGCAATTACATTTCCCCTTTCTATTTTCTGAAAGCAAATAAACAAAGATCCCAGGTATTTTTATTTGAATATTTATATCTCCATTCCTGTGAAAGAGGTTTATCATTGTCATTGCTGCTATTATTATTATTATTAAGAGATGAGTGCCAGTCTCTTTTCTGTGCCTGAGAAAAGCCATTAAATTGTGGTTAGGACAGTGGGGAGCAGTGTTTGTTAATATGTACCACGATATTGGTTTGATAGTAACTAGTGGGGAGAAGGAGATGTGTGAGTGCATCAGGGATGGTCCTGAAGTGCTGGGAGTTTGTGGAAGTCTCCCATGGGATTGGTGAGCTGATGGCAGAAAACTGTGTATGAGTTTACAGAAAGAGAATTATATGGCTACAAATACATGTACATTTGGTATACTATATATAACTTATTTTTATATGTTATATATAATGCATTATAGGTTTGCATATATGTAAAAATCTGCAATACTTCTCTCTCTATATACATATATATATTTTTATATATATATATGTTCATTGATCTGCATATTACCAACAAAACCTAGATTATCACGAAATGGGGTTGAGCCCAAGTTAGATTTTAGATAATCTGTGAAAGGAGTTAATTAATTGTGAATCGTTTCTCCTGAAGTCCAAGGTGGAGAGCCCTGTGGTAAGAGACGTCACCCCAGCAAATCAATGTTTCATTAGCATGTCTATGGGAGATGTCTGTTCTGTTTTGCACATAAAATGAAACAAGAGCTTTCATCTCCCTCTCTGCCTCACTCTGCCTTTGAGAGGGAATAAGTGGCTTTGTTCATTAAACTCCAAACTTTCACTGCTCTACATCCCCCTGTGCTTTTCTTCTTTTACTCTAAAGCTCTCAATCAATTTAAAAGGAGAGAACCTCTATTAAGGACAAGTGTCAGGTAAATGTTTATTTCCATAATGCATTTATTAAGGTATAAATAGAGGGAAATGTTGCTGTAAGGACCGGAATTTACTTTCCATATTCGTGCTCATGAACCAGTGCATTGAAGTTTCTGCAGAAAAGTCAGGCTATTTGCTCTACTGATTTTCAGCATCAGGCAGACTACTGAAGGCACAATTATTTGCATCTTTTAGTCTGAAGTCTGAATTTTGGCAGTGCTATTTCCTACACTTTCCAAGTTTAGTCAATAATTTCAGGGAGGAGGGCCGATGGCAGCAGTGTTTGTATAGGTCAGCTGACGCATCTAAGGAAAATATACTTGAAACATGTCAGATACTTTCCAAACATGAAGAAGATATTGCAAGAAGGGCATTTCAGTCTGTTGCTGCTCAGCACTGGTTTGTTTTAAAGCTTTGCCAAATGTATTTTATAACATGCTTGTCTATCCTTAGCTGTCAGAATCTTAACAGCCTAACTCCAACAGCACCTAGATTTTGGACATGATGAAATGATAACTATCAGTAGCGTTATTTCTAATTATCCCACTAAACAATTAAGTAGTGGTTTGTTGTACAATCTTAAGAATACATCTTTCTTGGCTTAACTAGTGTCTGTTTAGTCTCCTTTTTGCTTGATTATACAGATGCAAATCAAGGTATATCATAAAGCATTTACCTACTTTAAAGTACTCATTGTGACATTAGAATTAAGCCAGTCTACCATCATGTAAATAAACTGGATTTGACTCTGAATAACTTGGTATAATTCTTATCAGCCCTGTTTCAGATGTTTTTGTTCCATTATTGTTTTGTGCTTCAGCTCATTAACCAATTATGGGTCCATTAGCAAGATATTGATATTGTATGCACTGGTGCCACTTGTCATGACTTTAGATCTTGCATTACCTGTATATTTTCTTCAAAGCCCAATTCCTGGATTCATGTTATTAATGAGATTCTTAGCTGCGTCTTAAATAAATTCCTGGCCCGCAGGCTCTCAAATGTAGATATGTAACTCAAAAGCACCCTGGAAGATTAAAAAATAGAAAGCAAAGAGAGTGAGTCTCAAATCTCATGATTTTCAGGGCATAACTCTATTATTCTTAAATCCATTGGTTTGGCAATATTTTTCTTCTAACTGAACAAATATTAAATACCCGGGTTTGTGCCTTGGATCTGCTTTCTTTGTGCAGCACGTGTTCACTGTGCTGATAAGATAAGAGTGTTGAGGAAACTTAAGAGAAGATTTTTTCCCCCCTTTCCTGTATTCTGCTTTTGGAAAATAAGTAAAAGTCTCAGTCCTAGTCAGGAATTTGGCAGATAAATAGGTATTTCATAGCAAGTTTTCAGAATGAGGCCCTACATATTCCCCAAAACAATTGCAAAAGAGTTTTGCTCTTTCAAGTGCTTGATTCCTTCACCTTTTCCATACAGGTTTCATTTTGGATTCTTTTGGCTGGGCCCAAGCAAGCCTTAGAGTGAGAGCTGCTCCTCATGGAGGCAGACACACATTTGAAATGCAGATGTGTAAAATTATTTGGCTTTGGTTTTTATAAAGGCTGTGGAACCTTAAACCTGATCATGTTTAGGTATCTGCTTGGCCTTGAAATTTTTGCAACAATGAACAGGGAAATCCATGTTATGATGGCTTCTTCAGAAGAGCTCTCTTCTCTTGGAACATGTCCATTGAGAGATTCTGTACCAAGACCTCACTAAATCTGTCTGCATAGGTTTAAATTGAGTAATAAGGATTTGATCCACTTGCTGGTATTTGCCTTCTCTTTGTATACAGCAGTTTCATAGACTGGTGCCTTGATTGCATCTTTTCACTGGTTTTACACCAGCATTACCCTATTTTGAATAGTTACTCCTGATTTTGTGTGACTGACTTGAACTGCTTGGGCTTATTGAAGAGATGCCACAGTTGATCTTGCTTCTGATCCAGGAGGAATTTTTCCAGTGGATTTTCCAGGCTGGGGAAGTACAATAAGCTTCTTCCTATCCCAAACAGGCGCTGGTGGCTCAATGATGAGATGGAAAATTAAAGATCTTTGACAAGATCAAAATCTCAGCACTAAGTTCTGCTCTACCTCACCCAAAAAAGGCCACGTGCTTGTTGACTGAAGCAGCTCCTCAGCTTGATCGTAACAATGTAGGTTTGGAAACAAGGACTGTAATTAACCATGACTGTATTATTGGACGTGTGTGTGTGTAATTAACAAAGCAGATATTTTTCCGTATGTGGCTCTACTTATTTGCTCATGAAAACTCCCTATCATTTGCATCAGCATATTAAGGTTAATTAAAATGAATTCTGTTTGTATTGACTGCCTTTTCACGTATGCGAAGTTTGTGCAAATCGAGTGTGTGGCCGGGGCCTTCTTCCCTATAAAATCCATAATGTTTGCTTTCAGAGCTGGGAGAAAAAAGAATCAAAATTGCAGGCTGTTTGAAATTTAAATCAGAGCAATGCTGGTCAATAGTATCAAGGTTGTGGTGCCCTGGAAGGTTTTGATTGGGTGCTGCCAGGTGCATGCTGGGCGACAATGACATTAAAGGTCAGTTAAAGGGAGTTTTTAGGATTTCTTTTTGGTTAATGTGGGATTCCTGGCTGGAAAAAAAATCATGGAGTAGAATCTTAGAGTAGACACATCCAGGTCTATGGATGGTGTGCAGAGGGAGAGCACAGGCCCAGTGTTTGCACTCTGCTGTTGTGATGATTCCCCAGCTGTGAGATTAGAACTTTCTTGAATTATTAAGCCCTGAACAAACACATAACAAGACATAAATGCTGTTCTGAAGAGTTTGCAGCCGTAATGAGCAGGGCTGATGGGCAGTGTGAGAAGGGAAGCCCAAGCCCAGGAACGTGGGGTGCCTTGCCAGGGGTCACGTTGCAGGCTATGAACATGCAGTGGGTTCTCCTCAGAGCTGGAAGTGACCCCAGTATTCCTCACACAGCACCACGACTCTCTGCTTGCACTCCTTGCAGTTTCTTCTTTGTGCCTGGAATTCTACCAGATGCTTAAATGGTTATAGACTGAACTGACTGTTTGGGCTTTTGTGTAATCAAACAGCGTTTTCATGAAATTTACCTGAAGTACACGGTGATGCAGCAGCCATTGGCAATGTGTATTGCTTGAACAGGACCCCAAGCTTGCCAGAGCTCTCAGGTGGCCTGGCTGTACCTCTTCCTTAAAGTGAGCTCTTCAGAAAAGCATTTTAAATTGGAAAAGTTGTGTTTTGTTGGACCACGTGCTAAGAAAACATACAGATGCTTTAAAACAGGAAAAATTCAGATCAACAGATTTGTCATGGGTTAAGACAGGCAAAACTGAGGACAGCATAAATTCCCCTCTCTTTCCCCTCTCATGCAGATAGATCTTTTTAAACTTGCTATGATTTCAGTAATTCATTTGTGTGTCAACAAGGTCTAGGCAGTTTTTTTAAGTACCTATTTAAACAAATTCCACCCATGCCCCTTCGAGGACCCTGTTGTGGATCTCTCCCTGCTGCTCTCAGCTTTGCCCCTGTCTTTGCTTGTTTATGGTTCTCATTCTGTCCATCCCTCCCTCTCTGCCCTCCAGGGGCTGGGCACATCAGTGTCTGACAGGACTGCAGTCCTTTCCCGTGCTGGTTTTCCTGGGACAAGGTGACCAGCCCCAGCTTTTCAGAGGAGCATCACATCCCACCAGCCCTGAGCAAACAAAGCCACTGCTGCCTGTCACATTTGCCATTTCATTTGTCCGTGTTGAACTCATGATTAGCGCAGTGGGAGGATATGGGCTGATGGCAGCTCTTGCAGCTATTGTTGTAGACTATCTGCAGGCTCAGGAGTGTACTTCTACATGGCCTTACTCTTGATTTATGTTCCTTTGGTTTATTCCCCAGGGAGGGAAATCTCTACAGGGTGTAAATCAGATTTTTTTTTTCCCCTTCCTTTTTCTTTGCAGAGACTCTGGCTTGTAATGCTTTCAAATGTAAATCTGAACATAATTCTGCAACAAGAATGGATTCTATGGCTAATCATGTGGCTTCAGGCTTTATATCTCTCTAAAGCTTTAGGCCATTTCTGTAGAAATATACAGAACATCTTCCAAAGAATAAAATAGTAATGTCCTATATCATCCAATTGCTTTTTCATAAGCCCTTGGAAAGGTGAACATACTTTGGTTTGTTTATGTAACAGTTCTATGATCTAAAATGTAGGAAAGCAAAATGTAGGAAGAATTTTTTCCCATTAGAGCTGGCTTTTAATCTGCTTCCTTGACAAATGTAGTTGATACTGATGGTATTTTTCCATTCCTGTCTACTCCCAGTAAGACTGAACGATCTGCTTCTGTCTCTCTCTTGGCTCTGATAATGTTTTTGTACTAACATAACATAATGCCATACAATTAGAAATTATATGTTAGCTGTTAGTCATAGCCCAGTGAGTTTACATTAGACAAAAGAAATTAAATGGGAACCAGAGGAGACCTAGTAAGTGCAGTTTATGTTGCCTTTTTATATTCGGAAATATCACATTTCTATTGATGAGCATCATTTATGCCTGTATGGGGGAAACTAACTGTGTTACAGGCAAAAGAATCCCTGGTCATTTCTTCAATTTCAAACCATGCAGAGTTTGTAAATGGAAAGTTAAGAGAGTTTTTCTTCTGTCTTGGAATTGATGGGTCGCTTCAAGATTTGTATTCGCACCCTGAAAGGAAATAGAATTATTTTTAGCCTTGATTGGCTGTAACACTAAATGATGCTTTGTAAATTGTTTCATTCTAGGGAGTGGGAGCTCATACTGTACTGAGGGATTTGGTTCCTTGTGTGTTTGTCTTGGTGGAGGTCTTGTTTAGGCTTTGCTCAGTCAGACCATTGGCGTTGGTGGTCTGGTGCTGATTGGCTGAATTACTCTGTTTTATAATTGTATAAATTTCTCCCTCCCTTGCTCCTGGATGTGTTCATAATATACTTGTCTTTCTAAAGCCTGGAAGATTAGATTTTATTGATCATTAAGCATATTCATGATGGCTTAAATTAAAATAAATTGTGCTATCTTTTTGGCTGAAGTTTCCAAAGTGCAAAAGGACACCCAACCTGTCTGATTGGCTTGGGGAATTTCAGTGTGCTCAGTGTGGCCTCCCAATATTCCATGGTGCATGGATCCAGTCCCTTAACTTCTTAACCTTCAACTTCATCAAAGATTGATTTTGTGTTTGGTTTCAGCTGTGGGTGAAGGTTCACATTTGTTGTTTTCATCCCAAAATATGTTATGGTCAATATTTCAGGCTAAAAATTTCCTGTTAAATCTGAACTCCAAGTTGACTCCTGACCTGAAGGAAATCCTTTGAGATCGACCACATCTTCCTTGCTTTTGTTCTCAATTTTTAGAGATCTTCCTCACTTTTTGCATAGATTTCAGTTTGGTAGGTTAGGAACAGGCTGTACTTTCTCTGAACAGCACACACTTGGAATGCCAAAAAGGTATGGGAATTATTCACTTGCAGAAGAATACTAATCTGTAACATTTCTCCTGGTTTTGATCCAGAATCCTTCCTCACTCAATATCTCTAGCAGTTTGCATCTGTGGCTTTTATAAACTTATTAAAGGCCTAACAGTACTAGCCTGTTCAGTCAGATAAGGAATTATTCATATTTTATTTGGTATTTCAACAAGTATTATTTTAAAACTATATAAGGATTCTATAGATATCTAAGAAGGAATTTAATCCTTGGAATTTACCTTGTCTCTGCGCCTTAATTCTGTCAGTGTTCAGCTGTATTTCTGGGGTTCTTGTTGAACTGTGCTGGGGGTTCTGGTGGCACTCAAAATCACACTCTTGCACTGCTATTTGGACACAACCCTCATGCTTTACTAGATGAAAATGTTTTGGCAAGGTGGTTAAGACAGTATCTTTATGGATCTGGATTTTTTAAGTGTAAATATTGATCTGGGCTTTGGTTAAAGGCTATGTCCAGCTGACCCCAGTGATGGTGGCTTAGAACTACCATCCCCACTGCCCTTTATTCAGGCTCCAGAAGCTGCTGTAGCAGGCAAGGCTGATGTTCCCTGGATGTGGCTTGCCAATACGCCATGCTTGGCAGTCTTGGAAGAAAAGACCTTGCAACAGCTTTTGCAAGAGTATTAGGATGAAATCCAGTGATCTGGTTAAGATCTGACTAGGGTAAGCATTCTGACTCTTCAAGCTCTCTATGAAATGTAAGATAATAAAAAAAATCACTATTCATCAGTGTGTGTGCCTTCCAAAAGGGTTGCTTTGTTTCATCCCAACAATCAGCACATTTTGCTGTATGAAGTTCATGCTTTGCAATACATATTTTTCAGTTTTCCAACTACCTCTAGGATAAGGAACCTTATGAATGAGATCATTTGCATTCTTATTTATACTGCATGTTCTTGTGTGACTTCCTTACTGTGGCAGGTTGGTGAGATAACAAAAGTGTCAAGGTTGTGTATTTTGCACCAGGTCGGCTCATGTGCCAACCACAATTTCAGCACCCAGGATGCCCAATAACAAGCCTTTAGTAGGTATTGACTGCAGACAGACTCTCTTGCCTTCATACCAAAGTATTCTTTGGCCCCACGTGCCCTCTGAGCCCCACTGAAGCACAGGCACTTTAGCTCAGGCTTTACAAATTTTGTGTCTTTCCCTGGAACACGGAGCTGACTCCCTGGCCCCCTTGCTGGCAAATAAAAGCACAAACAAAACAACCCCTTCCCACACTTTTTAAGATGAATGAAAGTCTGCTGTGGATGTGCTTTTAGGAGGAGGTATGAAAACAGGCTCCTGATCTGAGTGTTAAAAAGGGCTTTATGCCTTAAGTGGCAAATGCCACTCTGACAAAGGATTAGTCAAACTTTGAAGGTCGAAGTGGGGTTCGGGAGCTCTGTCTGAAGCTCCTTTTTTCATCTGAAAAAGGGACCTTCAAAGAGAAATTTCAATACTTGACATGCAGCTTTCCCCCCTCTGTTCCAGCCTTGCAAACAACGAAACAACCAATGACAACAGAGGGAAGGAAGACAAGAAAAGCATGTAAAACAGCTTGCATTCCCTTTCATTCAGTGCTGAGCTGCTCCTCAGGGCTGGGGCTTTCTTCTGTTTATTATCATTTTATTTCTTTTGCATATTTTTTGTTTTCTGCCAGAGAGAAACTCTTGTTTTCTACAGAGAGCAGTTTGGAAGTAGGATATCTGATAAGGGAGACTCTGTGTGTGCTAACCAAGAGCCAGATTTTCATCAGTGCTCTGTATTCCACAGGCTGAATTTTCTCCCCTAGCTGCCCAGCTGCCACACAAAAATAACCGAGCCAGTCTGGTGTAGCTTCTCTTTGTGTAAAAAGAACATGAGAAGGAACCAGTAACAGGCGGAATGGAATTGCCAAATTATTTAGAAATCTTTTCTGGCTCCGATCTCTCTGCAGGTTGAATATTTCTGGACACGCGGCCAAAGCTGCTGTGCCGCTGGCCAAGAACATGTCAGATTTCACCAGCTAAGCAATGCAGGGTATGGGCAGGACGGGGCTGGGAGAGCTCCAAGGAAAACTCAGGTGCTGTAGGATGTGGTAATTACTAATTCAGTAAATAGACTTCTCCGAGTCAGGGCAGCATCTGTGTCCGATCTAGGAGGATGTTGGAGCACTGCTGGCAAAAACAGCAGGTAAAGCTTGGCAGGATACATTATGACCCCATAAAACGTTTTGGAATTATAAAGGAATATATACTGTGTGTCAGAATGGCATCAAGGCCTTATAAAACTTGTTACCCTCTTCCCCCCACACTCCCAAATTCCTCTGTAACCTGAGGCTGCATGGGCTAAGGTGCTCTCCTTGCTTTTGAGAGATCCAAGTTCGAATTGCCCCTCTGGCATTTTTCCTTGTCCACACACCTGCTCTGCCTGCTGAAATGCATGCCACTGTGGCACGGGGCTGTTTCTTTCTTACTTGGACCAGTGATTTTTATCTTGAGACAAAAATTAGCATATAGGAATGGAAAAACCATTTTATCAACATTTTCAGCTTTAGCTGGAGCTGCAGGGCATAAGCTTATTTCTGATGAAGGGAAAATGAGTCTGGAATTCAGAACCCCACATGGCTTGTGTCTGGGACCTTGTCTGGGTTTCAGTTTTTGGACTTCCTTGGCTTTCACTAAGAAAAACCTTAACTTCTAATAAGGTAATACTTTGTTCTACCTTTTACTGTGCAGAGTTTCTCTAAAATATCTGATGCTTGTCTGGCTCAGACCTTCCCAGCTCCTAGAATTAGTTGGTGAAGCAGATTAGATTTCTTGAGAATGAAAGCTCTGTCTGGTGAATAGTAAATCATAAGCAGCACTTTCGTGTGCAGCGGTAGAAACTGTTTATCTCCTTACCTGGGGGAAGCTGTTATCGATGTGCCTGCACACCTGTTCAAACAGCTCTGCAGAGGGGAGGACACGGGTAAGAGAGATATGAAACGTGATTTAAAGTTTGGAATAACCAGCTTTACACGTGTATTATGATGTAAAATCTATGGTTTCAACATGAGAGGGTTTTATTTGAATAAAACTGTGAGTAGGCCAAGAATTAATGTTCACCATCTTGCCTAACACAGGATAAAACCTGATTCATTTCAGCTCAGAGTTTTTTTTATCCAGCTTATAAATTATGAAAAATGTTCCTTTTGCATTTGTGGCACTTTCTTGTAGTATTAGTACTGCAGCTTGGCCTAAAAAGCAAATCGAAGCTAACAAAACAGTTTCCTAATAGATAATTTTTTGCTTGCTGTTACTCAGAAATCACTCCATGATTCAAAGTGATAGGCTAAAGTAACTCCCTCTTCTGACCAGCCTTTGACAGGTTTTCGGCTGCTCTCTGTCTGAAATCAACAGAGATTTACTCATCATGAATGGACAAAATATGTTAATTGATTACTGAAATTTAAGTCCTGACCCAAACACTGATCTGCATAGGAAGAAGGGGAAATAGTTAAGAAGAAATGTAATTTTTCCTGCTGATTTCCAAAAATATCAAGGCCAGCAAGTTATGAATTACCCTTCATGTTGTGGGTTTTTGTTTTTTTTTCTTTTGAAGATTCTCAGGAAGTTTTGCAGATCGGAAATGGACTATTAGGATTTGCTGAAATGCATTTTTGGCCATGACCATTTACCTGTTTCAGCATTGAACTCTGTGCATCCAAGGTTGTTTGTTTTTATTTTGAAATAAGAATGTGTAAAGAATACACTTTCTGTGGGTACAAAAGTTCATATTCAGAGTAAAGAAAAGAAACCTTTTCCTTGCTGAAATGTATTTCTTGCCAAGTAGGCTGAGAGAGCATCTGAGTTTCTGCTGTTTCTTTTTTTTCTGCAGTGAGGATAGCCTCTTATAGCTGCATCTGAATGAAACACTATCTACAAAACTTTCAAAATATGGAATTTCCTCCAGACCGTTAACTTCTGGAGCTGTATAATTTTTGAATTCCTTATCTTCTTGACTCCTGCTCTTCTTGCCTCACTTCTGCATCCGTCCAAGCACATACACCTGTGCAGCCTTTGCACTGGGTTTGAGGTGTCCATCATGGTGCTCATTTTGCGCTCTCTTGCTCTTTTGCATTTATATTCTTCCCACCAGTGCTAGTTCTTAAAGATGGAAAATAAATAGGAAAAGTGAGGCTTGTGGGGTTGAAAATCTGTGTTTGCGATCTCAGAGTTCCCTCTGCAAAACTTCTCGCGTGCCTTCAGATGACAGCAAAATGTTGTGTCTGACTTTTGAAATGGGCCTTTGTAAGGAGCTTCCAGTCAGATACAAACATAGGAACAGAAAATGGAAAGAGGCATGTGCATCGGGAGAGGAACATTGCAGGCTGGGCTGCTGCGTGCGTGCTGCAGTGGTGTGTTCTGTCCAGGGTGTTTGGAAGAGTGTGGAAGAGCTCCATCCATGACCCTTTTGCAGCCCAGCCCTCTCTTTCGGATTGGTTTGAGGAGGGAGACAAATCTCTGCCAATTGCATCTCTGGTTTGGTATCCAGACAATGTCCCCATCCCCTGCATTTGCGCACTATCTGTCTGAGGAAAACTGACAGATGGGGTTGGGTAGCAGTGAGGTGGGGGACAGAGATGAGGCTCCCAGAAGGAAGGGGGACTGCAAGTTTTGAAGGGTTTTTTTGGATATGGTAATTCTGCGGGCACGGTGTATCTGCATTAAGTGCTTGATGGGGATGAGTGAATGAGAGGATGTTGTTCTTTTCAGGCTACCTTGGGTAACAGTTGTGTCCAACCCAAGCTTGGAGTGAGCAGCTATTTATGAGTGACTGATCATGCCACTCATGTCATTTTTCACATTTGTGCTAATTTTAATGAGGATTCTTTGTCCAGGGTTTTTAGGTTTTCTGTTTTCCCAGTGTCATCTCCACTCTCCCCAATATTCCATTTTGCTGTACAACTTTCCATTATATGTGGTATAGCAATGGCTGCATGAGTTGCATTGTTAATTGTTTCTGCTCTGCAGAATATTTGACATTTATATTTTCCTTCCTGTCTTGAACTTCCACTTCTCTCTTCTACAAATGTTTTAGTTTGGCTTCTGGGGATATTCTGTAGGTCTTGCAGGCTTTCTGCTTTGCATAGCTGACACAAAGAAGAAAAGGTAGTGTGAATGCTAGTGGAATGTTTTTGGTAAGTAGCTGAAATGAAGTTTTGTTTGTAGATAAAAGCCACTTTTGTTTCTTCCAAGGCCTGTTCTCAGAGATCCCTAGCACTAAGATCTAAGGTTTTAGTTGTGGAACTGATTTGAGCAAGGAAGTTTAGAACTCATTTATAAATTTTATATATTCGACTGATGAAATGGGCCAAGAGCCTCAGTCCCTAAAGCCCTCTGTGGTATTTCCAGCATGTTGTGCCTTCAAGATGTGTTACTGCAGCCTTCCCCTGTCCCCCTGTATTTTCTGTGCATGAATAAAATAAATCCCTAATGGTATTGGTTGTCTTCCTGGCTGTGTTCTTTAGGTGCCTCGACTGGGCTTTCACTCCCTATAGTCACTTTATTGAAACACAGCAGGATCCTTCTGGGATGGCCTCCAAGATGTTCCTTTGAAAGATGAAATGCAGCCACTAATAAGCCGTTCCATTTCTTTCTCCCCCCTCTCTGTCTCGGGCAGGAAGCTCTTTGGCTTCATATTTGCACTCCTATAAAAAGTTGGAGATGTACTGTCTCTTTTATTAGAAATGAATTAATAAATATAAAGACTGTAATGGAAGAGACCTGACCTGTGAAAATCCATTCTTCCTTCCCTCTTCCCATGTGTCCATTGAGGCATGCTCCTGTAACTTCAGGCTCTAAAAATGGTTACCAAAAAAGGGGAAAGGGAAGGGTGGGGGAAATTTGGGGTTTTTTCCCTGCCTAACACCTGGACCTCCCCAGAGGGATTTCCCGTCAGCTGCAGCCTTTGAGCCTGACCTAAGCTGGGTTTGTTTTGCTTTGAACCAGAGCTGCCCCACTTGGACATGTATTTCACATGTTCTTGGAGCTCTTTACCTCCACCCTCCCTCTCCCCAGTGTCCTGACATCTGTTAAATTCCTGTGCAGCCCCACTGGGGAGATGTCTGAGATGGGGAGCCGTGAGTGGTCTTGTTTGAAGGGATGGGAATGCCAGGCATGCCTGACTGGGCTTCCATCGGAGCTCAGAGCTGGCCCTGAGGCTCCGTGCTGACATCTCCATCTCTGGATCCCTCTTGTCCTCGCATCGCTCCCATCACCGAGCGCAGGCTGTTGCCTCTGCCGGGAGTGCAACAAGGCTCTGAAGAATACCCGGGCAGCCAAAAATAACAGCAATAAAAATAAAGACATTATTAAAGCCAGATACGACTGATCTGAAGTCACAGCGAGTGTAACATGACTCAGTCAAATCCCCAGGACAGTTGGAGACAGAAGGGGAAGGAGAGAGGAAAATCTCTATCTGTTTAAAGTTCTGGGCCCCAAACTCCTTACAAGTCGGCTTTGATAATTCATCAGACGACCACAAAAAAGAATGCCTCCCCCGCTCCAGATGCAACCGTGTCTTGTCCCAGCCTCTTTTTCCACAGCCTGTGAATCTCACCACATCAAGGGGAAAAGAAAATACACTTAAAAGTTCTCCTTATTTAGGTTGGGTAGGTTTGAAATATCCTCCAAAGGCAAACGTGTGTGTGTGACTGGAGGCGTGCGTGTGTGAGGATATACACGTGTAGAGTTATACTTGGGAGAAGGGAAAAATTACTGGAAAAAAGCAGCATTTACAGTTCACACCCAATGCTAGAAAGAGGAGGCTGCGAGCCTCTGTTGAGACACAGTTAAGCTAGTTCAAGAAATAAACCCAAAATCCTGCACCAAGGAGTGTAGAGTGAGATAGGTAACTGCACCCTCACCCCATCGCTTACCTTGGATATAAAAAAGAATAACTCGGAGTACAGGCAGTGCTTCACAAAACAATAAATTCTCCTGGATGTGTGTTTGGCTGTTGGTGGGACATTTGCTGGAAAGCAGATTGATGTACCAGGATGAAACAGGAATGGAGGAGAAACATAGGATCGGGCACTGTCTGTTCTTCTCCGCTATAGGGGGAGAGATTCATTTCTCAAACCCGTTGTTGTATTTGAGGTCTGGAGGGGGTACTATGAAAGAGGAATTCTCCACACCATTTGGAGAGAGGGGCTTTGACTAATGGGCTTGAAGCAAATGGCAGAAAAGGGGCCAACCAAGAAAACTTGGATCTGATTTCAGTATCACACAGTGTGTGTGTTTTGTTCTCGGATTTTTGCTGAGGCCAACTCCGATATAAACAGATGGACTTCAAAGTAGTTGGTCTGAATAAAAACTTACATAATATTTTAATGGTTCAAGTCTTTTGGGACTGTAAAACTAGATTGAAAATCTCAGACGATATTTATTTACGCTCTTTGGGCCAGGCAGAGAGACAAGAAATAGATCTGGTTCTATTTTTTTTGGTTGATCATTTTGTTTGTTTGTTTTTCAGCATTCTGTGACTTCAAGATACTTTTGCATTTCTTATAAGGGGAGATAACCTGCTTTTGATACTGAAATTTTTACCCAATTAAAAAAAAATTTTTATAGGTTTGTTTCTTTTTCCTTTGACACTTTTCAGTCTTCCAAGGCATGATAAACTTTTCTTTTCTCTTTTTGTTTTTCAATACAAACAAATCATACCTTGCTGCTGGTTTTTATTCTTGGCAGGGTTTGTTATCACCTTTTTTATTACTTTTATCCGTTCTGAAAATGAAGATCTTTTGATTTGAGTCACGTGGCAGAAAATGAAATGTAAGGAAAAAAGTGCGAATTTAGAGGAAAATTGCAATATCTTCAGTGTTCTAAATGGAAGTGTTCTTTCCCTTTCCTTTTCCCCTACCAGTTCTTTCTCTCTGTGAATTGTCTCCTTTTGCATTGTCTTTTAGGAAAGGTTTATGAGAATTTTCATAGGTCACTTGTGAGTGTGTGAAGTTACCTGTGGTAACCGTGCAGTTCTGCTCCTGGCTGGAATCGGGCAATCCAGTCCAAATGGGAACGAGGCATGGACATTTCATTGCTTTTTCTTCAAACCTAAAAAGCCTTGAATAATCTTGTTTTTTGAGGGATGAGTGGATCTGGTGCTGAATATTTAAAGCTCAGTTTTGAGTATTTCATGTCATCTTAGTCCCTTGGCTTCACAGAAAACCTGCTCCTAATGTGCGAATCCCAAGGGATTTTAATGGAAGCACAGATGGACCAGCTGAACGTCATTGTGGGTTTCCAAGGGCAAACTGCAAAACCAGTATTTCATGTCCTCATTCTGATAAACAACAAATCCTGTGATTTGCCCAAGCTCTGTCCTCGAGACACAAGTTGGGGCACAGTCTGAAGGATTTCCTCTGTTTGCCAATCCAACCCAGCGAGGCTGGACTGCAAGAGGAGATACAATTGGAGCACTTCATTTGCTGGTGCTTGTTACACAAGCTCCAGACAGGCACTGTGCTACTTGACTAATCCCACAGACAGTATAACCACAGCCTTTCAAGATGTATTTGATGTCCCTCACAGAGCCTTGTAAGTGCTGCACTGTGTGCCCAGGCTATAAAGAGATGCTTTAATTTAGAAAGGCTACTGCTTGCAGTTGTGTCAATATTACTTTTAAAAGTGTTTGGGTGGAGGTAGGGGGAGATGTGAGAGCAATTTTGGACCAGATGCTTGGGATCCAGAGTGTCAATATATAAAGTCAAATCTTGTATCAAGGATTATATACAAAATGGAAAATGAATGTTCTGAAGAAGTTTTTGTGAAAAATTACCTAGCTCTGATGAACCCTCCACCTAGTTTTTTGTTGCCTTCATTGCTTTCAAATCTGACCACCTTCTGGTAGCTGACATGACTTATATCTGTCACACACATTTGATTTTCTATTTCCTCAGTGGAGCAATATGTTTTATTAATTTTTAAATGTATACACTGCTGTTACCTCTATTATAAAAAAAATGAGACTGCATTAGTCTGCTCTTGGTGTGGAAGGCAGTAAGGCTGTGATGGTCCAATGTTGCATTTGTCCACTGGATGCTGGAAAAGCTGAGCACAGCACAAAATGTGTTGAGAAAGGAATAGTCACCAGCAACTGTCCCTGTTTTCTACATAATCTGGATTTGGATGGCTGTGTTTAAGATGGATATTCTAAAATATTTTCAGAATGCACTTGTAGCTAAGGCCTTTTTTAAAAATTATTTTCTGGCTAGGGTTTCCATATGGAGTGAAAGGAGTTACATGCCCAGTTTCAATGTTGCAAAGGCATACATTGATGTGGAACTCCCTTAGGTTACTCATTCCCACTTGTCTCTTGATTGTTGCTGAAAAATATGTTGATGAAAACAGTTAAAGCATTTCCAAAATGTACCAGCTCATTCCAGTGCAGCTAAATGCAGTGGGCTATTGGAATACGAAGGATTTAGGATTTTCAGTGTCAGTAGATGCATGTCCGTGCCTTGTCCCTGCTTGTGTCTCCCATTGGGATAAAGCAATACGCAGTCTCACATAAGCCTGGAATGTGGGATTCATCTCCATGAACTGTCCTACTTCTATAAAACTGTTTATAGGTCTAGACTTAACATTGAAGTGAACTTTCTAATTTCTAAAATATGTTAATGAAGCTGATAATAATGAATGTCTAGTCTATGTGCTTTAGGTAATTTAATACCTATTTAGAACTGTATCCAAACACGGAGCCACGCTTCTGACCTTGGAGCTACTTTTTATGCTGAGATTATTCCTTTTCTAAAGATCCTTATCAGCTGTGACCTGCTAGGTGCAACCATCCTGGACACGAATATTCATGGGCTGAGTGACTCTCAGGATGTGTTCAGTGGCTCTCTTACACACCTGAATGACTCTGAAGAGATGTTTGTCCTTCTGTATTTTTCATAGGCAAATTTCTGGCTGTGTCCTTCCTGTCCCATGAAACAGAGACTCATTTTTGGTTTGGTCCCGGTGCACCTTGGGCATTTTCAGAGCACAGAATTTGACTGTGAACTCTTTACCAAACAAGAGACTGTTATGAGGGCAAAGAGGTGGTGTTTGACTGAACTTACCAAAGTTTAAGATTTAATTGGAAGGATATTGTTGGATTGTTGCAACATATTGCTTTTCTGTATTTCCATATGTGATCCTAGCTTGGGGTCATTTGAGAACAGTCCAACTGATGACTTCAGCAAGTATCTTAAATAAATTAGGATCAGGCAGTGATGGAAGAATTCTGGTTGTGGTTGGTCTGTCTTTTGGAAACTAGACCGTATTAGCAGAAACCAACAACAAATTTTTTGTCATGAATCTATTGGGAAAGGAGAAAAACTTCCACATTGCAGCATCTCCTACCTCAAAGTCAAGGATGTGAAATATCTCAGTTGGCCACCACATCATGAAGGGCGATTTATTGCATGTGTTTGAAAACAGCTCAGTGTTCTCTGGGGGCTCTGTCCTTCACTAGCAGAGTTTCGGACTCAATGATCTAATAGATCTTTTTCCATCTCTAACTTTTGTGGCCTGCCATATGTAGAGATAAACATCTTTCTTTCCGATCAGCGTTGACGGACAGACTTTCAGGCATGGAAACATTATTGTGTGTGTGGGACAGGGGGAGGGGAGCTAAGGCCATTTACTGAGTGTTATTGTCTCCGGGGCATGGGATTATTGGAAAATGATAAATAGCTGGGCAGGCAAAGGAAATATGAAAACCCTGTCATGGAACAGAGATGCCCAAGATTTCTGTTCATATTGCAGTGACCAAAAGAAATTTACATTGGAAAAACCCTCTTGCCTTCAGGGCTGAATGTTATGAACCTTCAAAGTGATTCTTGAGAAGAAAAGGGGTTGGGAATGAAAGGAGTGGGAGGGATTGCCATGCTGTTTCTACGGAGCAGGGGTCACTGCAGAATAACATTCATCATCTTGTTGGTGCCGTTCTGAGAATAGGAACAAGGTGGGAGAGATAAAAGCAAAGTTGAACTGCAATCTGGCATTTGTGGCTTGTTCTCCAGTCCCAAGGGAATTGAGAATGGACTAAGTCCAAACTTTTTTCTTCTGGATTTCATTCAAGGATTGTTCAGCTGGCCTGCGGACTGGGTGCCTTTACTGTAATATTTTGTTTTTCCCCTCAACTTGCTTGGACTTCAAAGTTCCATTCAAGTGTATTAGTCACAGGCATATGTATAATGGGCAAGCCTTCTGCCAGGGTAAGTCAGCGTGGATCTGTGAGAGTTTATAGCAGTTCAAATTTGGGCCTAAGAACTAAAATCCTGGCCATAATTTGTGCCTCAAGAAAGTAAGGACAGAGATCAGTCCACCATTGACATGTAATTATTTCCATTTGGGTTTATATCCCGCTCTAAAATGTCGCCAGATTTGTTCTTGTTATTTCAATTCGTTGCCCCACAACACCCCCTGATCCAAATCAAAATTCCCTGAAAAACAACTAAGTACCCATGATTGGGGAGGATGAGATATTAATGAGGGTGAACTGAAACTGTCTCTGTTTCCTCTGGAACCAAGGAAGTGGCCAAGATGACCATGGGAGAGGCTTCTGTGTGTTGCTTATATGTTATGGGGCAAAAGGTGTAAGTCATGGGTCCCTGGTATGCAGAATGAACAGCAGAGGAACTGGAAAAATGTGGTATTTCTCTATGAGACTTGATTTAAAATTTAAAAATAACTTATTTCATTGACAGGCTTTCTTTGCAATTGGAAAACAGGAAGCCGTATGTTTGATTCAGTTATTGGAAAAAGTAATTGAATTTAAACTGGAGGCTGAATTTTCAGAGTAACTGAACACCCTTTCATCACATGCTATGTTTCCAAATGTGAAGAAAAAAGGCATCACATTTTGATGTCTCCTCTACCTTCACTGCATTTAAAGCTGCCATGAATTGCATTGCATTTTACAGAGGGGGTAATGGAAACCGTGCATCAGACCCAGCAGCATGGATCCAGCTGCTGTATTTAAGTGCTATGTTTGCTTTTTAATGTATATTTAGGCACAGTAGCCATCCAAGGCATTGATTCAACATTCCTGAGGCTCTTTGGCTGGCCTGGCACTGCTTTGTGGCACTCACAGCTTTTTGTTCTTGGCAAAACTCTCATTTAAATGATTTCGTTTGGCAGGTCAGTCAAGAAGGGAAGGACACCCTCTTGTATCTCATAACCCCTGTTTAGCTGTTTGATGTCGCTTGAATGATGTGATGCTTTGGTGTCTCAGGATCACTGAAAGCTTCATGAGGTCGAGATGTTCATGTGAGAAACATTCAGCACTTCACTTTAGGGCTTCTTTGCAAGTTCCAATTGCAGTGGTGGAGAGATGGATTCTCACCACAGAGCTTGAGGGTCAGTGGCTTCACTTGGTTGTGCTGGGTGATCTCAGGAGCTCGTTTGAACTTCAGTGTGCTCCTAAGGCCCTGCATTTGCACTCCCATTTTCTTTCTAGAGATTCACCCTGTCTTTAAATCACATTTAGAGCCAGTGCTGTCCTATGAAAATCTCTGACCATGATATCCACCCAATGTTGTTTTTTTAGCAACACCTCAAAGGCTGATATGAGAGAAATTTTGCTGCACCAGGCGCATAAATCCACAGTGGTCCCAAGGAGGGGGATCCATGTGCATTTGGGTGTGCTGAAGGCACAGGCAGATTTTGGCTATTCAAAGAGCCGTGTAGGTTGTCCCAGAACTGGCACACAGGAATAATCTCCTGAGCCAAGGTGTGTAGCTGGGCAGTGAACTGGATTCAGACCCTGAGGCAGGTCAGACACAAGTGTTGACCCATCCACTACATCAAGGAAACTGTGTTCCAAGAGTTGCCAAAGCATTTTGAGAGCTGTGGACAGGGCTTTGATGTCTCTCAAATAATTATTAGATGTGATTCAGAATGGGAAGAAGCAGCAGGGCTGATAGCCATTGCTGCCTGTACTCGGTAGCCAGGCTATGATTCCAAAAGCACAGTGGATGCTGAGTGGTTGTTTGAGGTTGATTTTTCACTCCTGACACATGGCTCACGCTCGAATGGGGAAATGCCTTGCTCCCAGTAGTGTCTCTGCGGGGCACTCACCAGAGCTGGGGGATCAGTGTCACCAGCCCAGGCCACGGGTTCATCCCCCTGTCTCATTCCAGCCAGTGGCCAGAACCCGATGCTATTTCAGCAGGAAGTTTATATATTCTTGGAAAGGACAGCTATCAGATAAATTGGGGTACAGGGAGACTTCTTTCTTTTCAATGCAAACTGGCTTCTGGCTTGCAGCTCTACAGCCTAATGCTGGGATTTGGATGTAATACAAAGCAGTTTTGCTGGGATCTGGGGACAATCTAGTTTAAACCTGCTCAGACAGAGCTTTAAAGGGGAGTGGGGACTTGTGAAGTTGGTACTGTGGCACAGAGGACCCTTCTCTTGGGACTGTTCTTTTTTTCAATACTTCTCAACCAATGTTTTCCATTTGACAACAGATCTTTGCACTGGCCACATATTTAAACCAAATAAACAAACAAAACCCACAGTTTCTTCTTTCTCTGTAATTTCTGACCTGAGATGACACAGGCTGTGCCTGGATCAGGTTACTCTGCACACTGCGGCACACAATGCCATCGTTTTCCCGAAGATGCTGTTCAGCTGCCAGCTGGATAAGTCCATTTCATCAGGCTTGCTGTGGGCTCTGGCAGACTGGCATCCCGTGGGATGCATCGTGCTGGTCCCTGGCACCTCTGGATTGCTGAGTGTGGCGTTGATCCTGCTGCTGGAGGCTTTGCAGGACATGCCTTTTGCTTTTTGCACCCTGCTCGTGTGTTCAGGGCAGCTCTCCCAGTAACCCCGGGTCCCCAGGCTGTGTGTTCCTGGTCTCCTTTAGGGCAAATCCCAAAGGTCTGATGCAAACAGCAGCAGAAAGGACAGAGGCTGGACCAGCCGGGTCACAGTTGAACAGCTGCCAACTCATCTGCTTCTGGTGTTGCATAAAAACACGTCTCACTTCGCATATGACCAGAATAATTTACGATGTTTTGCCTACCTTTATTTCCCCCCCTTGTCCATAATCCTCTAATACACTTGCCCCCAGCTGAACTGTCTCTCAGCCCCTGGATCCTGGTTGTCCCAGGACATGGAGGCACGCAAGCACTTTCATATCAGATTAAAAACTCACTGACCGCAAAACTTGGAAACTCTACCTCTTGTTGTCTCTTCTTTTCTAAGCTGTGCAGAAACTTTATCAGTGTTTCAGTTATTAATAGATTGTTTTGCTTTTCTCAATATTTAAGGCCTTGTGTGACCCTACTAATAATTTACAAGAATTTTTTTATGTCTGTGTTTTAATTCCACTGGCTTCTGTGTCAGCTGATGAGCTTTGATTGGTTGGGTTTACCTAATATATAACCAAACAGAGACAGCAACCCAATGTGGTTTACTCAGATATGCAGTTTCTTTCTAGGCATATGATTCATCGTCTGTGAGAGAGACTGCAGCTGGACAGCAGAAATTTTGCAGGAGTGGAGACAAAGCGAGCTCTCTTTTCTTGTAGTCTCCTTGATACTGCTTCATATCTTCCAGCCTTTTCAGAAGTTTTCAGAATATTAATAATAGCAGCTTGACAGGATCACAAAAGGAAAACTGTGAAAACTCTAGAACCCTTGGAAAAAAAAAGAAAAATTCATGTTGACCGTGAGTTGGCTGAAGAGTCTTTTCTCAAGATGTCTCATAGCTTGCATGTAAACTTGTCTATAAGCCTACATTTGATAATTATAAGCAGTGGCCAGCCTTTCAATAGTTATAATGTAAACCATGCAGCAGCAACTGGTGAAGTACACACATGCATTCAATTCGGTGCCTAAAAATGTGGGAGAAAATATAGACCTTTTGCAACTCCTATTTTTCTAAGGGAAATCCAAGTGCGTGCTGTCAGTTTGCTTTAGGAAGCCTGACTTAGGGTACAGAACTGGAATCTTTTGCCATGCAACTACATATCAGTCCAGCAGCAGTTCTGAATTAAAATCCCAGTTCTCAGATCCAGTGATAGTACAATGTTGCGTGTGGAAAAAGAACCCTTCTTTAAGAATTAGAGTGGGATTATTTCAAACAAGTATGTGTGTGGGTGTGCACACAAAAAACATGCATATAGACACTGTAGAAAAATATTATGAGGCCTTTAGGAATTTTATTTTTTTTTAAACTGGAAATGAGACATAACTTAAATAGTAAGGATAATTAACTATAGGAGCAGTTTACCCAGGGAAGTGATAAATCCATCATCACTTGGATTCTAACTTGAGATTGGGTTTTTTAAAAAAAGCCTGTGGGTCAGCCTCAAGGTACTGCCCAAAATCATATTTACTTATGCAGAAGGGAAGCACAGCATTCCTCCACCAGAGGTGGGATTCTTTAACCCAGGTTATGTTGGTGGTTGCAGTAGGTGTTCATAGCGCTCCTCCGGTCTGATTTTCTCCCACTTCCTATTTTAAAGAGCTTGTTTTTTAGCAAAATTTTTGACAAGAAAAAAATTTTGACAAGAAAAAAAGGAAGAAAGAAATACTGATTTGTGCGTACATTCTGTGCTGGCACCTCCATGTTTTGCCTTCGGACTTGCCACTCCAGTTTTGCATATTGATGTCTGCACTGGGCAAAACTTGATGTTTCAGAGGACAGCAAAGGCCTGCAGTGGAGGGAATTACCTAGGGGATTTACCTGTATCAGCAAATCTGGAACGAGAGGCCCCCTCCAGTGATGACTCAGTGTATGGTGAAATCCAGCCAACCTTAACTTGTGCTGATGCCCATCTCGTTACTGGTCACCAAATTAGTTCATTTTTCTGGCAGTCCAGCTACAACATTTAAGTTTGTATGGCCATGAATGCAAGGGCTCTGCTACACATGGTGTGAAGGCAGCTTTTGGTTGTATTTTATTTCACCATGTTTTATTTTCACCATTTCTGACATAATCTTATAAGTTAGCCAACATCTGAACAATCTTCTCTGCCCCAGTTGAAGTAAACACAGACTTGGAAGTTTCCTGTCAAATTTCAACTATTCTTGCAAAAATCCAGTGCTATGTCTGACCTTTCATATTGGGCTGTCAAACTCAGTATCTGCTGAAGTCTATTTGGTAGCACTGCAGGATGCTGAGGGACCCTCCTAAAGAGGTTTGAATTTCCCTAGGCAAGGGCAGGATCTAAAGTAAATTCTGGGGTTCATGGTTTTGGTAAAAATACTTCAGGCAGGCACTCCATCTGTGAGCCTGACTTTGGGGGTCTCTGGAGAAATGGACCCTGGGCCTGTTTTTTGTGCTAAGGACAGTTTAGGATGTGGTCATTTTTGGTCTGGAGAGGGTAGAAAGGTTCTTCAGTTCCCTCCCCAACCTCCCTTATCGCTGATCCTGCTGTACCACAGGCTCAGGGTAATTTTGAAAGGATGTGTCAGGAACATGAGACACTCATATCTAAGAGAGGAATACATTGTTTGCTTTCTGGATTTCTTAGAAAGTTCTCTTTCACCACTGTGAAAGGTCTAAAAATGGTCTTTGTCATCTTCTTGCTGAAGATTCCCCCCTCCCCATCTTGTTGTTAAGGTAAGAATAGAGATTAGCTTTGTTTCTTACACCCATTTTAATGTAAAATAATGTTAATAACTAAATTGTGCCAAAGAGAACTTTCTGGAATGTTTATGCTGACAAATGCTATTGTATCACAATTGAGTCAGTTTTGAGAAATCAGTTTCTTCAAATCTCTAATTTTGTGAGACAGTGATTTTATGGCAAAGCATTCATTTTGTCTCTAGAAATAAAATACAAGACACAAGATTTACTGCTGTGAAACCCAGTCTGAAACATGAACAACTTTTTCTTTTTCTTTCAGTGAGAGACATATATATGAGAAAGAAAGTTTTCTCACCTACTATCAACATTTATTGCATCTCTATTTTTTAGAATAACTATAATCACATGGTTAGTCTAAGGAGAAACTGTATGTTTTTTTCAAAGTAAAACCTGCAAAGATAATAATTTTAAAACTGGATTTCTCATCCCCTGAAGATGCAAAAAAATACATTTTTCATGTTATCAGCTGTATGTTCACTTTCATATTCACTGACCATTTCTGAGATGAGTTCTGAGGCCTCCAGAGAAGTCACAGGTTTGAGCACCTTGGTCTTTGGTTGTTCAAACTAAAGTTTTAAAGTGATCTGATTTCCAGAGAACAAGAGCATGTGATTTCATAGATTGATTCCTTCAAGGTGGCTCAAGTCAGGCTCCCCCAATGGCTTAATTCTGAAAAAAAGGAGCCCCATTTATTTGACAGTGGCATGTCTTTAGCACATTTTACTTGAAGGAAAAGCATTGACTTTGTGAGGGAGATAGAGGATGTTTTTGGCTTGGGAAGGGGGAGGCATATGGAATAATTTTGCTGGCCTCAGTATTTCACATTGAGGAACTTGGTCTTTTTTGTTGTTTTCTTTTACTGTGCTTTCAGCTTTGCAAGTCTGTCATCAGGGAAAGCCTGGTTTTGTGGCTGCCAAGGAGGATGAATTAATAAATACCTGAGATGTGGAATTGCATTGCCTTCTGTAGATGTCTCTCAAATAAATATTGGGGCTTTCAAACATTGGTGCTTTCGAGTGTCTCTTTTTCCCAAGTTCAGCATCTCCTCCAGGACCTTGACACTTCTGCTTAATCCAGCTCTGTTCCTCTGCCTGGATGGCTCCTCCATTGGGGCTGCGGGTATTCCTTAAGCCTGATCATTTACCGCGAGGCTGTAATTAAGGTCTTGTACATGTTCAAACAGATCACAGGCAACAGGGGCAAGAGATGTCATCCATCACAATTTCCACAACCTAAAGATATTTTTTTTTGGTTATACCCTAAATTCTTTCTCTTACAATTTTGTGACTTGGCAGAAATACCCTTTTAAAAGTAGGCCACCATGTCCTTTCGTGCGTTCATTACAAGTGGGCTGCTAGGAAAGCCCCAGACTGGCAAGGCCTTTATTTTTGGTTTCCTTTTGCAATGTGAGGACAAAGTTTCCTTCAGATACAGCTGTACCCATGGAACTCATCGGATGGGCTGCAGCATATAATTTGAGTTAAAAAGAGAGGGAAAAAAGATCATGTGCAACCTCCAGTGCCTCTTCAGTGTGTGCATCCCTGCAGGTCTGTGTAGTATCGCAGGCGCCAGCAGCAACCACTCTGCAGTTAAGGTTGCAAAACATCTTCCATTATGACACTGTTTTCAGTGCTCCAGGGCCTTTGGAAAAAACTACCTATTAGGCTGGAATATTTGTTCCTTGGTGACTGTCAAAAATTATGGTCTCTCCAAAATGTTGGGCAAAGGCGATCCAGCAATTTCTCTTGCATTATGTGACAGTAAAGAAAACTCTGAAAACCCAGGCTGTAGTAGGAAAAAACACACACATACACACACAGAGTCCAATGCTTTCCAAGTGGCAAAATAAATATTTCTGACAACTACAAAGTATTTCAAACCTGGACTCTGAACCTCTGTACAACTCAAATTCTCGTTGAGCAGTGCATTTACATGTGGAAAGGGCTGGGGTTTTTTCTAATTTCTTTTAAGAAATGAATATATTGATGGGATCTGTATTGAAGTTATGGCCCATTTATGCCCTTAATGATATCTCATTGTACAGTTTGTGCTACTTAAGGGATTATTTCTTCCAAGTTGATGCTCAAAGATATTTCAAAAGGAGTTGCTAATCACAGACCTGCCTTTCCCATGTTAACTTTGTAACATTTTGCATTCTGTTCTTGCTATGAAGTTTTACTTTTGAAAGGGAAAAGTATTTCTTTTGTGAAGATACTTGTCATAACAGAAGCAGATTTTGCACTGTCAATCCAGTTTTGCAGGATGTTGTCTCCAAACTCACAATTACCTCAGCAAAGTGAATTTTATGGGCCTGTGAAAATGTAGAGGTGTAAGAGAGAGGGCAGAAATCTTCCAGAGCTGCTTCTGCACCAGAATATTTCAATAAACATTAGAAGTTTGTTAGTGGTGTAAATTCTGAAGAAGCTGCTAGTAACAAATAGGAATTAACTGTATTCTCTGAGCGTGAATGGTCTTAAAAATAGGTTTATTTCTGGAGTTGGGATGGAAGAAATGTAGCTAACTAAATATTATCTAATAGATGTTATTTTAATTTCGATTTTAGTATAATGTTGAAGCCCTGGTGTAGTGTGACATTCCTACAGGTATGGCAGGCATGACACAATCTACAGACTAGCAACCTTTAGAGTGGCTGCTGGAGGCCAGGGCTTCATGGAATAAAAATTCATCCTGGAAATTTGGAGAGAGCCATACCTGAACATCCAGGACTCTGGAAGACTGTCCACCCCCAATTTTTTATTCAGATTTTGTGTGTTTCTCTTGGAACTGAGTGTCAGTGAATCCTTTGTTAAGCCTAAAATTAAAACACCTCTTGCTTTTGCAAAGGGTTAAATTTGCGAATAAGGTTTCAGAAACACGATTACAAAAGGAAAAACCAAACATCAAGTTTGTGAAGAGCAGAGAAAATGCCTGGTGTTAGCTCTGGTCCCTGCTGGAGCTCCGGGAATCCCTGGGATACTCCGTGAGCTGCTTCAGAGAGGGTTGGGTCAGGAGCTGTGTCCCAGCCATGCACACACAGAGAGTGTGCCCTGATGTGATCTCCTCTTGTGGCTGCAGTGGGTGCAAATCAGGCTAGAGAACAGTGCAGTGACTCTACTTTTCCCCCTACTCTCCCTAGTTCTTTTTTGTGGAATTTAGGACTAAGCAGAACTGCTCGCACGCTCTCTGGTTGCATAAATGCAAATGCAGCCCTGGTTATGTGTGCCAGGAGCCACAATACACTTTGACTTCATACCCTGATCCCTTGCATCCAGCTCATCAAACTTCCTGCTGGATCACTGAGTGTCTGTCATTGCCTTCTTCACAGGCAGGGTGGTTTATGTTGAGGCATTTTCATGGCTTTGTTATAATTCAAATGCTTTTATATCAGTAAAAGGTATTATAATATAGCACCTCTGATAATGTCTGAATTTGAGGTACTAGCTGGGTTTCCACAAAGACCGCACATGGTGCAGTAATCTGGAAGGTGGATTTGACTCTTGAATGATCTTGTTTTCCTCCCTTTGTCATTGTAGTGGGACCTGGAGCCCCAAATGTAGTGGCTTGGCCTATTCTAGAATGAACTGTTCTGTCCTGATCACAAGAAATGAGTCTTTTCCTAGTTCCAGAACAAAACAAAGGGAAAACAGGAAGAACAAGCAGTTTGGCCAGCAAACAAGAAAACTGAAGAGCTCGTGGGTAAACCCAGCAGAACGATTGTGGGCAGCAGCACTCAGAACCTCACAGGGGCTCATGAGTAGCAGTAAGCTGGGAAAAATGAATGCAGAAAGTTAGCAGTGATAGAGAAAACAGACCTGTGCTCTGAAAAGAAAGGGTGCTTTGTAAGAAGTCTCCTCCAAGGCATCAGTGGGTGTGTTTTTATAACTCTGGGGGCAGAGTGGCAATGAAAGAGGCTGGTCACCTGTTGGGTTATTTTAAAGCAAGTGGCTTCATCTCCTGCTGTCTGTGCACGGGGTGGGGAGAGCTCAGCAGCTTTCAGCTTCTCTGGATAATCAGTCTCCTCATGTTGTAACTTCATTACAGCCTTGTCACTCAAAAAAATTGCACTGCCCATGCCCGATGATGGTGCCTAAATTTACTTACAGTTACCTGCTAAAGACGTAAATTTGTTCCCGTTTGAGAGAGAGCTCTCAGGAGCAGAGCTGTCCCTGACAGGAATGCACCAGGCAGTCCCTGCACGTGTAACCTGAACAGAGGTGACTCTGGCGTGCCATGGGATAAAGATCTTCTTTTTCTACTGTTGCATTTTGGCTGGTCTTAGAATTAGGAGGCAGACATGGTTAAAGGGGTAAAAGGGTTTTATTTAGGTATTTTAATAGGATTCTAGGTGCATAATTTTTCAAAAGTGTTTTTCACGCAGAGATGTACACTCTGTATAAGTTGTATACAATTTTTATGGATTTTGCAAATTACTATATTTATTTAGAATTCCTCAATAAGAAATTTAATAAATGAAGTAATCTTTCCTTATTCTAAAGAATCTTCTTTCAAATAAGAGTAGACTTCAGTTTACAAAATGTATTTTAGAGAGAAGGCTTCAACCAAGTTTGAAACCTCAAGTTTTTTTTTTTGTATTATAGGGTTCTTTGGCTTTTTGCTGTAAATGTTTGGTTTTTTTTTGTTTTGTAGAACTTTAAAACTAAGTTAGAATATTAGACTACAAAAATTATGAGCATGTAGGCTAAGGGTACAGAATGTAAAAAGGGTATAGAAATATATAAAAGGGTATATAAAAAAGAAAAGGCAAAAATTATCAGGCATCACTACCACAATGCACAAACAGCGTTGGGGGCTAATTAGAAAGACCCTGCATTTGTTCTGAGCGAGGATGTGCGTTTGAAATTGGCTTTTAACTGGTTTACAAGTGTGAGTTTCCCCAGGACACAGCAGGAGCTGCCCGTGGGAGCGGCGCCCTCGCACGACAGGGACATTCCGTGGTGAACCCCGATACCTGGGGGGTGACCCCGGCAGGATGGCGACTTTCGGCAGGAGGACACACAGAGCTGTCCGAGCAGCTGAAAGGAGAGCATGGACGAGTGGCCAGCAGCAGCTCCCAGCCTCGGAAACGCTGGGCGAGCAGCAGGGCAGGGATTTGGATGGGCTCTGGCACTGCTGGTGGCTGTATAAATTAATACAGGTTAGAAGCGGGGCCAGCTTGTTTGTGGAGAAGCAGGAGCCAACCCACAGAAGAGCTGCTTTCAAATTTTGGACAGTGAACAAAGTTTTAATCTCCAGTAGGGACCGCGTTTTTTTCTTTTCCCAGCCCTCCTCTAAACACTTTGCTTTATTTATTTATTTTTCTTTTCATTTGCTTCTGTCTCCTTTTACATTCTTAGATCTCTAATAGCTCAAACATGACTGGGCATTGGTCCAGACTCCTGGCATGCAATGCCAGCCCTTGCTGGTCTTGAGCTGACTACAGCAGGCCATGGCTGCTCCTCTGAGCAGCCAACAGTGAGGAGAATCCAGGCTTTTCCAAACCAGGGGGTGAAATATCCTCATGCAGGAGCTGTGCATGTAGGAGGCCAGTTTGGGTTTAAAAATAACAACAAAAAACTAGTGGTGGTTGGGGGTTTTTTTATTAAGAAATAGTCTGAAAACTTATTCTGGATGAATAAGTATGTTAACAAAACAGGTTTTAGTAAAAAATAATAAATTGAGAAATTGAGTTGTGATTGACACTGATTTATAAGCTTTTTTTGCTGGGAAAAAAACAATTTAAAATCTTTGCATTCTACAGTATTTTGACTGAAGATGTGTTGTCTGTGGTGTACAGTGTGACTGTCTGAGAGCTTGCAGTCTAATCTGTAAGAAAAAGAAGGAAAATGAGATTTTGGATAGAGATGCAAGTAGGGAAGGAAGAACTATTGCCATTATCTTGCTTAAAAAACAGGTGGGCAAATTAATTAACTGCTATGGTATCATCTGGGAGGTCTGTAGCAAACTGAAAATAGAAAACAAAAATTACAATTCCCAGTGAAGTTCTTTAGCCATTAAACCATCCTTCTTTTTTCTCCCATTCCTTCTATATCCCTCATTAGTGTAGTTCCAAGTGTCTTGCTACAATGCCTGGAGAAATATGACTAATGTGTCATGGGTTTATTAATTTTGTCCTTAATTTAACGGCTCTGTGTCTGGCTGAATTCCCTACTGTTCAGAAAGCCTCTTTGGAGGCTTTTTGGGTCTTTTCTTGATTGTAAATGCTTGTGTCGCTCTGTGCTTATATTTGAGAAGGAAGGTGGAAAGGTGCTGAAGTAGAACTGAAGGCAGTTAGAATTGTGGCGGTCCCCAGTTCCTGGTGGTATTTGTTATGCATTGCAGCCTTCATTTCAAATATTTAGATTTTTTCAAAGGCATCGAGCACCTTTAAAGTGAGGACAGAGACACAGATTGATTAGATCTTCTACTGAAAGTCACTGAAGATACAGGGGACATGTTTGACATGCTGGCAATGGTTTGTGTTATTGCTGAGGAACCCTGTAAAACTCTGATTTGAGGAAAGAGACTTCACTACTCTGAAGGTCCTGCCAGTATCAGTGCTACAGCTCAGATTTGAAAACTCTCCCTTTCTAATCTACTACAACACTGATTTAGCAAATCACTGGTACTTGAGATTCAAAGAAATGTTCTGCCTTTTTCTTATTTTCTTTCTCCTCTTTTTACCTTTTGCCAGCATTAATCTTGCCTGAGTTTTGCCTGACATGGCTTTGCACTCATAAAAAGTTGTACTTCCATTTTTGCCTCTCCGGTCTGCTTTGAGAAATAACAGGAACAAGGTTTGTGACTCCGAGGGGTGGGTGTATATATAGGGTAAGACAAGGAGCTGCATGTCTCAGTAAGGAAATTGCAGATGTAAAATGGCATCCACAAAAATGTTGGCTACATATGAATATAAGTTTAATGGTTTAGTGGGTATTAAGTTTTAATGGGTTTAGTTTAGTCACTTTAAAACCGTGTGTGTTTGTCCAGTAAAATGGAACATTTTGGTGACCCTCTCTGAAAGTTCATCTTTTGCTTTGCCAGCAGAGCAAGGGGTTCCTTTCTGTTTCATAAAATCCCAGAATGGTTTGGGTGGGAAGGGACCTTAAAGTTCTTCCAGTTCCACCCCTGCCATGGGCAGGGACAGCTTCCACTGTCCCAGGCTGCTCCAAGTCCAGCCTGGCTTTGGCCATTCCAGGGATCCAGGGGCAGCCACAGCTGCTCTGGGCACCCTGTGCCAGGGCCTCCCCACCCTTACAAGGAAGAGTTTCTTCCTAATATCTAACTTTGTGCAAGTTTATTAAACAAACAGCACCATCACCTTCATATCTCCGTGAATCAGACCCAAAGCCCCTCTCTGCTTCCTTAAAAATATCGCTTTAGGTCACACTCAACATTAAGCTCCAGCTCAGTTTCTGTAGATTGCAGGATAGCATTAAAAGCAGCAAACCGGTCAGACTTAGAAGGGATCTGGACACTTAAATGTGGAAACGAGATGTGCACAGGTGTTGTGGCTGTGGCTGCAGTTGGAGGGTGGAAACCTCAAGGCTCCTTCCAGCCCTGTGTTTGGGGTGATGTCCTTGTCGAGGGCACCAGGCACAGCTCAGGGGAGCCTCGTGGCCCAGCCTGGGGGTGTCCCCTGCTCTGAGTGTCACCAGTGTGCTCCTGCTCTGAGTGTCACCAGTGTGCTCCTGTTCTGAGTGTCACCAGTGTGCTCCTGCTCTGAGTGTCACCAGTGTGCTCCTGCTCTGAGTGTCACCAGTGTGCTCCTGCTCTGCCTCCTCCTGTGTGAGCACTGGGGCTCCCAAAATTTCCCTCGGTGCTTGCTCTGAGAGCCCTTCCCAGGGCACGGTGCCCTCTGCTGTCACCAGCCTGGTCACTCGCTGCTTCTCAGCTCTTGTCTGCCATTCCCTCGATCATCTTCCCACCTTTGCTCCTGCCCAGGCAAGGAGCAGGAAGATCTGAGTGTTCAGGAAAGGGGAGTTTTGTATGTATTATGTATTATGTATTATGTATCGTTACCCATTGCAGGGCAGGAGGAACCTGCCATGGCTGAGTGTTGGCAGGGGAGCCAGCTGGCCTGGTCAATTAAATTAAATTTTACATAACATTTGTTCTGTGCTCTAAAGCTGCAGCTCACAAACCAAAAATTTACTTTTTTAAAAATTGGTTTAGAAAACACGCTCCTTAGTTACAAACAAATGACAAGGATTTTGTGATTAAGAAGTTAATAATTATGATAACAATAACTCTTTCTCAATAATAGAAAGTCAAATTTAGTGACAATTACATACTTTAAAAGAAATCAGTGTGTTCAAATGGGGAGTTCCTAACTCCCATTTCATAAATAGCTCCTGCTGTAGACACTGAGCAGAGAGAGCTGATTTGAAACAGATCTATGGTGGAGCTGCAGTCCATCCGTGGAGACTTTTAAGTCCATATGGCAAGACTGCCTAAGGAGTCAAATACTTTGTGGGAAGATCATGCAATTAATCAAAAAAAGTAGTAGTGTTTTCAGTTAATCTAAATTAATGTAGTATTTTTTTAGGTGAAAAAAGTGTCTCCACTTCAAAGAACAGGAAAAAATCTTCATGATTTCCTGTTTATTCTTTTTTGTTTGTGTCTGTCACAATCCATATATTTTAACTATTTTATTGAATAAAATCTGTTACTTCTTAGTGACAGAGAAAATTGCATGATTTAAAAATAACAACATGCTGTATCTTTAATATGGTTTGTCTCTATCAGATATACAGCACCCCATAAAGACACACAGAACAATTCAGCTTTCATTATCCCTGCTAAAGGGAGGGAAGTTAATTTCTTTTTCTTGAGACACTTTTAAAAATTATTATTCTGTATTTCTGTAGATATCCTAGTGTCAGTGGGCTTTGAATTTATTCATGTTATGGATTATCCAGTCTGTATTTGACTCATTATTTCATTTATTCCAAATGTAAAAGTTTTGCGAGCGTTATTGGTTAAGAAGATGGATGAAGCAGGAGCTGGCTGTCAAATCAACACTTGTGCAGCAGAAGTGCTCCTGCAGATCAAAGTGCAAAGTCAAAGTCCTTTCCCTCAGAACTGGGGGGAAGGGAGGAGAAATGGCAAATGTGAGCTCTCCTGCCCCAGCTTTTTGAGAAAATCACAGCCTGGGCTGCTCGGAGGTGTCAGGCAGGTCTGTGCCCCAGTGGGAATCCACGGGGGATTTCAGGATGGACTCTGAAAAATGTACCCTAATTACTAAAAAAAACCAAACTAAAAGGGCTACAAAATCGTGCCACAGAAGGAGGTGGTTGCTGTGTGATGGGAGGGAAGGTTTGGGCAGAGTTTGTCTGCTGAGGATGCCTGTGGTGGGAGCCAGAGGGCCGGCACAGGATGCTCCTTGACTTGCCACCCGTGCAGTGCTCAATGTGTTCCAATAAATAATCATAAAAGTATTTTGCNTCTCATTTGTTCTAAAAAAAAATGCAAAATGTTTTTGTCTTTTTTTTTTTTTTTTTTTTTTGGTGTGTTTTCCAGTAGAAATGGTTTGCTTAGCTTTCAAACTTAAAAAAAAATAAAATTTCTATGCACTGGAAAAATGTATCTTATATTTGCCAAACACCGCACATGTCGACTTTTTCCTAAAAGCCCCTCTTTTTTAAAATGAAAAATGGATTTGAGAAAGATGATGATGATGGCTTTTGTTTGTTTGTGTTTGTTGGGTTTTTTGGTTTGTTTTTTTGTTTTGTTTTTGGGGCAGTTTTTGTTGTTTGTTTGTTTGTTTTTTTGTTTGTTTTACTGTAGTATTTAGGAACCCCAGTGAAAGAAAAATACCTGTTATTAAGAAACTGAGACACTGAGGTCTGAGTCCACCTTCCAGCTCTTCTCTTGTGATCTTTCTAATTAAATTGCTCAATCTGTCCAAGGCCGAGTCCCCGCCTTTACTACAGGCGTGCTGCTCTTCCCTTGCCTTTATCAGGGAGAAAGTGCTTTGTGTTTACACAGATCTCTTGAGGCCTCTAGCTGCTATCGTGATATGAATATAAAGAGCTGATGCCCTAAGTGCTGTGGGGTGGCTGGGTTGAGGTTCTGGATTTCTGGATGGCTGCTGGGATCCTGTTAAGGCTGAGGATGGATCTGTGCCATCCATGGGAGAACAGAGCACACCAGAAAGGCAAACTCTGCACTGATCCAGCTTTGTGTGCTCTCTGTACCATGGCACTGCAGCCAATTCACCTTCTCTACCCCATCTTATACAATCAGGACCTAGGCAGGGCAATTAAACGGGATTTCTTAAGTGGCAGCGAAAGAATGTTAATTGATGTGTGAAATATAATTATCCTCCTGGGCTCCTTGGCTTTCTTTTGTTCGTGACTGCTTTTGATTAAACAGCTCTCCTTTCTGGGCCTATTGTATCCATTCACCCGCTCCTTTCTTCCTAGAAGCAGGCGATGTCTAAAAAAGGCTGTCTGCTTGTGCATCCCAAATATTTCCCAAGGCAGGAAAAAAAAAAAAGGGGAGGGGAAGTGAAGGCAAAAATCAGTCATCCTGCTTGGTATGTGGGTCCTTTGCTGAATGCTGTTTTTGGGCTGGAGCCCTGCATCTGGACTCCAGCTCATGCCAGCTGAAAAGGAAACTTCTATTTTGTTTGCTTAAAAGGCAACAAGTCGACGTTTAAAAAGGCAACCTGAGGGGATTTTTCAGGGGCTTGACCTGATTGATCTGGAAAAGAAGTTAAATGAGGTGTGGCCAAGAACTTCTTAAAGCAATCAAGCAAATACTTTCTTACCGAGATGGTCAGGAAGCAGGAGGGTGGGATACTGTATGTTCTGCTAAGCGTTGCCTCTAAATCATTTTCTTTATTTTTGTCCTGGTGGTATCATAATGCCCTCCATATGCGTGATTATAGCCATCAGAACATGCACAAAGTTGGATATTTGCAGAGAATGTTTCTTCTGTGTGAACAAATGGCATTGTGAGAGTGGGAAGAAACCAGAACTAAACCTCCTTAATGGTTTTCTCCATCCTGGCTCTCTGGGTTACCGTTTTTTAAAAAAACTTTAGAAGGTATTAGGATAACAGTTAAATAAATTTCCCTTTTCTTTCCCAGAATCAACAAAATTGGGTTCATTTCAGAGTCAGGGTAGATATGTTAAAGATTTATACTATTTTTTTTAATTCCTGAAATTGTGAATCCAGATATCTTCAGAGACCCATTTTTGTGTTCAGATTCTACTCCGGAGGTATTGCTGGTTAGCCATTTTCCTTTCTGGATACAAAGCTATATGTGTCCAGTGAAGTCCATCAGGAACAAGTGGCAGCTTGAATACGTACAGGGTGAAAACCTCCTTTTTTTGTAACTTGAAACCTTCTGTTTCATTGGATAATCGAGTTCTTCCTTGATTAAAACCACTGAACGAGGGTTTCCTAATAACTGCCCAACACAATTTATGGTCTTGTAGTTATTACTGATCTCTCTTTTTGCAGAGCTCTGTTGTAATCCCTCTTTAGCCATCCCACTTTTCCAGAAGTCTGTTTAGTCTGTCTAGTCCTTCCTGGATATCTCTGTGCTTGTTTCTTCATCTGATATACTTTTTTATACCAGAACTGCATCTGATACTCAAGATATTGGAGCAATGGTCATAACAGGAAGTGTTTTGGTCTTTCTCAGTTTCTAACTTTCCCTTTGCTTTTCATCTCCAGGTAATCACTGGTTAGATTTTGACAAAAATACAATGAATTCTCTGTGATGTGGTAGTTAATTCTAAGTTGGTCGTCCTGTAACTGGAGTTCAGATTGTGTTTTTCTTATTGTGTGTGGTTTTGTCAGTGTAAATACCTGTTCCTAATGCAGACAACAGTGTGGTTGTTAAAGTGCTCTTTTTGTAATATTGGTCAGAATTGAGCAGCTCTCAGACAAATCAGAGCCCCATAATGGAATGCTCTGAAAATCAAAGGTTGAAGCTGCATTTTTGTGTTCCAGAAGGAACTCAAAACCATGTTCATTACATTAAAAATGTACAGAGCTCTGCCTTACTCTAACATCCCATCTCATTTCTTGTATTTCCATTAAAACATTTTGAATTTTTGCCCCAGTATGACATGAAAACATGTTTTGAAATGTTATGAATGTCTGGCAAATGATTTGGTTTTGGATTTTTGCCTACCAATATTCTTGCATGGCCCACGCACTTGTGCAAAACTTGGTCTTTTAAGGCATGAAAATAATACAGCAATGGCTGAACCGTGACTTGTAGTTAGAGAAAATACAAAATGAAAATGAATCAATTTAAAATACTAAAAGGTCAGGAGGCAACTGAAGAATAGGGAGGGAAAGGTAGGGTGAAGGCTGGTTCCAGGAGGGGCTGGGAGTGCCAGAGGAAAGCAGCAGCTCAGTGTTACACCCCAGCCATGGCTTTAAGGGACGATTGCACAGCTTTCTGCTTTTCCAAAGAATGCTGCAATGTGACCCGTCCATCCAAAAGTGCCAGGATTTGGTAGGAAATTGCAGATGCTCTGCTTCTCTGCAAAGCAACAAACTGAAAGAAGTCACAAACTTGAATTTTAGTGACAGCTGAGATAAATAACACTTTACCCAGACCCTGGAACGCCAAACACAGACCCAGACACTTGGGGTGTGCACAAATCACCCACACAGCAATTTAGGGGGTGGCCTGTTCGACTTTTTTCCTGGCACAACCCTAAGCACAGAAGAGAGAACGGGAGAAAGCCTCACTTGGTGGAGCTGCTTGGTGGAGACAGCCCCTCGATCCCCTGATAGCGCAGCTCTTGTTCTAGCTCATTTAGCACCACAGCCCTCCATAAACCAGAGGGAGTACAAGGAGCCTAATGTAGCGTGAGGAGCGAGGAGGGAGCGCCCGACGGGGCAGATTTACTGCTACCTGATGGGCCTCAGTGAGCAGCATCCTCCTCCTCCTCCTGCGAGCCAGCGCCGCCCGCTCCCCCTCTCTCTCGCACACACACAAGCTCTAGAGGATGCACGTTGAGTCTTTTGTTTTCCCTCATTAAAAGTGCCAAGATGCATGTCAAATGCCTGGAGCAGTCTCCTGCTTTATAGTTTTATTATAGTACTATTATGACTTATCTAATTTATTTTTTCCTCTTTGTGTGCGCGTCTCGCTGCTTCCACTGCCAATGTTTATGTCAAGCAGAGATAATCTCTTTGTATGTCTGTCTGCACATATATCTTTATTTTTGGAGGGGATCTTAAAGAGGCCTGAATATTTGCCTTAACACTCTTTTTCAGGTAGGTAAAAGGATTCTAGAAAGGCAGAGCCAGCCCCCATTCTGAACACCACGCTGTTGTCTTAATGATTGCAGTTCTGTAGGATCCCAGCAGCATCTCTGTTTGCTCTCAAATTTACACAGCTGTATACTGCAGGTATAAATTACTTTAATAGACACTGAGGTGTGTATAATGTCTGGGCAAGTTGGCACCATTCTTTAGAAAGGAATATTTATTGACTTATGGCTTTCTGTTTGTAATGATGATCAATTTTTAAATAATGCTCATTAATTTTTTTCTTACATAATTGGACTAGACTTAAAAATCCTTTACACCACTGTGTATATAGACTAGATAGCAGTTGGTGGGGTGTTGAATTATCATCAAGTGTTTTTAGGAAACTGCTGTATAACATCAGCAAGGATCCGCTAGACATGAACTCAGCCAGCTGGAATCCCATATTCACATCACCTCTGTGTCTGGCTTGAATGCCCAGCATGAGCACAGACGTGGGAGCAAACAGGCTGATTTTGCTGCTCTGAACCTTCCTCTGAAACCTTCCTGTGTGTCCCTCCCATGACAACCAGTGCTGGCTTCCCTCTGTCCCCTTGGTCACACCCTGTTGCTGTCAGCATGAGCCACCTCCTCAGCATCGTTCCCTTATGTCCCATAAGAGGAATGTCGTACACCTGGGAACTCTCACCACACAAACGTTTTATGTTTCTCTCAGAAAGACATCCTGGGCTACCGTTTGCAGGAAAATTGCTTGGCATAGTAAGAAATGCACTGTGCTGGATTTCCTCCCGTGCAGCAAAGGCAAATTGGTCCCGTCACTTGCATTTCCTTTCGAGAGCAGCTCCAGCTGCTCTGGCACTAATTGTCAGTGCCAGACTGAAAACTACAGCAAGGAACTCTAGACTGAACATTGCTGTGGGGCCAGGACCTTGCTTTCATGACTCATCCATTTAGAGAAACACCCACCTAAAAAGACTAATTCTGAGATGGCCCCAAGTAAATGACACGAGAGAGACTCAGCCAAAACACAAATCCTGTTTCCACTTGTTGTAGGAACAAGGGAAGTGGATCTGCCCCCAGCCACACTGTGAAACTGGGGCAGGACGTTGCAGTATCCTTTTTCCTCTACGTTTGCCTTTGCTCCTACGCTTGCCCTTCCTTTAGGACCCTTCTAACCTTTCAAATGGGAAAGGCAAGTGGCTTCCTGTCCCTCATGTTTATGGAGTGAAGTGCTGCGGGCTGGCTTTGAGGGAGGCTATAGATTTCCTGGCACACATTCAGCCCTCCTGTCCCAGCCTTCTGTGCAAACAATTCTCCCGGCCCCACCTCTCGGAGCGCTTGCTGCTGCTGTGTCTTACAGGAGGTGCTGGGGGAAGCTTTTATAACCTGCCAAACCGTGTCCATTTACCACAGGATGAGTTCATGTGTTTCCCTCAAAACCTGGAGAACTGGCTTTCCCTCTTTTGAGCAGGTAGTGTTTTAGATGCGGAAACACAAAGCTAGCTAAACCTGACCGGAGGGTTTTTGCTGTCACAATGAATAAATTGGGACCCTCTTACTGTCTCTGCTGGTAGTAAGTTTATGTCCTAATTTTGCTTGCTCTAGATAAGTCTGAATGCTGTGCAGCAGAAATGAAGGGACAGAGACAAGCCTTGCTAGCACTGCTATTAATCTGACAATCTGTTGGTTTGTTGTGGGATTGAAATCCCATGGGAACGGCTCTCTGTCTCACAGCAGAACTGACACAATCCGATGCAGCTGATTTGCTGAGGACAGTCTTCAAATGTTGAAATCTCAGACTTTCTAAGTACAGGGCTGCTATGCATGGGCACACTTCCTGCTAATCTTGAGGCATAAACACTCAGTGGCTCCAGACGCTTGAAGAAATAAACACACTGACTCAGTATTAATATTTCATCACAACACACTAAAGTTAAACCTCACTGATCCAGAGTGACCTGCAACCACTCAAGAAAATGTTTCTTTTCGATTTCCTTTTTTTTTTCTTTTTTTAATAATTTAACTTTTTATGGGGAGAAAATAAAAGGAAATGGTGTCCTGCATGGCAGGCTTAACATGGATAAGCAGAGCTGTTTCAACTGGAGCGAAGCTGCTCATGTGCAGAGATGCTGCTTTGGAAAGGTTTGTAAGTTCAAGGAGGGCAATTTAACAGCTTTGCTTGTTGTCTCTGCTATGGCAGGTGAACCAGACACATTTAGTGCTATGGAGTATCAGAGACACAATCAGAGCATGCTTAAAACAGCAGCTCCTGCAAACAGGACCTGTTAGTGGCTGCTGGAACACAACATTGCCTTGAAAACACACTTTACATTGCTGCCATCAGAAAGTCCTTCAGTCTGTGTTGGGGCAGGTGACCTTATTCCTGGAGTCTCCTGTGAGCTAAAGGGGGTTTTAACCATCAGAATGATCCCTGCAACTGATGCTCAAGGAGTTTCCAAGCAGCGTGATTTGAACTGGATGTTAATATCTGCTCTCAAACACATTGCAGGTGGTGGGTGCTTTCCATTGAAGGCACATGATTATCAAATCTGAACTTGCCACAAGGTCAGTAGGAAATCTCTCCTGAGCTTGTTCTACCAAAGGGATGGGCTCACATCGCATGTCAGTAGCTGGGTGATGGAATTGCAGTGAGCTGTGTCCACAGGCAGCCAGGCAGGGTTAGGAGATCGGAAATGGACCTTAGAGTTTCCAGTCAGAAAACTCACTTCAGAGTTTCTAGGCAGTTGTTAACAGACTTTCTGAAGCTCAGAACTAAAAATTGTCATCTTTTCTGTCAACTACGCTGGCTGTACGTGACCTGAAACCACTCAAGGTGTGTTACCTTATAAACCATCTAGCTAGCAAGGCCTTCACAAACACCTGTTTTTATATCTCTGATAGGATAAAGAAATCGAATTAATCTAATAGTGGATCCTGCCCATATTGTTGTTTTGAGTTGCCAAGTGTGTTAAATCAAATCTTAAAGAATTATTTAAATTGTCTTGCTTTGCAGTTTATGTTTTTTCTGTCGTTTGATTTTAACGAGTGATAAGCACTCTGTGATCTGCACGTGAGGGGTGTTATATGTGTCCATCTCTGATCGACTGAAACAAGGAAGGAACAGGACAAATTATTCCTTTGGAGCGGAGTTAGAGGCAGGCAGCCCCAAGGACCACACGAGGCAGCGGAGAGCATCAGGAAAAACCGTGAAGAGAAGCATTAGCAACACTTAGCTATAGCTGCTCCAGCATTTTATCCGATTTACAAGGGCCCCCGTAAAACATACCAGGGGAAAATGTGAAAACTCAAGTGCAATTTAAACAGTAGCGTCCTGATAGACTCAGGATCAGCTGGTTTTGATCGCAGCACAGTTTGGTGCAGGAGCACCACTTGTGCATTATGAGTGAGGATCGGAGGAAGCTTAAAGCAGCTGTGCTGCTATATTTGCTCACTCTCTGTATTCAAACCTTGGCTTGAGAGCTCAAAGGAAATGAGATGTGTTTTGCATAACCCAGTTGCAATCAGTGGAAGCACCTACTAATCTGCTGGTACTGCTTCTGACCTTTTCAGGGTCTGATTCCTTATCAGAAAATGAAAACATTTTTAAAGGAGGAATGGACTTGTTTATTTGGGGGGAGGCAGGGTGAAAATTCAAAAGGCATTAGTGAAATGACAGATGTACACAAAAAATTGTAAGTTTTATTCTCCTGGCCAGAAGAACCTGAGGTTAGGCACAGAAGTATATTTTACAGACTGACCTCTCAGATTATTTTGTGCACTTCTTCACTTCCACTATTTTTGGGAATGCCCGCAACAGCACATCCTGATGGCATTGAAAATAAAAGGTATTCTATTTTATCAGCACTGTTAGGTTTGTTAAAGTATGATTCTTCCTCTAAAGAGTTGAAATGTAAAATGAGGCCAATTGTTCTGAATAACAGGATGGGGAAGACCTTGAAATGTGAGGCTTCAGTGTTGAGAACTTGGAATAATTATGGTCATTCATAGAAATCACTGCTAAATCCCAAACTACCCTGCCTCTTCTGATCCACATACTTGTTTGGAAAGGCTGCAGAACAAGAAATAAATCCTGAATTATAATGACGTAATCTGTGTGCCCCCACCTCCCTCCTAGTTTTAGCATCCATCTGGGAATCAGATCTTCATTTTCTCTCTCATTTTCTGCCTTCTTATTTCAGGGCTTAAATAATCAGGCAGATCTGCAGAAACCAGAGAATTCAGTATATGCAGATTAATAATTGGATGTGAAAAATGGATATCAAATGTTGAGCAAAAAATCTGCAGGGGTTTTGGAAGCCTGTTCTGTGTTAGTGAAGCAGGTGCTGGATGCTTCCTGAGTTCCTCTGGAGGAGCCTGCTCCTTTCCACCGGATCCCAGAGCTCAAAACCTCTCACCTTCCTTCATCTGCCAGAATGGGGAGTGCTGCTTTTGCTGTTGAGTGGAATGCATACACAGAAGCAATTAAATTATTCCAGTTAATCGCCTATCAAGACTACAGTGCAGGTCTAGGTTCTAGCTGTAGTTCCCAGCAAAAAAAATCATGCTCTAAATCAGTCTTTTCAAGAGTTTGTGAAGGACTGTGAAGGTGACATGGTTTCAGCCTTTATGTGGAGGTGACTGTCTTAAAATCTGAGTGTGTGTGAAGAGAGCTTTTCTCCTTATTCTGGGCCATTCTCCTTCCACCAGGGCTAAATAGAAGGTTTGCTCCCATATGCTCCCCTCTCCTTTGTAAACACAAAATCCCTTAAACAAATAGTGGACAGATCTCTTTTTTCGCTCCTCTGTTTATTAGAAGGACTTAGCTAATCCCTGTGTTTACGAGTCGTGGGGTGTGTCAACCTGCAAGCTGAGGGAGTTAATGAAATTCATCTGTTCTCTATTTTCCAGCAGAATTAAGGGAGGGGGAGGCCCGAGCAGGCTTCACCCTAGCACAGAATATGACTAACAGTGGTGTTTGCCGGCACAGACTCAAACGGAGCAGCGGGTGGGAGGAGGTGGAGCGGCCGAATGGCAGAAATGTAGGGAAATATTCCCCCTTCAATTAGAGTAATTAAAAAGTAGTAAAAATAAACCACCCAAAGGAGAGTCTGGCCAAAACAAAGTCTTAATGTACACTTATGGTTTAAAGAGTCTGCCGGAGGCCACCACCATGTGTTGCCACAGCTCTCTTGTGTCTGTCTCTGCCTTTAGGCAAATACCAGCCCACGAATGAGGTTGGGGGCGGCTGCTGGAGCTCACCCCAGAGCTCCAGCACTCAGTAGAGCTGCCCTGCCAAGCTCCATTCCCTGGGGCTTTCATGGGCCCAGCCTTCTGCAGGTGAAGTTTGGCACGTCAGGTATCAGGGAAGCCACTGCAATGTTGAGTTGATCCATGGAGGGAATTACAACTCTCCAGAAAAGCGGCAAAACTCCATTTGCTCCTCTACAAAAGTTGCTGCCCCATCCTTTTCACTGCCCCATGGCTTGTTTTTCCCTGCTCTCGTTATCTGTGCACTTCTTGCTTGGGTTCTTCCAATTTGCTGTTTGTCCTCTTGGCCTTTATTTCCCTGGAAGTCCAGGCAGGGTGCAATGACTGTTTCATCGGTGTTTTCTCCCTGGCAATTTCTTTGTCAGCACAGATATATTTTGTCACAGTAGGGACCAGCCACGCTGAGCTCCTTGTTGTGGTGCATTTCCTAGAAGCCTCGGTCCTGACTCCAAATGCATCTTCGTTAAATGTGGACAAGCGCTTCTGTCAGCGTGCGTTGTGTTCTCGTGGCGTGGAAGGACAGAGTGGCTGAGGAATGAGTTAAGATTCTTCCAATCTGTAACTGGAGATCTAAAATTATGTGGGAAAACATGGTAATGTGAACTTCTGGGAGATGCACCAATCTTTGCCTGCAGTCCAGAGATTCTGTGAGTAACAGGCTCAGTGGCAGGAATTTGTGGCATTCCCAGTGCTAGGGTCAGCAGATGATAGTTTTTGGTTGTAATCCCCAAAACACTTCATGTAATAACACACACGTCCTTTCTAAGGCTGCCCCAGAAAAGAGGACCAAACTGTGACTCTTGATCTTTGCAATTTGGAAGGATTAAGGTCTATAATTCTTAAGATCTGACAAGTTTTTTGAATTAGAAGCCATTATAAACTCTCATGAGACAAATTTGTCAAATCTTTAGGGGTACTGACACTTGAGGCAGTTTTATCTTGGTCATGGAGGGGTGTAGGGCTGTGTTTGCATCTAATAATATCCCTTTAATTTGATTTTTGGTGATTATTCCTGAATTTTTAGACTTCTTTAATTGGAGAACTTAGATGTTGGGGATTGAACTACCCTGAGGATTAGTTTGCAGTAGATTGGTTCTCTACAGTGAATGCTTTACAGACGTTGAGTTTGGTTTCAATGTGCCTGAGAGATGATAGCTCCAAGATGGCTTGGTTTGGGATTGATAACTATTAGGAAAAAAAAAATCAGTGTAAGTGTTAAGAAAACTCCTAAGAATTATCAGATTGCTATTTCTTTTTCCCTTCTGTTTCTCACCTGTTGTCTGTCCACCACCCTGCTCAGTCTGTGAATTCATGTATGTAACCAACTACACACAATTCATTTTTAGTGTGGGTGCATCAGCAGCCACACAAATTCATGACAGCTGCAGTTTTGATAGCTAAACCAAAATACAACTGAGTAATGAGAAATAAATTTATTGTACACTGGCCATGTTTGAGAATCACTGCTTTAGATGTGTGTGTTTTACAAATAATTAATAAGATAGAGCATGCACATAGTCGTGTTTGTGCCAAGTGCTCTTTCCTAGCTGGAGTCTGAAGTGAGGGGGCAGGAATGTGCCAGGCAGTAAAATATCGGTGTATGCCACTGTTTTCAGAGAGAGTGGCAAATGTGGACCTTGGGTCTCTCTTTCCCTGGCTGGGGTTAGACAAGAAGGAAATGTAAAAAGTCCTGATCTTCACAAAGCCCTGCTGTACCAGCCCTCACCCAGCTGAGCCGATGGGGAGCTGCAGTATTGGGTTTTACTTAAACCTAAATCGCTTCCAGTTTCTGCTGCTGTTTGCAGGATGAGCCTGTGTTGGACCCTGCTGCAACCTGAGCTTGAAAACAGCAACTTTCATTCCTGTGATGTGTGTAATACAAATAAAAGAAATTTCTAAAGTACTTTACAGGAGCACCCAGGTAATCTGCAGCACAACTAAACCATCGGGTTTTTGTTGTTTAAGCTGACAGCCCTTTCAGCAGAAAAAGCCAGGATTGTATCGGGGAGAACTAATTTCTTATACCCTTATTAGAAGCAAACTGAAGCCCTTTAGTTTATAGTTTGAGAAAACAGGTCGCATTAAAGATTGTGGGATGGACTGAGAAGAAAATACCATGGCAGACCCCATGATGATATGTGTTGAGTCTTTTGTTAAAAATAAAATATGAGGATGAGGAGATCCATCTTCACTCCGAAAAATGCAGATTGTGACTCTCTAGGAAAATGTTTCCAGTGCTTGTCAGTTTAATACAGTGGCATTGATACCTTAATTGCTGGTCATTTTAGTGGTAAGACAAGTTACTGCAAGACATATTATTAGTGTGGTAAGTATAGGTAAACAGATGAAATAAACAGAATAAATGAATTTTTGTTGGTTTTCGCTTTTTAGACCGAGATGACATCTTGCAGCAGTGATAAAGTTGTGTTCAGATGACAACATGAGCATTGGTTTCTGAGCCAGCTTGTGACTAGTGAGGTAGGTTCCCTGGCACAGAACAGAGGCAAGGATCAGTTACTGGGAGGGAAGAATGGTACCAGTACAGATGATAAGGAATCTAAATTAAACCATAAGAGAAGAGAGAAGAAGACGCTATAATATTTAAAAATGGCAAACTAAATAGTATATAATTTACAGAAAATGACAGGGTAATGCTGGGACTATTTTTAAATCAACAGCAAATTAGAATTCAAACCTCTGATAGGTTTAACAGATGGTCTGGATCCTAGAATCCAAAACCCACACACTTCATTTCCCAGTATGTTAAGAACAAAATAATGCTGTGCAGCCTTTGCGGAATGTTTCTTGCTATTAAACTGTGTTGAAGATAACTTTTGACCAAGGAGGACTGAATTTGGAGTGGAAAAATAGAATAAGTTTGTTCAGTAAGAACAAACAACCCCACACTTTGTACCGGGGTGACTGTGGACATGTTACAGGTTCTAGGCAAGGGAGACAAGAGGATTTGAGAAGTTGAAGGGCTATGATTTCTCAGTGGCCTCATGCAGCAGAGTTTTACAGTCAGAAGAAGTGGATGTGTCTCCTTTCCTTGAAGGAACATGATTTCTCAGTGGCCTCATGCAGCAGAGTTTTATAGTCAGGAGAAGTGGATGTGTCTCCTTTCCTTGAAGGAACATGATTTCTCAGTGGCCTCATGCAGCAGAGTTTTACAGTCAGAAGAAGTGGATGTGTCTCCTTTCCTTGAGTTCTACAGATTTTAGGAATGTCCTCCCATGGGAAGTGTTTTGATGTGACTGGGTGATAGCAACCTTGTTGAGCAACACCCAGCTCTGAGGGTGACCCTCAGGGGCTGAAGAGTTTTTAATCTTTTCAGTGAATAACATCTTCTAATGAGAATCTGTGATTGCTTAAGGAAGGCTCAGGAACTGGGCTGGTATCTAGCAAATGTTGGTCAAGATGATGACTTGACACGGTTTGAAGCAGCAGCACAGTACACACATTCCTCAGCTTCTTCCATTGTGTAAGACTTTTTTTTTTTAACCAAAAAGGAACATTTTATTCTTAGGTATCTAATCCTTATCTAATCTTTGCTCAGAATGCTCCTCATGCCCATTACAGTGCCTCCCCCATGGGCACTCCTGCAGTCCTTCACCTATTGACCCCTGAATCATCAAATGAGAAATGATGAGTTTCCTCAGCAAATGGGATCCATAAGCCTTCTAATCCAATATCCTGCCTCCATCAGTAGCCAGCCAGGACACTTCAGAAGAAACCCTACATGATACCCTATAACTGGGGAATTGCATTTTGCACGAGTGAGGTATTTTTATCTCATGCAGATAATAATTGGCATTTGTCCAACCATATTTTAAAGTTTTTATTGTAACTTACTGTTTTGATTATCAATGCCAATGACTAATCCATTTCGGGTCTTTATAAATACTTAAATCAGTGATAATTTATATGAAGCAATCAACTCCATGACTTGGTTGTGGGCTGCATAGGAAACAGATTTATTTTTTTTTCTGGTAATTGGTTTTGAATTTGTTTTCATTCATCTTTACCTGATGTTTCTTTGTTTCTGTTTTAAAAGGGTAAAAAAGAACACATGTGCTGGGCTCTCTGCTGCTAACTCTTCCTGATCTTCTCACTAAATCAAGTCCTTTTACCAATATCATATGGAAGTCTTTCTCTGAATCTCAAAAAATCTCTCCTTCTCCATTCTTGGGCTGCTTATTTCTGCTACATCTGGTTTTGAAATGGAGTGAGGAGTGAACATAGCCATCCAAGGAAGGGTGTGCCATCAATTTACTGGATGTTATTAATATCACTATTTTCAGATTGTTCCAAAAATTGACTTATTTTCAAAATACTACTGAAGTGGGTGTGTGTGGAGCAGAATGTGTATTTCAAATAGCATGAAATTAATTAGATATATTTTTCAGTGTTATATTAATAACCCCTGTTTTGATTGGCAACTTTGCTTGATATCACCAGACAAATCATCTACTTTCCCCTCAGGGGTTTGCTGGATGCAAAGAGGTATAATGGCAGGAATTAGTCAGAAATAATTGCAGAGACACAATAATTCCACATCTGCCTATTAAGATGCAAAAAATCATGGACTGGATCCTTGGCTGGTGTGTCACGATTGGCACGACGCCACGTTACACCAGTGTGGGAGCGAGCCCGTTACCTCAATAATCCTCGTTCTGGAGGTGACCAGTCCCACAAACGCTGGTGGCTTTGCTTAGTGACAGAAACCTGGCTGCTCTTCCAGCTGCAGGGAATGTGGGATTCGTGAAACTTTAGCAGGGCTGTGGCAAGAGTTGCCCTGAGATTGCTGATTCCGTTCCTGCTTTTTGTTTTGTTTGAGTTGGCTGGCTGGGATTGTTTTCCCTCTCTGCCAGGTGCAGAGTTGAATGGCAGGCCACACTCAAAAGCTCTTCTTTCACAAATCCACCCACGCTACAGATTTCTGTGTTCGTCACGTTCTGTGACATGTAGCTCTTGGAAATATGCAACTTGGAAATAATATCCTTGAATCTGAGTGTGCTTGGACTAGCAAAGGAGAGATTTTAAAGTGTCCAGAAAGGGCAGGGAGAGAAAACTATAGGAAAATAACTGGGAACCTTAGATTCCCTTAGAGTAGGATTGAGCTGGAACACATGAGCTCTATGAATTTTGAAGATTCAGACCCAAATATGAGACACCACACTCATGCTGAAATTAAAGATGAGCCGTGGTGCCAAACAAAGATATCTTGTGGGATTTCAATCAGATTTTGGATTCCCCACAACTATGTGTCGTTCTCCTGGCATCCAGTTGTGTGTGCCTGCTCTTCTCCAACTGCCCTACCCTCCAACCTTTCAGATTTTTTGTGTATCTGCTTCCAGCAATGCCTTTTTGCCTGCAGTCAGCAACCAAAGCCAGTTCACTACACCCAGTGCAGGGTGAAGTTCCTGTCTGAGTTCATCACAAAGGGACAAAGTGAGCTGAAATAGGAACTGTCGATTTTCTACCAAGAAATACTTTGGGGACAGAGGAAACAAAAGAAGAGCTGGATGTGTTCTACTTGGATAAATAAATATATATCTGACTTAACAACTGGGATGGTTCTCTGCTCCCCTACAGGACCTGATCTTCTTAGCTCTTACTTTATACCAGGTTGAGTTCCTTGACTTTGCAGTAACTTGCCTGCAGTTTGCATTGGAAGCATGGTAGTGAAGAAAAGGAGTGATAGTTTTCAAGCTAACATGGAGAAAATTAAAGGCAGAATTCAGAAAATTATGGGGGTAAAAGGAAAACTGATAGTTTGGGGGATTTCATAATGTTTGGAACAAGATTCAGGACTGCAATGATCATAAATTCCTACCACTTTGTTACTACTACCATTACCACTCAAGGGGAGGAAAATCAGCAGACATGCACTAGAAACTGGATTGAATCCAGTGTGTTCTTATCAAAAAAATAAAATGAAATGCAGAAACCACAGTTTAAATGAGGCCTGATCCTCCATAGGTTGATATTTTGGCACAGATACTGAAGCTGCTTTTTCTTTAGTTTTATCCTCATGGTGACTGTCTCCAAAACAGAAGGGACATGGAATAGGGAGAATGTACTTTATTCAGCAGCATTTATTTCTAGCATTAGCTGTATATCTTAAACTGTTTAAGATGGTCCTGTTTCAGCCTTTCTTCTTATAATCTGCTAAAAAATAGTCTAGTGGGAGTCTTTTGATATTACCCTTTTGCCTGTAGCTCTCTGATTTTGATTATGCACTGCATTCTGGGTGAAATTTGGGTTAAAGATAATTGTAAATATGGTATTGATATTAAATGATGTTTTCCCAACATTGCAATAATGCTTGTTTTGTTTGTTGGAGAGTTTATTACTTTTTGATCAATAGCATGTGAGATTTGTGAGGGAAATTAGCATAGTGAATAACAATTAGGAGAAAAATCAATGGCATTCAGACAAATAAGTGACTTGAAAAAGTCCCATAGGCACACATACACTCACACAGATTCTTTAAAGTGTAATGCATCTCATTTCGAATTCCAGGAGAGGGGAGAGCTATTTGGACCAGAACTGAAACTGATGGCAGTAAATTGAGCTACTGTGGGGCTATTTGTTGATACTTAGTGTTTCTAATAGCTTGAATGTATGACTGCTTCATTCACGGACTCCCCGAACTTCCTCTGCCTTCTACCAAGGTTTTTTTCTGCAGTTCATACCACTCTACTTTCCTCAGGTTACCCACACCATGTATTTTTTCTGTCATTTAATATACTTACCTTTCCCCTCCACACAGTAAGCTCCAGCTGCCTTACAAGACCCAGGAGGGCTTCAAATGAGATAAACCATTGAAAAAGGTCAAAACAAACAGATAGAAGTTCTTAAAAATAGATTCAAGCTATGCAACTCTTTGCCTCAGCATGCCACAGATCCTGCAAAGTTCACATGGGCTCAAAAACTACCAGGTTGTGTCATAGAAGAAAAATCTAGATAGGGTTGTGAAACACAATAAAATCCTGGCTCAGGAAGCCCATACTCTGGGCACAGTCAGGAACTTCCAGAGTAATTTGGTTTTATCTTGGGACTTTGAATACTATGAACAATTTGGGCTTTAGAATGAAAATGGAGAATTTGGTCCCCAGTCCTCTGTGCTGTAGTGATGTGCAGCATGAAATCCTGCAGAGAGCAGCTGAGAAAAAAAGCTGAAGGCAGGAGAAGGGACCTCCAGGAGGGTTCGGATCACAAAAAATGCTGGAGGAGTGGGTGCAGAAGGAGCAAGGGCAGGTCTGCAAATACTGAGTTGGTGTTGTCTTTGTGCTTGGACCAAGCAAGGTTCTGGGAGAGGTGCAGCTGTGCCAGCTGTGTTTGTTCCTAGAAGAGTCAGCCACGAGAAAATAGGTGAAACTCTCCAATTTGGTTATCCTAAATCTCCAGTGGCCTCATAGAAACAAATTTCAGTCTCTGCTGCCTTGAAACAAATTTGTAATTGTGGCGAATTTAATCTATCTTTCAGATAGTCCCCTTTTATCAGCCAACATATCCCTTGTTTTCTAAGGGACACCTGATTCTGTGTCTCTGGCTGGGACTGGAAATTTCCACTTTTTCTGGGTTTGGATTGAGATTTGTTTGCATGCGCACTCCATATATCTGAGCACGCTCCTCTGCTGCAGTCCTGTCCAGGAATCAATGTTTAGAGTAATGGCTCTGCTTTCCTCTGAATTGAGCTGGTTAATAACTATTGCTGGGGAAATCAATCAGCTCTATGATATCTTATTACTTACGCTAATTTAATCACAAGGAATGGGTCATTGCTTCGGTTCAGAGGGCAAAATGTGTGTGTGTGGATATGAGAGCCTGTGGAGAAAAAAGCAGAGGAAAGGAGACTTCATGAAGTGAAACACGAGGGGTAGAAACAACATGTGCTCTCCCAGGGCTGTAGGATGGATGATAGAGAGAAAACTCTAATTCACTCTCCATAATTCCTGGTAATCTATAGGTTATAGATCCATTTTTAATGTTGTTTTCATGTTTCAAAGAACCAGATAGGTGGAGATAAATGAGAACTTTTCTTTCTTTGATCCCTCCTCCATTTTCTCAATGTCTTCTCAGTTTGTTCATCAGAAGAGATGAACAAATAGAAAAGATGTGTGACTTCCACCAGGAGCATCTGAGCCCATTTCAATTTCTTTCCTACTCCAGAAAAAGGTAAAAGCAAAGGAACTGTTTGTGTGTTGAGGGTGTAATAATTAAAAAGGAGGAAACAGCATGTAGATAGTGTCTGAAGAAATAAACTTAATTCACAAAATGCACAAATTCAGCCTGGCAAAGATTGTCATAAGGTTTTCAAGCTCTTGTCTAATTTTTTCTCCCTTTCTTGTATTATTCCTATGTTATGTAGAGGCCTTCCTGAATCCTCTTGTCCCTAGTGGAGAGTACTACTTTTGTCCATCATGGCAGAAAGTAGATTAAAATCAGTTTCTTCACACTGAATTGGATCTCTACTGAAATTTTTTTTCTCAAAATCAGTCTTTCATTCCGGAAAAAAAAAAACCCAACAAACAAACCAAAATCAAAGTATGTTTTCTGGTATAACCAAGTGTGGAGTTCCAGAAGCTAAAAAAACCCCAAATATATTAAGTGTAGCTGTGTAGGAAGTCCTTGCCATCTCCATGATTTTCATGGAGGTACTTTTTTTCAGGCAGCCTGAGTTCTCACAACTGTACTTTTTACTCCAATCTTGTTGGATTTGTATGGTTTCCCATTCAGGGTGAGAGGGTAGATAAGACTGTTCACAAACTCTCTGAAAGAATCACCTGTTCTGGAGCTAAACCCTTCCAGTCTTCCAGTATATTGCAAAAAACCAGTTTGTGTTGGAGGAAAGGCAGTGAACAGCATTTAGCAAAGCCTTAAATAGAACATTGGTTTGTGTAGACAAAAACAGATGTGTTTTTAAGAGTATTGCCTGATTGTGCTTAATCCTTAAGGAATTATTTTTTCTGAGACAGGGGAATTGTTTTTAGACTCGGTCCTTTTCTAGGAGGGGAAGAAAAGAATCAAAAACTGCCCCATCATATGAGAAACACATGTTAGACCATTGCTGAATGCAATGCAAACAACACCACTTTCCTGACAAATGGGTGCTGGACACTTTTAGAAAAATAGCAAGCACCAGTGTTAACTGACGCTCTCTAATTCACATTATTAACTGGGTAATGGACTACAGCCATCATGGTTTAATTGAAATAAATAAAACCATTAAAACGGTGAATTAAAGTAACGGCATTTTGATGTGTTTGGGTTATCCATGTTGCATATTTTTAATCCAAATACTGCTGGACCCATCTTCTTGTGCCCTAGGGACAGTACAAAGTATGTTTTTGGCCTCTATTTTTGTACTCCATTTACTTCACATTCACATTGCCTCCAGTTGATTTTTTTCCTAGCAAGATCTGATAACTTTAAAAAGAAAAAACAATAAAAAGAATGAGGGAAATGTCAAATGGCTTTAAAACAAGCACCAAAATTTAAGTTTCTAGCTTTGGATATCTCTAAAAATCTTTTTATGAATGTCAAAGGATTCTCAGAAATTCTCAGCTTTAGCCAAGGAATTCTAAGGAATTTGATGGGGATTTTGCCACAGACTTTGAAACAGTTTTTCTGATGCAGAGCTATTTTGAAATGTGTGACCTAATTTGTTTCTTTGTTTTCTTTTGTTTGTTTGTTTTTGTTGTTTGTTTGGGGTTTTTTCATCAACTGCAACATTTGATACAATCATATTAAACGAATTTTAGCGAGAATTTACTTGATCCCACAAGACTGGTTCTGTTCCTCCAACACTCTGGTGGTCCTTCCATGCTCTGTTCTCATTCACTGCTGCATCCTCCTGGGATTCCTCGGGAACCCCATGTTAGCTCCAGGTCTGTTCTGGTGCTTGCATTGCCTTGGACAGCTGAAAAATACATTTTCTTTGATCTCCCGGGGGGTGGATTTCTGCAGCTGCTACAGAGATGCTTTTTCATCAGCCAGAGGGAGGTTCTAAGTGGGAGGAGAGTGTTTTCAAGACTTGTTGTGCAGCCCAGCTCTGGACTGGGTGTGATTTGGAGCTGTCTCTGGGCTTTCTTTTTCTCCCTTGAGAAGACGATGGGGCTTTACTTCAACCCCTTCTCATTCATTAGTGATCAGCTGGGCAGGCAGAATAAGAATCTTTTACACTCTTCTTCACACAAATGTCACTCTACTTGGGGCAAGGTGTTCGAGCAGTCACAGGCTGCACTTGACTTTATTGACAATGACAGAAGGCAAGAGAACCTTTATTTGTTCTAGGTGTGCATCCATTTTTCCTCTGCAGTTATGCCCACAAAGGAAAGTGGCTGTTCAGACCATGGCTGTTGTCTGTGTTGGATCCTGCTTCTGTGGGAGGAGCAGTTTCAGGGCACAAGTCAAGATTTCTGCAGCTCCAAGGGTGCTTGACCTGTAAAGCGAGAGAGTTAAACTTCACACCATGCCAGTTGATTAAACAGGGCTTTAATTTCTCTTTTTCACTTTCACAAAGACAAAGATCCTGGAATAAATACATTGTTTTTGTGTGAAGCAAGAACATAAAATCGCACCCAAAGGAAAGTCCTTAGTCTGTAACTTGCTACACTCCTGAATTACTCCAATGCCTATTTTAAGTTTATTAATGAGGGCTGTGAGATCTGAACCGCAGTGCTGGCACTGCCATTTTGCTCTGCTGCTTTACAGTTTTGGGAAAGGTTAATAATAGACATGATTAATTGTAGGGCAGGGGACCATGGAAGTTTGGGGACAAAGAAACAGGTTTCTTTAATAAAAAATATATAGTTTAAATTCTAATTAATCGTACATCACCTGTTATATAACAGACTACTGGTATCAGCAGTGTCAGAAATCAGGGCCTGATCCTATTTCCCACTGAAATCGATGGGAGTTTTGTCATTGATGGAGCAGCTGAGCAAGTAGCTTGCAAGAATTCATTTATTCAAGAAATCTGGCTGCTGCTTCTGCTTATCTCTATTGATTGTACTCATGTCCAATCAGGTTTGCAGCATTAGCTGCATTACCTTACAATAACAGGGTAATTCACTTGGGGCATGTTCCTACCAAGTCCTAGAATCCAGAAAAAAAAGAAACAAAAGGTATATCCCATGAAATGCTGCCTTCCCTTTCTTCAGGAGCAGCTACTTCTCTTATGAGTCTTACATCTGAAGGAGCTGTATTCCCTTTTAGGAATTTCTCTACTAAAACCAGAAAGGTGAAGCGACTAGGGGAAGTTTAGTTAGTACCATAGAAAGATGATATAGCAACAAAAACAAATTTTGGGCTTGGGAAACCTAGTTTCAGGTTTCAGTTCCGCCAGGAACTGCAAAATTCTGTGCAAAAAGCTTTCTATTTATGTGTATAAACTACTTGATGGAGACCTTGATCCTGCAAAGAGCTCTGTGTATATCCCAGTGAAGCACAGGATTTCTGCAGAGGGCACAGCTTATAAATACAGCTTACAACCTTTCCTGTATTAGAGAATACACTGCTTTAAACACACTGGCACAGTTTTAAGTCCTAAATCCTCCACAGGTGCAATTATACAAGGTTGGTTTTTAAAGATATGTTCAGATCTGCATTCATAGTGACAGGATTATGTTGGAGAAAGTAATCTTTATACAATAATAACTGAGTCTTCTTTAACATTTCTATCAGTATCACTTAACTGATTTAAAAAAAAAAAAGAAAAAGCCACAGACCTGAATACAGTATCCTTAGTCAACGTTTATGAGGAAATACTAAATATACGTGTATGAGACTAAATACCAACAGTGGATTTCACAATTAATTCCTGACTGTTTTACATTTTACTGTAGCCAAAGCATTTGAGCATTTGTTCAATGGGGGTTAGAAGCAGAAGTTGATTAATTACTCAGTGTTATAAGCGTTTGTTCTGTAATTTAATCAAATGTATTGCTTCGCTTTAGAAATATCCCCACAGCTCCAGGTACTTTTTGGTTTATTTACTGCCCCAAGCAGACACGGTAGGGCACAGCCTTTGCTGTTCTTGAATAAACACATCAGTTACACTTTGCCTGTCTAACTCAGCATTGCCCAAAATCACATGTTCTTCTAGTCACAGGCTGCTGGGGACATGACCCATGCCCCAAGGGATTGCTGCCCCTCTGCATGTTTGCAGGCAGAATAATTTACAGGCTTGTGAAACTCTCCCTTCAAGGGGGGTCTGCTTTCATACGGCATTTGCTCATGGGAAATCCCACTAATGAAAAATCTGGTCAACCAAATTCAAATTTCAAAAGACTTTGGGCTTTCAGTGAAGCCAAGAATTGAACATTAAAATGGAATTTGGGGAGAGAGGTTAAGCTGAGTTTGTTTGCCTGTCAGCTGGCTCCTTGAGCCCCTTGTCTGTTATCGGCAGAATAATGTATGAAAACATCCCGCGAGTGGGAGCCGCTCGTTTCTGCCGGGGCTTGTGGGTTCTGCTGCTGTGTCAACTTTGCAGATGTCACTGCCTTCACAAGGCAGCACAGATGGGAACAAGTGACAGCTCCCCTCGCTGCCTTGTGCTCCTGCACGAGTTTGTCAGGGAAGCAATAGGTGACTGGAACACATGGGCAAGTGGGGAATAATCATTAATTAAAGATTAATTGCGCTCACAAATAGCAGCCAATCGCTGGATGAATGTGTGACTATTCCTCAACTCATCACTTGGTATATTTTGTGCATATTTTGCCTGAGTTATGGCAGAAGTGTCTTTTCAGAATTGATCTGCAAATGTAAAGTGTGGACAGTAACATGATTATGACTCGAGAGATTTCTAATTAAAGGCCCTTGGGTCAGGCTCATGGACAAAGGATGGGATTGGCTCTAGCACACAGAGCTGGAATTGTGCAAGGAACGCTGAAAGAAGTTCAGAACTTCTTTTGACTACTAGTAGGAACAGAATCTCCAGCAGAGTTAGGCCAGTCGTCTAAATTCTCACTGAAATTAATAATAGAAATACACCCTGGGGACAGATACACTTTCTCCTTCTTTATTTCATATATTTAAAAAAAATTTTTCTCTTTTCCTCTCTCCTCCCTTTTGGTTTCATTTCATGAGTGTTATTTCAGAGGAACTGGACTGATGAGCTAAATGTTGCTGGGGAAGGAGCACAAGTATTACTCCTAAATTTTATGCACCAATTATGAGCACATCTACAATACGAGGAGAGGAGAGAGAGCAGTAGACTGGAAGAGCAGAACTGCTTTTGGATCAATAGATGAGCTGACATTGAGGCTGGAGGACTGATAGAAACAGTGGAAAGGATAGACATATTTGGCAGATTTCTGAAGACATTCAATAGCGACACCGAGATGGAGCTGATAAATCAATAGCTCTTTGGGCAGATTAGATTGATATTTTAAATGTATCTGGAACTGTCCTAGCCAGGAAGACTGAACAACCACTGAAGGAATAGATAAGCAGAAAAACATTAATTCATATTTCTGTACCATTTTTGTGTGTGTTTTTTAAAGGAACTCTGTGGAACACCAAGCTGTTTTCTTTTCTGCAGCTGGAAGGTTGGGTCAGATGTAAGCTTGAATTGTGCTCTGGAACTCCTCAGGCTGGTGTGGGTTAAATTCAAATTAATTAATGAATTCTTGTTGTAGTGAAAAAGCATTTTACACAGAGGCTGTCAGTTAAGAGCAGGACTGGGGCAGCTGTACCGCACTACCTGGGGTGGGGTGGAAGTTGGTCTGGTCCCACCATGTGTATTTTCTGTGTGTGGGCATTTTCAGGAGCATAAAGATGTGAGGAAAGGCTTTATGGCAAACCTTCCAACTGTGCCATCAACAAGACCTAGAATCTAAAAGATACCTCACTGAAGCCAAGGTGAGTTTTGTCAATGGAAACAAAACTTTCAAAAAAGCAAAACCTTTATACTCCTTTTGACCAATCTGGCTGTTTCTTCATGCTACCAATTATATCAACTGTCATAAATTAGAAACTCAAAGTTATAAAGTGTTTTTGGCCACCTTGGAATTCCTGGCATAGTTTGCAACTTTTGGTGTGTGCTGATCAGTGTTCTTCTCTCTCATGAGCTCTCTCCATCTTCCCCCAAATCCTTCTACAATTTGAACTTGAAAGGCTTTTTTTTTGCAAGTGGCACTGTTGTTATGTTCACCAGATGTTGTGAAGCTAAATTAAAGAAGGGCTTGTGCTAATGGAATTTCCTAGAAGTTTACAAGTGAATTATTATGCTTGGAAAACTTAGGCTATTTAATACATATTTCCATAGAGGCATGAGGGGAGGACTGTGCTGAATAAAGGAAATGAATAATCATGAGGGGGGAAGGATGTCCTTGCTTTGCCTTCCCTTATTTTGAACTTGATAGAAGCTGGATCAGCCTAAAGATAGATCAGCCATTAGTCTGTCCAGACTGCATTAACCCAAGGAGTTTGTCTTGTACCCTTTTCCTTTCCAAGACTCACTGGACTGGACTGGCCTATTCATCAAGGCTCTCTAACATGCTAAAATATTTTTGGAATAATTTTATTTAAAGGAAAAAAACCCCAATGCTGTTAAGAGGAAACCAATTGTGTGACAACTAGGTTAGAGTGATCTTGTCTTTAACTGCAAATACCATTTTATTATATTTGCATGTAAATAGGTGCCAGATAACTGTGAGAGATGAAAAGAATGTTTCAAAGTCATTTGCTTTCTGGAAAAACAGAATAGATCAGCAGGGCTTGGAGGGCTCCTAACTTGAGATGCATTACATTCAGTGTTGATAAAACTGATCTTTGCAAGTTTATATCCCCTAAAAGTTACCCAGAAAGAAGGCTGGCTCTCTGCAAGGCCTCTAGCTGATTACTGTTAGATTGTGGTATGGTGTTATTAAAAAGAACAGGGAAATGAGACCTGGCAACTGTGTAGGGCCACAAAAAGTGCTTATAGGACTGACAGAACAGATTTATTTCCTTGAGGAATCAACGGGTTAGTAAAGAAACTGGAATATCACTCTCTCCATCAGATATTTGTGGTTAGACACTCGATCTTCCTTCTCTTGAACACAAATACTTGTTTCTACTTATGTATTTTGTGATTGCTCAAAGCCTGCTCATCTACTGCAGTGAGTGAGGGTTATGAGCAGCTGATTCCATATTTGAGTTGTTTTTTATTCCCTTAGGAATGGCAAGGCCAGGCTGTGATGGTTCTGGGGGCGTTGGGCTGACTGAGGGTCTGTCTCATGCTCCCCCAGGTTTGGGGAGGCTCAAACGGCTCTCACCTGCAAACCAAGTGGCTTCCATGTGTATTTTTTGGGCTCCCAGTGTCTCAAGCAATGGAACATCACTGGGGCTGATCATGCCCAAACCAAAAAGCTCCGACAGGAACTGTTAGACCGGAATGTTCCCAAGCCAGAGTTTTCGTGTGATGAAGGTAACTGTTTTCCTGGTGATCCTGTCATTCCCAAGTGTGAAATATGAACACTAAAGTGACTTCAGTCTTCCTTAAAACTCCAAGAAGTATCTAAAAGTTAGCGGCAAATATGTGCTTAGTACAAAGAAGTTTGGAAGCAGATCCAATCAAATTAGGTGTTTTGTTTTCAAAAGTATGATACCACTAAACATAGGTAAGCCTGGGCCCAAAACACTAAAATGCCTCAACCAAAGCAATTTGCATCCTTACCGGGCAGAGGTGAAGTCAAGAGAATGCTTTCAGTGTGTGCTGAATCACAATTTGTTTGGATTTCATTTAGCTTAAACCAGCCATTAAATTTTCTTGAGATTGATTTTGAAATTATTTCAGTATGTCAATAATTATCCAATTTTATGCAAGTTTCATTTGAATTTAACCTCTTTTTTCCAGTAATGCATATGTATATACCCACAGTATAGATACATTCATTCTTGTGCGCTGTGTGCCCATGACTGCATGGGTTTGTGACCTCAGATTTGGAAGACCTGGGTATTGTTTTTGCTTGTCCTCCTACTGTGTGGCTTTGGAAATATTCTTGCTTTCTGCATCCCCTCTTGCACTTCCCTGTGACTTATGGACACCATAACTTTAGTGGAAAAGATCACTTTCCTTTTCCTCTATAGTTTTATGGTGTGCACTGTATTCATGGAGATGGTGACTTCTGGCACCACCAGAATCCAGAGGAGGTGAAAAATTTTAGGGAGTGTTAAACTGCAGATTTATGCTAACGATTAGCAAACATAATACTATTTGTAAGCACTGGGATTTAAATAACATTTGTATGGTTTAAACCGAAGTCTAAGCCTAGGCAGTCTAAAGACACATTTGTGTAACATTCCCTGAGCCTAGCATTTGGTCAATTTAACTACCAAAAGCCAAATTTTAGTTGTTGAAATTGAATAGCCATGAACTATTCACGAGGTTTCCTGGCCCTGGGTGTTGCACCCTCCTGGGTCCCCTTGTCCCCACCCAGTGCTGCAGAGCCCAGCAGGGCTGGCTGTCCACCCCCCACCACAGTGTGGTGTGCTGGGCAAAACAACTATTCAATCATGTTTTTAAGGAGAATGATGGTCAGAAGTTTGTGTTGTAGTTGTAGGGATGGGCCAAGGGGTGAGTTTTGTGTAATTTGTCCATTCTGTCTTTTATTGTGATGATATTATTTCTGGATCTTGTGTGGGAAACTTTTCTCTTTTCTCTCTGTGTAATTTAGTTGATTTTTTGTTGTTGTTCTAAGTTAAGATTGTATGTTAAATGTTGATTTTAATGACTTTGTGCCACCTCAGCCCTCCTGGTGTCACCAGGCAGTACATGGATATATTTCTCAAAATTCCATGCAAATCTCTGTCAACTGGACAGAATGCTTCCTGCCCTGGATCCCACCAGGTTGTCACTATGGGAAAGCAGCAGAGATGTTCCAAATGATTTCACACCAAAAGGAAGTGGCAGACTCTGTGTTTGGCACCTCGTGCTGGATGCTCCCTTGCTGGGGCAGTGCCTCTCCCTGTGGATGGGCAGGGTGAGCTGCCTTTGGGCCATAATGGCTTTGATTAAAATTGGCAAATCTGAATCTCCTACTGGCCCCGAGGCAGCTGGCTGAGATGTGACTGTGACAGCATGAGTGCAGGAGCCTGTTGTGCCATTTCCAGCCTGTTTCAGTGTCAGTGCAAGCTTTGCCAAAAGTAGCACTTACAGTAAAATACCCTCTTGTCCTGGAACCTTTGCATTAATGAAATGAAAATAGACCAAGCTAGATCAAAGGCTTTCCTTTGTTGGATAAACCACAGTTTATGTGGCAAATATCTTCTGCCTGTTTACAGAAAATAGGGGCTTCTGGCTAATCCCACACTGACCAACTGCAGCCACAGGCTGTGTGGGAGCCCTCAAAACAAGACTGAGCTCTCCCAGGATGTCATTGCCCCACACCACCACATCCCCTCCCTTCCTGACCCCTCTAGGCACGGCTGAGGCAGGTTTAACTGCAAAGTTGGGTCTCACTGGACATGTAAAATGAATATCTAATAACAGGGCAATTTAGCAGAGCAGTTCCAAACAGCTGAAAGCAGATTTGTACCAGCACATTGATTAGTTGCTGGAGACTTGCAGAATCTTGTATTTCTGATGGGCCCTGGCCAGGTGAGCTCTCTTGGATGATGTTACTCCTGCTGAGTTTTACACCTTTACACCTTCTCTTCATTACTCCCATTTCCTCTCCAGGAAAATCTACAAGTGCCAGGAATTTGTGCCTTGGCCCATCTGAAATCTCCAGCATTTCAGATGTGTTTTCTAAGAAATTCAGACTAAGGAGGTCAGAGAAGATAGACATGCAAACAGAGGCAAGAGAGGGTACTTAGCCATTTTGGTTCTGTTTGTGGAGCCCAGGCTCCCTGAAAACAAAGACAAACCTAAAAGTAGAGGGTAATTAGAGATGTCAGCAAAGTGAAGGGTACAGGTATCACTGCAGACCCTTCAGAGCCCTCTAATGAATTTCTCTGCCTGTGGAAGTACTGGAGTGGAAAGGGCAGGCACAGCTGATAGTTCACTGCGAGTTATTATTTGCACAGATCAGAGCCTATTGTTGGGAAAAAGAGGATTTCAGAAGTCAAAAGAAAGGATCTGCAGTGAAAGCAGGGAAAGACCATTGGGCTTAGGGTAATTCCAGTCAAGAGTGAGGGCTGAAAGAACAGATGAAAATGCAGGTCAGCTCTCAGATATAGAAAGAGACCTGGGTTTCCTCATGCATGGAGTGCTTGTTTCTAGCCTACACTGATCTCTGAAGTTTCCTTCTTTGTTTGAACTGCTCAGACTGTGGATCTGGCTGGATGAAGCTTTGTGAAGCCCTTTCTGTGCAAATCAGTTGAAACCAGTCTCAGACTAAATCAAAATTTTTATAGGTATTTTAATCCTCCAAGAGCTAAAGAAGGATCTGATAGAAAACATGGAAATTTTCGGTCTTTATTAACATTTAGACCAGCACCTGAATCCACTTGGAAACACAAATACCCTGCTGAAGGAGAATAGATGTGTCCCATGCAGCTGGAACACAGCCAAAGATGTACAGAAACCTTGAGATACTGGGTAAGGCTGGAGAGGGAGTGCAACACTCCAGGCTCTTTTGGACAGCCTCTGCCACTGATGTCACATGTGGATCCCAAAGGGTGGGGTCTTTTCCTCGCAGTTCAAACCTAAAACCATATTTTTGAAGCTCTCACTGCTGCTCTTCAGGCTTTTTGTGAGTGCAGACACCTGAGCTTCCTGCAAGCTGAGCTGTGCAGGAGTGTGCTGGGTTCAATCCCTCGGCAGGAGCGGCTCCTTGGCCTTTGTGCAGGCTGGGGCTCCAGCTCTGCACTGCAGCTGGCCCAGTCCCTTCCAGCAGAGCCCTTTGAGCAGCATCCCTCCTGCTGGGCTGCATTTCCCTCCCTGGCTCAGCTGCTCAGCAGATCGAGGTTCAGCTGCCTCTGACATGTGGGGTGGGAGAGCAGGAAAAACATTAGAACACAGCTCGGAGAATTCCTGGGATGGTGGTACCTCTGCGCAGAGCGATGGTCTCCAGATGTCACAGACAGCTTTGAAAATCCCAACCTCTGCAATGCTAGAACTACAGATAATAAAATAATTTTCATTCAAGTCTTCCTCTCCACCCTCCACTTGCCCCTTTTACCACCCCATGCTCAGCATGCTGAAATATCGGGCCAAGCTGTTTGGAGCAGATTGCTATTTTGTGTTCAGGATGCCTAATGTAATGGGATCCCTGATTCCCAGTGGTGTCACTAGGAAGAGGAATTAATTACAGTAAGTAACCTGTTCTCTCTGATATCATGGCTTTGATTTTGGATCGTAGTAAAATTGTTCATTGTCTTTCTCATCAATACTGTTGATGTTTCAGAATAATAATCTATTACTCAGCTGCTGGGTAGAATTTGGATAAGTTAAGAAAACAAAGGTCTTGAAAGTTGACACAAAATTTTTTGCAGTGAACTTCTTTAACCTTTGCAAAAGAGATTCATAACTTTAAAAAAAATATTTTCCATTTTTACTCAGTTCACTTCCTGGTTATGCCTGGGAACAAGAAGCAGGAAGCACCATAAATCTTGTGAAAAAGCCTGTTCTGGCAAGTTTCCTAGCCCAGCTTTGCTGATCATTGAGTTTTGGATCATTTGAATAAGCTTCATGTTAGTAGCCAAGCTCATGTACTTCTTCAAGCCATTTGCAAACTCCAATCCCAAGAAGCCAACACATTGCTTAGTCTAGGCAGCCTGAACTCTGCCCTTCCCTGCCCAGCTTTTTTTCACATATAAAATACACTTTTAGGGCTGCTTTGGTGTTTTGGATGAACTTGGTGTTAATGTGACTTTTGGTTTTACAGCCAAGTATAATATGAATAGGCGTCATGCAACCTTCCTTCACGCTGCTTTGCTAATGCATCCTAATCCCGTCTGGTGATACCTTGTGCAGTCCAGAGGCTGAATTAATCCTGAGCAGAGTTTACTAGTTGTGCTAAACCACCATAAAACCTCTGCAGAGCTTTCCTAGGCTTAGCTTGAAGTTAACAAGTTGTTCCCTGTGCAACAGAGAAAAGCAGATTTGAACCCCAGCTGATGAAAAATGGGAATAGGTTTTCCAATTAATTCGCTCCTAGTCTAGTGGTGGCACGAGGCTCTGTGATGGGCACAGTGGGGTCAGTCGGGCTGGCAGGTGACCCGAGAACAGGTACAGGTGCAGTTGGTGTCCCCAGGAAGGGTGGTGGGCTGTGAGTGCTCCTTCAGGCACTAGGTCCGTTCTAGTCCAGGAGAAACAGCGTGTTTGGAGGGCAGCGCAGCCCCCGCTGACAAAGGGCTCTGCTGCCTGTCACACCTTGACTTGTTGAGCTGCACACAGCCGGGGATCACAAAGCTGTCATCACAAAGCATTAGCATGAGAAAAGGAGCGCTCCTCGTGTTTTGGCATGTCACACCCCAGTGACAAGGAGCACAAATACAGTCAGGCACACAGAACAGTGCAAGTCACTGTCGGCTTTGACAATGTTGGGCACCAAGGCTGTCACTCCTTTGACACAGCCCCTCCCTCCCCCTACCCACGCTGCCATTCGCAACAGCAGCTCGCCCACCGCTTTTATTTCTGCACAATGTGTCAATAATTACTTGTCAGGCCTCTGCTTATAGACCTGGGATGGTGAATAAACGCTTATTATGCCTGAAAAATGTTGCGAGCTTTACCATAAATCTTGTGTTACAAATGCACACAATAGGGGCTATTGACACAGAGGCAAACACTCACATTGACATGTAAAGTCATGCTGCCCAGAATGGAGTTTGACAAACTAACTTGCAGCAAAGGAGTTTGTTGACCCGTTCTTCGCCTTCCTGGCGACCAGGCTGGGCTTGTATGTGTTAAAAATCCAGATGAATGGGAGATGAGAAGAGATAGAAACATCTTCCTGTTCGGGCTGCTGGAGTGAGGATGCTCTCCATCTGAGAGCCCTTCAGAGGTGCTGTTACCGGATATCATCCTCCAGATACACACGAGCTGAGCGAGCCTGCAAAAGCTAAACTTGACTAGATCTGATTTCAGCAGCCCATCGGGCTCTGCCTGTGCCTGAGCAGGCAGCATAGAGGCCCTGAGTGAAACATTATTTTGGCCTGGCAGCTGTTCGTGCCTTGCCCCTGCAAACTGCATCTCCCCAGCTGCCTCACCTCGCTGGGTTTCAGCTGCTCCTCGCCGTGGATTGGAGCTTTGGCTTTGATGGGCTGCGATGAATGGCACAGAAGGTGCTCGTGTCAAAGGTGCAGGTGTCGTGAACTGAGCTTGGAATAAGGATGTTTAAAAGGAACTTTACAGAAGGACGAATTAGGATTTGCATTTTATTACCTGAGTGAAGTCTCATAACTGACCTTGTAAAAGCACAGAGATTTACCCTCTCAGTGCCTTTAGGAGGGACAGGTGAACTTCTCAGCATGGTTCTGTCTGTAGGTAATCTTTTCATTGTTTTCCACTGATTTAATTTTATTTTTATGGTTTCTAATGGTTTTCTTTATCTATCTCATCTTTGAAAAGTTCTTGTTTAGTTCATGCCATTTCTTCCTGCATCAAGTAATGAAGTTATCCCATACTTGTTTAACGTTTTTATATTTTCAATATTCTCCCCCTCAAAGCCTTTTTTCTATCCTGTAATATCTATTTCACTTACTTGTTTATTTAGTTTTGCAATGACACCTCAGTTCCATTTCCATTAACCATTTGTCCAGAACTTTTCAGTCTTAGACTTCCTATCTGGATCTAATGAGTCAAATGCTAGGAAAAAGTATTTTTAAAAGAACTACTTCAACTGCATTGTTATTAAAAAATAGGAACACGTTTCTTCTGGCTATAGCCTTTAAAACAGACAACTTATTTTAAGGAAATTCTTCTTTAAGAATTTGTTTTGCTTTTAATAAAACCTGAAGTGTAGAATGGTTTTGACCTAAACCTTTTAAACAACCCAAAAACTCTTTGGCAAATAGAGTTTGCATGTAACCCAGTGATGTACACGCCTGTTGTGGTGCGCAGATGAATGTGTCAAACCCATGTACCGAGTGCAATAAAAATCACACGAGGGTTTATGTGCACACATGCATCTGTAGAACTTTCAGTTTGCTTTGTAAGGACAATGTGATGCTGAGATATCTCTGGAAGAAACACATTGCCTGGATTTATTCCATCTGACTTGAGTTTTGATTCCACAACTGTTTTAGGCAGCCTTGGCCCGTCTTGCTGCCCCTCTCTCCCACCCTTACACAGACACAGATGCATTCAGAGCTCTGGGAACTCTCCTGCCTTGCAGCAGGTCAGCCTTGGGGAGGTGTTTCAGGGAGCTAAGCTGGCAGCAAACTATTGGCTTGTTTAGCGTGATTCATTTTCTTCTGGTGTTTCTCCCCAAATTGGGGAAGGATCATAAATGCATCACGGGGAGGGAGGAGAGTTTTAACTTTTGCACAAGCAGACCTTTAGGCTCTCAATAGTTCACCTGAATGAGAAGTCTAATTATTCTCGTCCTTCTCCTTTTGCCATCAGTAAAGTAAAAAAGCTACCATCAGAAGACTTTTCAGGTCCTAGATTTCTCTGGGATCTCTCTACTGGTATCCTTCGTTCTGGTTGTATTTAACAATGATGAATATTCATAGCTGTTAACAGCTTAAACAGACCATGTCTACTTTGTTTTAAGTAAGCTGTTCTCAGTTTGGGATAAAGGCATTGATTGCAAATGTTTTACCAATGTAAATGAGATTACTGGATTGTCCTGTTGCTGCTCAGCAGTGAACTGGGGAATTCACCTCTTCCTACTTGTAAGGAAAAAGAATTTTTCGCTTTGGACTCTGCTTCTTCTCTCTTGTGAGAGCATCTAAAATCTCGATAGGGTGCCCTGGGGCCGTGCTGAGCTGACCTAAATTCCATCCAGAGCCCTGAGCCTAATGCCTCCTAATGGCTTGGTTTCTCTTACACCCCGGGGCTAAAGGACAGGGAGAGGTGTAATGAGACCAGTGTGGAGCACTGATAAAATGACTTCTGTTAAAGCTGGTTGTAGAGGGAACTACTTGAGGTGGAACTCCTAGTATTTCCTCTTCCATACCTTTTCAGTGCCCTCCTCTTCCTGAAAAAGATAAAAAAGCTGAATTCCCAAATAAATTAATTGGGTTTTTTCTTTCTGAGCTCTGCAGAATCTAAGAAAGGTGAAGGCTGTAATAGGACCTTGTAGCACAGAGAAGTTGGCTGGGTTTGAGAGCCCGTTCTTGCTTTAGAAAGAAATGACTTAGAAAGTTTGATCTATTTTCTAGGAAGAAAATCCTCCTGAAATACTTACACAGAACACTATGCATGCTTAGTACTATAAGGTTTAAGGTTTTTTTTTTCTTTAATCCAGTGCACTGGTGTCACTTCAGTCTTCAAAAGAGTGAATGAGGTATAAAAATTACTGAATCCAGCTGTGCTCCTTCATAACCTTGTTGTTAGAGTATTAGGATAAATTAAAGCATGTCTTTGTTCCGTGTATCTACATGAGTGTTGGGCATCTCACCTCTCCTGTGTTTTAGGAAAAGTTTCACGCTGTTTCTCTGCATTCCAGTAAACCTCTGTTTTTTTCTGTCGCCGCTGTGTCCAGTCTCAGATTTTGTGGCAACCTGAGAAAGTCTGGAAAGCTGAATTCATTGTTCAGAGATAGATATTGCATCCTTTCCTTCCATCACAGAGGAGCATTGAAGCAGTTCAGCTGCTTTCAGCATTAAAGACAGGGAGGGAACAGGGTTTGATTTAACTGTAATTGCAGGAGAAACTTTTAGAGGGAGAACTTAATGAGGAGCACTGGCAACTGGCCTGAAAGATAAAACCAAGCCCTTCTCTTAAATAAACAAATAGGCACGTAGATTTTTCTCAGCTACAAGTGGACAGGAATTTAGTCTCACATGCAACTCCAACTGAATGGCCTCAAATTCTTGGGCTCTGCAAATGTTATATCCCTGCCAGAGGTATTATGATGTTGACAATTTGAACGGGGAGGCTTTCATTCCCTACCTTTTTTCCATGTGGCTATTTCCAAAGTTCATCTGGTACCATCAGGGAAATTAAAAGAAACAAAGAGCCAGTCACTTTGTTTTTTGTTTTTACTTTTTTTTTTTTTTTTTTACTCCTACGTTTTCTGACTTTTGAGTTGATTGCAGGTTTGTTTCAGGGCTGTGTTTTGTAACAGAAAACCTATGGTTAGAGTTCTGCAGACAGAGCCTGTGCTGCACTACTGACATCTGCTAACAGAGCTGTGATGGGCAGAGATAGGCTGGTTTGTGATTTTTGGCCAGTGTAGCTATTCCAACAAGAGTCACTGGTGTAAGAGTAGTTGTACTGACAGAACTCCCAGATTGTAATTTTGTCACTGCTTATATGACATGACCTTTTCCACCCAAAATAAACATAGTACAAAAAGCTAAATAGTTGCCTAATAGCCACTGTCTCCTGTAGAGGCTCCGGAGATTTTCATGTGAATCTGTGGCTGGAAAACAGGCACGGGACTGGTGCTTGAATCTCTGTGTTCAGTGACGTGTTTTGTTTATGGCCCCATTAAAAGTCTTATAAAACTCTTAAACCCGAGCTGAATCTTGGCATTTTCTTTACATACAAGCCTCCTGAGATCCCCCACTGTGCAGTTTGTAAGGGTCTCTGGGGGGCTAATCCTCATCTTTGCTTAACCTCAAAGATTGTCAAAAGAGGGACAGCGGAAAGGAAACTCTGTCCCTGGAGATAATCTGATCTAAGGTCTACATGCAGCTCCTCAGAAAAACACTCTGATGGTTTTGGTGTTAAAAATCTGCTTTTAAAATAGAACTTAAATATTTAGTCATTTGCTTTGATCTGGCTTCAGATTTTAAAATCTCAGTAATGTATATTTTTAAAGAAGTTAATAGTTTTTGCCTTGAAAATTACAGCTACTGAACTAAAGGTTTCTATGTTCAATTAAGAGATGCTTTTTTTCTAGGTCATCTCAGCATAGCTATAAATTGTCACCTTGTCACCAGACCTGACCTTGCAGATGCGAGGCCTAAATTCCTTCATGGCAGAGACTGAGATGGAGCAAAATAAACCCTATTGGTAGAACCCCAATAACAATATTTATCTGTGCAGAGACAGGCACTTCATTTTTAAAATACTGAAGTGAAATTCTTCATCAGGATACTGAATGGCGTGGAAGACGTTTTCCTCTAAAACCTCTTAGTAGCTGTTGGGTTCTCCTGGTCATCCAAGACATGAGGAGATGGTTTGGTTGAGGTGAGGGTTTGGTTGAGGTGAGGGTTTGGTGATTTGAGGGTTTATCTGATGATTGTCACGTGTCTGCTTTCACTCACTCCACAATTCCGATTTGCAGTGATCTGTTCATCTCTGCTGTGACCCCAGCTTTGTGACAGGCTGCCCGTTTGGAAATGTCAGGTCCATGGCTAGAGTGGAGTTTGCAGGTACCACCAAGGTGAGGGTTTTGCTTGACATAATTTGCAAGGTGCCCATGAACAATGGTAATCTCCTGCCAAACTGTGTGACTCTCTCCCTATAAAATCAGGGAAATTCTTCAGGATGTGAGGGTCAGACACCGCTGTACAGAGCAAAGGACCCTGAGCTTGGCCTTGTGTGCTCCCAGGAGCTGGTCAGGAGTTTCTGTATGAATTAAAGCAGATGATGAATTGCAAGATGCAGAGGAAAAAACCCCTCTGCTGATTTTTCATAAGCATTGCCATGAGTCAGCGGCACATGACGGTGTCCTTCAAGGTTACATCTGCAGGAGAGGACAGCAAGGAGAGCAGGGCTGAGCACAAGAGCACGCTTTCAGCAAATTCCCTGCCCTTATCTTGGGTTGTTTATGGCTCCTCTGGGAGGTTTATGACCTTCTATCTCCTTTCCACGGAGGGTGAATTTTGTTTTGAAAACATCTTTTCCTACAGAAGTATCATAGTCAGTTGGAGTCAATTTTATAAACCTTCTCAAAATGCAGACTTTTGTTTTTCACTTATAATGGTGACAAATCCAATAACTATGGAGTGTATTAACCTCTCTGCTGCTGCAATTTTCTGTATTTTGATGTTTGTTTTCTGAATATATTTGTCTGAATTGGATCTAACCACTGAGAAACTGAAAACCTCAAATTTAAGTGCAGACTACCATAAACTACTGTTTTCCAGCCTCTTGTACTGACATACCATTGCTGCAGGGCAAATGTATGTGTGGTTACTCCAGATTATAGTTCTGTCCTTCTAATTGTTGAGGGCAAAATATATAGTTTTAACTGGTTTGTGTGTACCAAACCCAGTTCCTATGATTTCTATTAGGAGTGGAGGCTATATTTTGTTTTGGAGAAAGTTATCTACTGTTGCTCTCCCTGAAAAAAATAATCTTTCCATCAGAATCCTTTTGCCTCAGACACTTCCCATGATGAACTTCTAGCATCTGTCTATCAAAAATGGTCCTTAAATTTTGTTACAGCTTCTTAGCCATTCTGATGCTAAATCTGAAATGGGACACAGAAGCATCTTGCTATAACACAAATGCTTTCTTTCTTTCTTGGAAAACCAATTCAATAGCTTGAGGAAAAAACAAGATGCAATAGGCCCCAATTTTAGTGGGGCTTTCACCCATTTGTGTTGTAGGCAAGGGAGGGAAATCTGGTCAAGATCAAGTAGCTGTAAAATCGGTACATGACTGGTGGCAGGGGATGGGGACAAACATTAAATTGATGATTAAAAAAGCTGTGGTGTCAGGCTTGGAGGGCATAGCAAAAGAGCAGCTGACTGCACTTGGCTCACATATGGTCAACACTGGGATTGGGATCTGTGTGCCTTACAGAGGATGTATGAGATTTGCAAAGAAGAGTGGGGCTGGGAAGAAAAGCAGATGTTCTTCAGCGTGACACTGGAGTTGTAAACTTTCTGATAAACAGAAGGAATGTTTAGAACTAAGACACCGTATTGGGTCTGGCTGTGATGGAGCTTAGGAGCTGGTTGCTTTTGCTCCAGGTGAGAAGTTCTTATAAAAAGAACATTGACATTTTTCTCGGTGTCAGAAGGAATAAGTAAAAAAGTAATTGGATTCAATTACTGCAAAGTTGCAAGTTGATTTGTGTAAGATACTAGGAAAATTAAATGATGAAAGTTGTGAAGCATCTGAAAGATGTATCCAAGGAGACTTCAAATTTCCTTTACTGTACATTTTTAGCAACAAATTAGATTGAAATCAATCAGGAGTGGTCTTGAAATATTTATCCAACTGTTGTGTAAGGGGAAGAACTTGCTGACCTTTTGAGTCTTCCTTTTCTATGATAATCTGTCTCAAAAATCAATTTCTGCTATTTTGCTTACAAGAACGCAGCTTCTAAAATCGCCATGTGTGTAAAGCTGGTTTTGTGACTATTTCTCACTTTGTTTTTCTTCTTTTCCATGATTTGTTTGATTTTTCCTCACACTCGTGGATGTGTGTTGACTTTAAGATGGGCTGGAAGGAGAATGGTGTCTTCCTATACTGAAAATATTGAGATTTCTAGAACAAATTAATCTACTTATGAAGAAAGAAAACAATGTATATTTTTTTCAAACAATCTCCGTGAAATTGGGGTAAGGCCAAACTAAAATATTCCTTTTGATATGTTTGGCATGTTTTGATGCCTATCAGAAACAACACATGGAGAGACAGATGTGGAATTAGGAGGGAGGAGGAAATACTGCTATTGTTATTAGAAGGCGACGTCCGCATTGTTGATTTTGAACAAATCCAACAAAGCTGCTGGTTAATGCAGTGCTGCTGCGTGTTTGGATGACAGACCCACGTGTGAGAGTGGGATTTGAGCACGCAGTTGGCGTGGAGCAGCCCAAAAAACCACCACAAGCCGTGCTGCTCTCCGTGCCAGTGCCCATCCTCTTGATGTGGCTGCCACATGTGCACGGCCTTGCCAGCGCCGAATTAGGCAAACTTTTCATTAGAAAGAAAATTGTCAACCACTGCTTTTACCAGCTTCCAAGAACGAAGCCTGCCCTCCACCCCGCCCCCAATAGTTTTGTTTGCAGGGAGGAAAACTTTCTGGACAGAAATCTGCTTTCTTGGTCGTGTGAATAACTAGAACTGGGCAGATACAGAATTTGCTGCCTCGATGATAGCAGGGCTGATAGTAAGGCCAGGAACTCTTTTGACTCCTGTGATAGTTTTGGGTGCTCATTTTCTGGTGTGATAGACAGGTGTCTTGATTAACTCTGTCAGCCCTCAGGTAGAGCCATAGAGATGACAGCAGGAAGAGAAAATAAATCAGTTAATGAAGTTGTGTGAGTCATTGCTGGGTATCCATGTTAGAATAAGGCTTTTTCACCCTCCTGGCAGGATACATGACCTCATATGCCCACAGGAGACTCTGTGTTGGATTTGTTCCATTTTGTGTAATTTTGAAATTCATGAAGTTCATTGGAAGGATTAATTATGTATAAGGCATGTGTCTGCATGTTCTTTTCATCTGTGAGTGTTACCCTGCGTGCAGTTATTAGGGGTCTGATTGGACTGAACATTTTGACAAGAATTCAGTGACAAAAGGGGCCCATTAGTCTTTGAAGTCATGGGCCAAGGAAGAGGAATGCCAGTAACATCAGTAATGACCTCATTTAACTTGTGACAGAGTACAAGATAATCAGGAAAGGTCATTGTAATATAGCTGTGGTTTATTCTATATGCAGCCCAACTCATGTTTCAGCCAGGCTGTGTTGCAGTTTTAATGAATGTGAAATCCTCTTATGTTGCCATTCAGGAAGGATGGACAGAACAAGACAACAACTGGGAAGATCCTTCCCTCTCTCATATATTTAAAAGTGAATTAGCAAAGAGTTAGGAACAATGAAAGACTTTTTATCCTCTGCAAGGTTTTTTAAAAAAATTAATTTTTTACTAAATAAGCCATCTTGTCAACAGGAAAAAATGTAGTTTCCATGTTGTCTCTTCATCACAGCTACAAAACACAAAGATTTCTCTTTTCAGTCAAAACAGAAAAGCTGTAGGGACAAATATTCTGTTCAAAATTGCCAGGGGAAAACAGAATATAGTCTGCATTAACAGAACATTTTTGTGAACCTCTAATGCAATTATCCAGCTGCTTTATGAGCAGTATGAGTATGCAACAGTCAGCTTTGGAAATCCATCTCCCCTCTGCGCAACAGTTACACCTAAAGTAACAAAACTTTTGGGAAAGAAAATAATCAAAACAAAACCATCTCTGTGGTCTCTTTCATACTCTTTCTTTATATTTCATCCTCTTATGACCCTGTACACTTTAGATTTTGGAACAGATTTATAAAAAAAGCAAAAATACTGTAAACCAGACAATTGTCCTGGTATTTTTGTCCTGGTTGGAGAAAAGAATTACTGGAAATATCTTGGACTAAAGCTGCATTCAGAGGAAACCTCTCTCCATGCCATCCTCTGAGATTTGGGTATTTTACAAAGGGCTTGGGTCAACATCAGGCTTTTCTGTTTCTAGTGTGGTTCAGCTTTTGTGCATTGACACTGGAGGCAGGTTCCATTAGATGTCCACAGACTGTCATTCTCTCTTCTGTTTTGTCTTTTCAACAGTTAACTTCTATGGTTTCAGCAGTTTCCACTTGAGGTTTGCAGACATCTCCAGTTAAGATGAATTGTCATCCATATGGACAGACTTCTGTTTCATCAGATTTTTTTGGAATAAAGAATATTTTGCCATCAGCACAAGAAAGGATGATATTTCCTTTGTTTAGCCCTTGTTGGGAATGTTTTGAACAGACACAGCCCACAAGGGCCTGATTTCCAAAAACAGCTCTAGATTGTGCCATCAGCTGATTTTCCTCCTGTACAAAACTGGCTTTGTGTTTTAAGCAGCAAACCATGTAACAGCAAAGGCTGGAAGTACAAACCTTTAGGTGAGGATCTGTGGACAGAGGATGGCAAACCTACATCTCTGGGGAGCTGGGGTCCCTCAGAGCTGAGATAGCTCCCCATTATTTCTCAGAAGTAAATTAACCCTGCAAGAAATATTGAAACCATCCCATTATGCCCAAAGCTTATCATGTTTAAGAGAGACAGTGAAGCAGGAGATACACATGATGCAGGGGCTTGTTTATGTCTTATGCTCAGCAGACAAAGCTGTTTGGACATCCACATGCTTTCCTGACTTTTCCTGGTGTTTGGAATTACGTAGGGATCAGTGACAGTAACTGCCATGTGCCTAACGTGCTCCATTGATCTCATCACCACTATGTGAATTTCCACACAGCAGTGACTAAACTTTGTGGATCCTGCCTTGGAATGCTTTGATTGCAGGATAAATCATGGCACGGATTTTTCAAGCCAATTCCTGCTGCTGATACCTCACAGTCTTTGTCAAGAGTTTTTGAAGAGATGTGTCTCCATCTCCACTCCTAAATTGGTGAGCTACAAATTTTATTTCCACAAGCCTGCTCGAATACCCAAACAGTTGACTCTTATTTCACAATAGCTGGATGTTTGAAAACATTCAAGTGTGTAGAAATACTGTTCCACTGATTTAAATGTCCCGCAGTCAAAGCCTTGCAGTTGTTTTCTTGCAACACGTGTCTCTTACTGGAAGCAAAACAAGTGGGGCGAGTGGAAAACATGTGACTCCCTCCTTTATTTACATCCCCTTTCCACCCCTGCCGGCCAGCACAGTTTGAACATGAAAGTCACTGGAGAACAGCAGCCTATAAATATTCAAAGAAATCCAGGCAGGGCAGAAATGTTGCAAAAACCTTTGACTAACAGTTCACAGACCCTGTGAGCTGGGACTAACCACCGCTGGCCAGGGACACGGGCTGGATTCAGACAAAGACTGATTGTAATTTTGTGGTTGGACATGAATGTTTTGCACAACACTGACTGAGGCCACTTTGAAAACTGGGCCAGGGTTGTAAAATAACCTATTTACTGCAGTGTGCATTGTATTTGAAAACACAATGAAGCCTTGTAGATTCTAACTGGGCTTGGTAGAGACCTTGCAGCTGAAAAAAGCTCTTCTGGCTATGAGGAGTCTTGTGGGACCTTGATTATTTTATTTGTTGCCTGTGATTAGGTGAGGCAAAGTGAAATAAACACAAAGCAAGGAATTGAGGGTATCTTTAGATTCTAATTCAAATTTTTCCATTGATTTTTCTCTTTGACCTTTGGCAAGCCATTTAACCCTTTGGCCCTTTGATTTCTTACCCAAAGAAGCAGGATAACACTGTGCTAATCAGACAGCATGATGACTAATGAATTAATGTTAATGAATTAATAATTGTAAAGCCTGCAGTACACACAGAGCCTCACATTAGTGATAAATGTTACAGGAGTCCCGTGAGTCTGTTCAGCATTGTCTGTGCATGATGAAGTCACTGTCTCTTGATTTATTTTGGGGCCCCGGCTGAACCCAAGGCTGAGCTTGAGGTCTGGATTTGTGAGCCATGGCCCGAGCAGTGTGCTGGCCTCCTGTCTGCGGCACAGCACCAGGAACTGCACTCTTGTACCTCAGCGGTGTCGAAAGCTGCAGATTTGTTCTTTCTGCACTTCGCACAACGGTGCGAGAGCCCCGCGTCCCTTGGCTTGGAGACAATCCCTCAGGGGCTGTCTGTGAGCAGTGTGGTCACACAGCCAGTGCCCCTGGAGCAGGATGGAAACCTCGTTCTCCTCTGGGACCCAGTCTGAGGGAACTCAGCCACCCCAGTTTAGCCAAGGGAGTGGGGGAGCAAAGGCTCCTCATGGGAGCAAGGTGGAACCTGCCTGCCCAGGCTCCCTCCAGCTCAACAAGGGTAAGAGGGTTTGCTTGGAGACCTGAACTTCATGATCACTCTTTTCACTAGTTGATTTTGTTGCTTCCATCCTTTCTGTTCTGTCTTGCACAGCAGATACAGTTCCTGCCTGCCTTGGAAACAGGAGTGGTTTGAGATGTGAAAGAAATGTTTTCTGTAGAGGCTGAGTCTCAGCTGAGGGGCTGGCGCTCCTCATCACCCTGCTCAGACCTGGCTGTGAGCAGGAATCTGAGCAATCCAGGCCTTTCTGTAGTCAGCGAGCCCCCTGAACCCTTTTCCAGTCATTGGGATCTGAGAGAGAACATAATGAAAATGCTTCCAATGGTTAAAAAAAAAAAAAAAAAAGAAGAAAAAGTGCAGATCTCGACTAAATTCCAATAGCAAAGGCAAAAATAGAGGGGGAATAGACAGGTACTGTAGATAATTCACCACAACAAATTTGCTTTCAGATGTAACTTTGGATTCTTTCTCACCTGGTTAGGACCTAACTGCTACAAATCTACTCTGCATGATCTGTCTCCATATATTTATATGTTGTCTGTGTGACTTCCACACAGAACAAGCCATGATAGAAATCTTTCATTTAATTAAAATTGATTTTAAAATTCCCTTGATCAATAATGAGTTAAAATTCATCCCAGCAGTGATGGGAAGAACAAACCTTCTGAGAAAAGCTTTCAGGCCAGTGGTTTTGGCTTTAGAGACTGGGTCTTGCCTGAAATTATCCCTTTCTTGGCTCCAGGCTCCGTGGTGCTTGGCACATTATGGTTTACCCTATAGCCCAGCTTGTCAACCACCCATATGAAAAGCTGAGACATCCAGACTAAAGGTTTCTTTCTTTTTCTGCCTTTTTCAGGGTAGATGCTTCAAACATCAAACCCTTTGTAGCTCTGTTGTCATCAACTTGGTAATGCCTACTGGGCTTCAAAATGTAATTAGAATTTTGTGGAAAATGACCCAATATTTCTTCTTTGATTCCTGCACTGCAGCCTATCTAAAGTGTTTGAAGTGCTTGCTCAGATGGCAAAATGGGGTAAGTTATTAGTAAAGGGATATTTAACAGCTGAGTTTTAAAGATTGCAAAATCCCTCTGCATTTAAATTTTAGCCCCCTGCACAAGAAAGACCCAAAGCAAATATGTATAATATAGAAGAACATGGTTTATGTAACCTTGCCTAACAGAAATTGGAGAGATTAATAAAGACTGGCTTCAAATGACAGTAATACTCTGTTGTTCACACTCCAGGGTGCTTCCTAATTAATTGTCTCAAGCCTTCGATGAGAGATACTTTACCAAAAGTGCTGTGATCAAGGAAAATTAAGAGGCTGAGGTACTCACTCAGTGCTGCTTCTCTCCTGAGAGTTACTCATTTGTCCCATGCCAGCATTCCCATCTCAGTGATGAGAACTTCACTCCTGATCAGGCAACTGGATCCCCCTGCTTGACTTCCCCTGAAGCCACATTGACCTGAGATAACAAATTATCACAGAGGATCTGACAGCAGGATTGGGGCTCCTGTTAACTCTGGACCAGCCTTAACAGTTTAATCTGTGTAATTAATGTGGAAATAACATCAGTTTACACAGTTTCATAGAGACTGAAACCAGAGAGCTGCAAAGAGTGGATTGAAGAGGAATTGCAGAAATTCTGTCCAAGCAGATCAGCCCAGTGTCAAACAGGAAGAAAAGGCAATGTCAGCTGGTCTGGCGTGATCTTGGATCGAATGAGGATGTGTCACCATTTTATTCCCGAGTTAGGGGAAACTGGTTTATTATTGCATTGTTAATCTGCATCTAGAATTGAAAATACTGAGAGCTGATTTGCTGTTGTTCACTGTCTTTTATAGACGTATAGAAATCCAAAAGATGCTGTGAGGAAGAAATATTTTTTGGAAGCAGAGAAACAGGCACCCCACTAAGCATTTCCTAACACATGGGAAAGGGCAGAGAGTGCAAGGATCTCTCAGTTTAAGTCAATTCTATAACATTAAAAGCAGTATATAAAATCAGTAAACATTGGCATAGTGGGACTTCCTTTGGCATTTAAAAGAAAATTTAGGACACCTTCATGTTAATATGAGAGGTAATAATTTCTCATTAAAAAGATTATTCCTTACACGAGTGGGACAGTGCCTTGGGGCTGCAGTTGGCTGCCATTGCACAGCCTATGACAGGAGGGTGACAGGAGCTGTCCAGGCTCTGGCTGGGTGTGCTGCCACGAGTGGGTGGCAGAAGCAGGAATAGACTGCCAGGTTCCCTGCTCTCACCCCCAGACAGCACTGCTCATTTTTCTTTTTGTACCTACATGATCACATTTTTACAGTAAAGTAGCCAAATCTTATTCATTTTACTTCTTGATGAGAAACACTTTTCACAGCTCTGCTTGGTAATAGAATTAGATGTCTCAAGCTTGTCCATCATGCGTGTACTGACTGGGGACTTGTTTCATGCTTGCTGCAGCCCAGTTTCTCTGAGCATCTTGGATGCATGGCAGGAAAATTCCACGGTGTTCCCCAGATGAGACTTTAGGCCACCCTGTGCTGTGGTACCCTGTATTTCAATTTCTGTGCTTTGGGATGACTGGAACTCCTGCCTTTCCATTTCTCCTCTCCCTCTCTTCCCTCTTCTTCTGCTCCCAAATAATGAAAATATTTTGCAGGTACCTTGTTCTGGCTATTGATTTGTTTTTCTTGTTTTCCTTGGCACTGGAAGTAGGAAGAAGTGCCTCTGAAACAACCAGTAGGATGAAACACAAATGGCTTTTTAAAATGTTTTCATTTATATATATTAAAAAAATAATAATAAAAAACCTGTAGCAATCTGACTTTTTGGTTTTCTCAAACAGTTCCTTCTGGGGGGCATACTCTTGTGGGAAGAATGCTGCTGTCAGAAGGATAGGAAGGCGTCTACTGTGATTAGATTTTATTTTATTTTTCTTTCCACTCTCCTGCTGTACTATTCCACAGTGGAACATAAGGCTGTTAGATCCTTGCTAATAATGTAGTTCCAGTGACTGTGCAAAGAAATGTCAAAATGTTAATACAGTCATCAAGAGCTCCCAGGCTGCCTCAGCTATTTGAATTGATTTCAGAGGGTTCTGATCAGAGGAACAGTTCCTCACTTGGAGTTTAACTATGCTTTATTTCCCATGAAGGCATTTTGGAGCCTCTGCCTTCCTCCCTGAAGTCCTAGTTGGGGGAACATTTGCCAAGCCAAACAAAACCCCCATTTTCCCTCCTCGCCCACACACCTGCTATTTGTTTCCCTGTGCTCCATCCTTGTCATTGTGCCATTGCAGTTGTTGCTCGCTGTCACAAGGGAACTGGGTACATAAAGCTGCGGTAATTTAAGGGAAATGGAAGACAGACAAATGTAATTGCCCAAATTTCCATTTGGGCCGGTATGGGTACGGTAATACACAGGCGTTAAACCAAAAAAAAAAAAAAAAATTATAATTATATATAATATCATATGTTTCAGGGTGAAGAATGGCCAGCACCTGGATTTCCAAACAATATGAGAAGCAGGACCTCTGAACAGCCTGATCCCACCTCTCCCTGCCATGATGGGAAGCTCAGTAAGACCCACTCCAGACATTTCTTGTGAGTAACCACCACCACCTCCTGGGTGGGAAATTTTGGCCTGTTTCCTTTGTCATAATTTTATTACCTAATGCAACTTTAAGTTTTCTCAGCAAGTTCATTAAAGGATATGTGGTTTTCTATAATAAAAGCAGGAATATGTATCATCTTAGCTATGGAGAAATGTTGGTTATTTCATACATCTAATTGTATTTTGATTGAAGATGAAAATGGACAGTGCTTCCCAGAAGAAAGCTTGACCCTGCGCAATACTACATTGGAGGCAATTTAGGGATTATCGTTTGTATTTTCTGATATAATTGTCTCTTGAGTGGAAAATTCAGCTTGTACAAAGTCTTCAAAATTGGGCAGAGAGAGAGAGATTCCATGACTTTCAATCACCTACAGCTGGTTTAGATGAAAAGTCTTGCTTGTCTTTCTATTACTGTTTCTGCTTCCACCTTTTTGCTTGTGAGCCATGCAGTTATAGTCTGTAGAGTGGAAAACAGCACCAAAGCTGTGACAAATTATTTTATTTGGTGTTTCCGGTGTGGTGTATTTGAAGTGCTGGAAAAAGGCTTTTAAAGCCTACGTCCTTCAAAGGCAGAAATTTTAGATAATGTTTTGGGGAAGCTGAGAGAAAGGAAAACCAGTAAAAGCTGCTGCTGCTGCTGCTGCTGTGTCTGATTTTCCAGGGCATCCTTTTCTGTGGATCCCTGGGACACACCTTGAGTTCTGGTACTCTCTGGAATTCCCTTGTGGTTTCTTTTTGTCTTTTTCCTCTCAGGACCCTTTTGACCATCTGTGGCTTGTGGAGAATATGAAAGCTCCTTCCTGTGCCCAAGATCAATAGCTTTAAAACCAGAGCACAAGAAGCTGCTAATCATCTTTTCCACCAGGCATGATTAATTTCTGAAGTGCTTCAGCTAGTTCCCTTTGAAGTTCCCTTTCCATTTATTTTTTATTTATTTATTTTTTTTCCAGCAAGTGTCCAAAACTCAGAAGCCCACACCCACATGTGTCCTGCAAGAGGCTGAGGCTGGCGAGGACTCCCCTGGAGCCTCTGCTCTTTGGATGTGGGTGGGCCAGAGCACTTTTTGGAAAGCTCTCCCAGATCCTGGAAATGTGATTCCAAAAGCCAGTTGACATGTTTCCCAAAGCACCCTGGCTTCAGTGGAAAGCAGTGCTGCTTTCCTGTCTGAATCTTGGATTGAGAAAAAAAGGAAAAGGGAGGGGGAGGAAAAAACACCCCAAGCAGCCACACTACAAGATTTAATTGAGTGTGTTTCAGTTCCTCAGCCTCACGCCAGCTGAATAAGAAAGTGACTGAGAGAAGCTACATCCCCCCATCACCTCCTCTTCATGTGCGTAAATAAGACATTCCAGCGGTGCCAAGGCTGGGCCAGTGGAAAGGTTTTTTAGATTATTATTATTATTATTATTATTTTTAAGTGTTATTTTTAAAGTGAAGTCATCCACAAATCCACCTGGTCTCTCTTCCTGCCTCTCCCACACGCCAGGGCAGCACTGAGGGCTGCTGTTATTGCAGCACTGCTCACAGAAGAAGAAGCTGCACGTGATGTGTGAACGGCGTCCCTGGAACTCCCAAACGGCACAAGTGCCACACTGTCATCTTTGCAAGTACCCAAAAAATGGTTGTAGAGCAAACGGGGGATGTGGCACCAGCTCCCTCAGAGATAAGCGTGCCAGCTTGTCAGTGTGGGATGTACATGAGCCTCAACGCTGCTTCCCGTTGTATTTGGCCGGAGTTTTCTCATTGATCTTTGGCACTCAAAGAGCTGCCCTTGTGTACGAGCCGTGAGTGGCTGAGTTGTAGCTGATTGTCGCTCAGTTTGCAGGTACAAATAACCCTGTGCACACATTTCCTCCTCAGCACGGGTACATTCCTAACAATCAGGCTTTGAAAAGCAGTTCTGTTGCGTGTGTGTATCACAGATATGGGCTGCTCTTGTAAGACTGGCACTGAATGCTAGGTAGGGAAGGCATCCACAACCTCTTGCCAGGAAATCCCTCCTGAAAACAGGACTTGGCTATTTATTTTTAATATACAGGATTTGTTTATTTTTGTTCGTGCATATTTCAGTCATAACTACTTCTGGCTGCTACAGGAGCTGTGATGCTCTATGAAAAGCTCTGTTTTCTTTGCTTTTGCAGCATTAGCTAAGGATGGAACTGAAACCCAGTGAGGGAGCTTGGGCTGGCAAGGTTTCTTACCCAAATGTGTCGGCTTGTGCATTTCTGGGCATCTGTGCTCAATATGAAGCACCTGCTCATGTAAGGTATGTTCTGTAAAGATTGGAGGGTGGCCCAGCTGGAAAGGAAGAATTCACACATTTAAGAAAAAATACCTGTTGAAGGCACAGTGGTGAGCAAAGGAGCTCATGACTCTGCAGCACACAGGAATATCAGGGATGAGAGGGAAGTCTCTACAGCAGGGACAGAGGATGTAGACAGAAAATTAAAATGTTCTGTAGTGATTGCAGTAAACTGCTAATGCGCAAAACAGAGGCAAGTGGTTCCCTCTGTGGTTCTGGCAGTGTGAAATGAGTTTTCTGCTCTCTCCTGAAGGTGACTCACTTATAAAGCAGTTGGATGATGACAGTAGATATCAGTGAGGCTAAAAAGAGATAGATACAGCTGTAGATGTTTTCATAGAGGAGAATCTCACAGCAAATAATGCTGTTAGGGAATCCAGGCCTTGGTTTGAGTTAACAGTTGATGCAGTTTCTCCTGGCCTTACTGGAGATGTGTGTTTGTCAAACTGAGTATAAAAATAATGCCCTATTTAAACTATTCTCCCTTGTTTCACTCTCATCCATCCTGTTTCTGTTCTGTATTCTAAGACTGCTTTTCATCTCCCAGAATGGGATGAGATCTCTTGTCTCTGGACACTTCACATTCCAAGGTTTCATGGTCAACATCTATGCCCTTGGTGTTTCCTTACTTGCAGCTGGGTGTTATGAGGGAATCATGACCGCTGTGATTTGGAATATACACATAAACCGTGGTTTTAATGACCTTGTAAACATTAGGTATTAGCAGACGTTCTTCATTAAATTATGTGATAAATAATATAGAAATATTTATAATGTTTTCACATTAAAAAGAAAATAAGTATTAGTCCTTATATTGAATTTTCATGTGCCTGTCACCCAGTGTGAAACAGTTTCCTGCAGGGTGGTTCCCAGTCTGTGTCCAGAATCATGTGTAGCTGATATTGTATTAATTTGGCTGATATCCAGGTAAGAGCTTCAAGTGAAATTCTGACCCCAAGAAAGAAAAGAGCAGCATTGCCAACTCAAGACTTGGATTGTCCCTGACCCATCCTGTGGGTTTATTTCTTAGGAAATCGAGTGATTCCCAAACTGGCTGTTAGTGCTGAGACCTTTGAAACCATCAACTCCAATTGCTTTGAACCATCCTAGCTTCAAAACAGGCATGTGATTTTCTGTACTAAATGCAAAGTGGAGAAAACAGTTTCTCCTGGGGCTGGAAACTTGAATGAAGGACCGGGTTTAACTGTAATTCAAATACTTAGGGATGAGTCATGACCCCCTAAGGCTCACCAAGCTCCCCTTAGAAAGAATGGGGCCACTCAGAGAGTGGGGATGTTAATCTTTAGGAAAAGGCTGCCAATCCCTGAATTCCCCTTCTTCTCCCTGCCTGCCGTTCCTTAAGGTGTCTCTTGCACAATAGATTTTACCATTTGCTGCCCGTTTACTGCCAAGGCATTCTTGCACCTGCTGCAGCAGCTCCAGACAAGGAATATGGGGTACAAGTGCTTGTGCTGGAAGGTGCAGGACATTTTAAGGGTTCATTCTTTTGCCAGTCATGCTTCATCACTGCATAGATACCTTCTTGTTATTTTCCTCCCAGTTTGTGTTTCCATGTCTCAGCCCCCAGACTTCAGGTCAGTTTGTCTCATGGGCATTGAGGACCTGATTCACAGCTGAAAGCCTCTTTTCCAGCTTCCTAACATTTTGTTTTGCCCCTTGTGCAGAGAAACACAGAGGCACAGAGTGAAACTGGGACTCAGCCTTTCCAGAGTGGCAGTGTTTCCCCAGTCTGACAAACAATGAGAGGTGAAGATGGCACAATATTAGGTCTAGCATTGACTGCTTGGGTGATATTTATTTCATATAGTGAATAATATTAATCTGGGGGTTGGTTTTGTGTTGGTTGTTTTTCATTTCTTTATTTTTTTTCTCCTTTGTCTGCTCAGGCTTTCCTTTCCTGTTTTTGGAGGGGTTTAGGGATGAAGCTGTAGTTTCAGTGAAGTTACTAAGAGTAGAGTTTCATCACACCCACACAAGTGATGGCTGCTGGTGCACTATTTCTGTACAAACATTTCACTGAATCTGTAGCTTTTGTATTGAGCTGCATTTTCTTCCTGAATTGTTTTTAAATGGTTGGTAATAGAGGATTCAAGGCCCTTCAAATCTCACCCCACTCTCTCTCCCCACCCCACCCAGTAAAATTAATGTTGCTATTGAACATTTTGAGTGGAAGAATAATGCTAAAAAAATGCTCCAAAATTACTACGAATATTTAAAAAAGAGGTTTTCCCTGTGGTTGTTTAGTGTCTGTCTTTTGCCCGGGAATGCTGGTTTGGATGCACGTGTGAAAGGGCGGGGGCTCTCCCTCCCCTTGTAAACCATTTATTTCCTCCTTGTGGAAAAAGAAGCCTTTCGAAAAGAAGTGAGATAACGAGAGACAAAGAGGCTGTAAGGGATGGATGATGGAGTGCTGGTATTGGCACATGGACAGGTCTGTGTTCTTTGTGGCTGACACAGTGCACTGTGCCTCGGCAATGCAGCATCTGCCTTGGCACGGGGGCTCTCTAATATTCATGGAAGTTATAAAGCACATGAAGATACATTTCCTTCTCTTTCCCCGCCTTTCTCCCTTCTTTTGAAAGCTCAAGGTGTTGACTGGTGGCTCACTATAGCACTTAGTTTGTTACCACCCATTCACACCTCTGCGTGCCTACTGTCCCCACCTCCTCTCGCACTTCCCTTGCTGTAACGATGTGTTGCAGAAATAAATTGTGTTGCACAATGAGTGCGTAGAAAGAACAAGAGGGTATTTAAAAGCTGAGAAAACGGAGAACTGGTGTGGAAAGAGAGAGAGAGGGAAGTGCTTTTGGCACGCTGAGCTGGTAGTATATTATAATTCAAGCTCCATGTCTGCTGTGTTGCAGTGATTATAACACTCATTTGAATGCTGGGACTTGAATTTAACAGGAAGGGGTTGAAAAACCCAGGAATTGGGGTGCTACTTGGGAGTTCAGAGTGTGGTTTCTGTGCTTTCCTTTAGGATCTGTATGAAAGAGAAATATTTTTCTTTTTTTGTTTGTGGGCTTGTTTTATTTCCCCCCACTCAGGTCTAAAACCAGCAAAGGTCCTGCAAAGATTCTGCTCAACCATGGATCCTTAAAAATCCCACTCAATACCTTGGTGTGAAGAAAGAGACTTTCTGAGACAGAGAAATGACTTGAAATAAACATTTAGTGTTTCAGCCGTGCAGTCGTAACATTTTCCTTTAGTTCCACGTCTCTCTGGGAAGATTGTGCCCCTTGATCACACTTTAAACGAGCCAAGGCCGTGCTTTGCATTCACAGCACAAGCAGACACCAGGCACCTTTTGCATTCCATGTGCAAACCTCCTTTGCTTGCTCTTGGAAGCTGGTGCTGAAGGAGATGGTACCAAACTTTATTATTTTCTTTCCAATTCTGTTAAATTTCAGTGAGCTCCCAATTTGAAATGATGGCTTGCCCTTAAAGAGCTGCCTGCACTTGACAAGTGTGTGGCAGTACTTCATTAATTACCAGCAGCCCTTCCCAGCACAACCTCAGTTAGGTAGAATATTTGTTCAGCGCACATAATTATCTCTCTGTCGTTCTCTCTATCCTATCGATTCATGTGGAAAATATGATTAAAACATGAACATCTACAAATGATTCAGAATAACAAGAGAGGAAAGGCCATTGTTTTTTCGCACTGACTATACTAGATTACTATAATTACAGCTGAATGGTTATACATTTCTCTGTGTCCCCCACAAGGCTATGCTCATTCACAGCCTCCATGTACCGTTTAAAATTAGAGAGCTTTAAAAGAAATAGCCTCTTAAGGATGTTTCTTTGACCCATTAAGGACCTTTACCTTGGCACTTGCACATGTAATCTCTGGCATAAGGTCACGTGAAGCGGGGGTAGGGCTAGGAAAAGAAACACCAACCCTTCAGACATCTGTTGTGGTGCTTGGGCCAAGAGTGGAGGGGAGGCTGTGCCAGTTCGGCAGCCGCTCCTGCAGATTGCAGTCGGCTTGCTTTTGATGCCAGCGTTAATAATGTGGGCTTCCCGCTGAGTGGGTGGCACTGCCAGATTCCTAATTAGAATCCACTAAAAGCAGCAAAAGGTGAAGTGGTCATTTCTTTCCACCCCCCACGCCTTCAGCTCTTCTCCCAGTAGGTTTGTTTAGCCTGATTTTTTTTTCGGCCGCTTAGCCTGACGGAGCGGAATGGGGCAGGGTCGTGTGCGCTCTTGCCTTGGTCTCAAATTAAACAACTGGAAATTTTGATCTGCTGAAGCCCTCAGGAAGGCCTGATTCACTGTGGAGTGTGTGGAGATGACAGAACTAATTTCACACTTCATCCATTGTGCGCAGTGGGTTCACTTGTTGTTTGCTCTTGCAGCTGGTGCAGACTCCTGAGACAGGACATCGTTATCCTCTCCTGATCTGATAGGGGCGCAGAGTGCTAGAGCGTTATGGGTAACCCATTGGCAGCTCTTGCTTTCTCTTAAGAGGTGTAAATACTATTCCAGAGGTTTTGTTTGTTCCTAAATAGCTTCAGGCTGCTTTTTCACAGATCATAGAATGGGTTGGGTTGGAAGGGATCTGAAAGGTAATCTTGTTTCCACCCCTTGCTATAGTCAGGGACACCCTCCACTATCCCAGGTTGCTCCAAGCCCCAACCAACCTAGCCTTGAACAATTCCAGGGATGAGGCAGCCACAGCTTCTCTTTTTGATTAGTTCTGGATCATTTGACCAGTTTGGAGATCCTTGACAAGGCTCTGGCAACTCAGGCTGAGAAATAATTAAATTGTAGGATTGTTGGCATGAAGTGTGGCTAGACATGCTTATGTCCTGTGGGAGAACAAGTTTGGAATCAGGAAGGACACCGGCACAGCTTGAAGAAACCAGCCCAGGTGAGCACAAGCCAGCCCAAGTGTCCTGTGGCCACCCTTTTCCACCTGGATGGTGGCACTTCCCAAGAGCTCTGTTGTGAAGGAATGGATGGGAAGTTCCTGAACGATGGAATAACACTTTTCAGGATGAGGTTTCTGCTTTTTTGGTTCCTCCCCTTCACTCTTCTTTAGAAGGTGCCTTTTTAGAAGTTTATTATAGATCTGTTTCTCTCTGGTTGCTTGATAAAGGAATGAGGTAATTGTGCCAAAAAACAGGCAAAATGCAACCTGCAAAATGTGAGGCAAAGAGTTCAGCAAGAATTGCAGACCTGGACCTGAAGTTGCTGTCACTGGACCTGTCATAAGGAATGTGCAGTGCTTTTTTCTTGACGTGAAACAAGGCATTCAGTTTTTGCTTTAAGGGTTGAGTTGCAAATTGGAACTTGGGCTGCACAAAGTTACTTATGAATCAAAACTGGAGAAAGGAGTCCCGTGAACTCTTGCCAGCTGAAACTTCTGGCTTTTCCTTGGCTTTACCTTTAATTTGCTGTTAGAAAACCTGTGATCAAGTTTTAGCCTGTGAGCCAGAATTAGCCAACTAATCAGCAGCCTTTCTCATTGCCTGATTAAATGAAATCCTTCATACTGTCCTGCCTTTTGATCGGTAATGCAATATGATGCATATTCCAGTAATTGTGAATGCAGAACAATGAGTTTTCTGCCAGAAATATTTTAGCACAACTGCACTGCCCCCTGCAAATAGCACTTGACTGGTCCAACCTTTAGGATGGAAGGGAAATTGCCTTTCTTGGTGTCCACAAAATACTTACCATTGACCAGTAAATACTTTCTAGTCAGAACTTCATTTCAGGTCCTTTCTATTTCATCCTATAAAATAAAACAATGCCAACACTTTTTCTTTTTTTTTGCTATCCACTAAAAAGAATATAATATTTATGACAAATGCTTTGGAAAATTCCTATAACATATGTATGGATATAAATGAGAAAGAACTGAAAAGATGAAAAAAGTCCAGGTTCTAGACAGGGTGAGAGAGAAAGAGTAAAGAAAAAAAAAGTAAAAAAATATATTCTGAGAGACAGTGAATGTGTATCTTTTGTTTGGTAATATGGTATCCATGTAATGTCTCTGAAATGGCCACAGTTAAAGTTCATGCTACATTAGGAAAGCAAAGTGGTTTACATTGAAACTTAATAGAAGTCAATTGTGTTTGAAACATCTGATGCAGAAATAAAACACCTTATGTTTTATGGGAGCGATGAGCTGCATATTTGGCACTCGTTCTTCTCTGCAAACACGTGTGCTCCCTCTATCAGTCTGAGATAATCCAGGTCTGGCTCCTGCCCAGTCACTCCTCCTAACCAGAATTACGTGAGACAAGCTGAGCTCCCTGCACACACTCCACTCCCTCTTGGAGCACTAATTGCCCTGAGTGAGAATTTGTTGTCATCTTCTACAAATCTTCCACCTTCCAAGAGAACGTTATTAACAATGGGTATTTTTTTCTTTCATCAATGAGTTGTTTTCTTTGTTTGGGAAGACCTTGGGTATTATCCACTTACATATATATACATTTTTTTTCCCTTGATGCAAACTTCAAACTCTTGAAGTTCACATCAGAGCATGATCTCTAGGACTTCTGCTGTTTGATCCACTTCCCTACACAGCCAGAAAATGAAGTTTCACTGGCAAAGCCACTCTGTTTTATAGGTAGGTATGGTCATGCACTGATCCTCCAATTGAGCTGAGTTATCCTATGGACATCTTCCAATTCTGCTGCCTTCCACTCAATTACATGCTTATTTTCCTAATCCTCTATTTGACAGGCAGAGATTTTTATGTTTTTGCATTCCAGCTGAAATGGGAACCTCTATTCTTTGCTGCTTTAGATGTGAGGAGGCGTTCACACCTCCGGAGTGTCGGGGGATCTGAACACAGGGAGTCAGGCTATGAGAACATAATCTAGAATTTGCAAATATTAGTGCGCTTCTGCACTCTCATCTTTCTGAGGGGCTGAAAGCCAATTCAATTAGCTATTGAAGTGTTCTATTTGGTAGATTAGCTGGGATTTGGATTTTTAAGACAGGATTAATGTGGTGTTTTGGTTTTTTTTCCCTACGAGGTTACATGTCAAGTCTACAAGAGAACTGAAAATAATAATCAGAACTCCAAATCCAAAGTTCAGTGCTGTCATTATTCCTTCAGTCATCCTCCCTTTAAATATCACAACCTCTTCATTGGGAGCAAGTAGCAAAAATTTTACCCAATCACTTATGTATATGAGGTTCAAACTAAGTAACTTTAAGTAAATGACATGTTTGGTTTTTCCTTGTCTAAATTTAGGCACGCTAATGTGTCAAAATTTATCTGATATTCTCTGTTAAAAATAAAAAAGAAGGAAAAAGAAAATGTGAGCTCATCAGCCACATTTAAGATTATATGCATTTAGCCTAACTGTTCATAATAATGCTTTTATTTTTCAGTATAAATCTCAAATTCCAATGGAAGAAGTTTTGGAGGTCTGTATATGTTTTGTACAGCTAGCAGTTATTTGACCTAGCAACATTTCCTATTCTTTCAGTGTATTTGATGTTAAGGATAGAATTGGGATAGGCCCTCTCTTCAGTTTATGGTGTGTTATTGGAAACTAGGATTTGTTTAGATTCTTGATCTGTGCAAGAAATGGAGATCAGGTTGTTTTATTTCATATACCAATATATTGAAACATATTCTCCTAACAGCTGTTTCTGTTAAATAGAAATTGGTCAGTTTTCTACCTGTTTCACAAACAGGAGAACAATTCATTTTGTGAAACAATCCAAAGATTGTGGAAAACCTAACCCCAAATGGGAACCTGATAACACAGTGAACTTTTTATGCCAAAATTTTAAACTCTGTTTCGGCATTCCCTTTCCTAGGGGATTAATTTCCATGGCACTGTAGCTGTAAGTCACCTTCCGTTACCAGGCTTTGTTTTTGTTGGCGCTCTAGGAGGTTTTCCTTTTTTCCTCTCCAAAACTCGGGTGAGTGTGTGAGGACAATCTGGTTTGCTGTGCCTGAGAACATGAGGGAGGTGAGTGTGTGTGTAAAGAGCAAGGGTGGTTCTGCAGAATTCAGCAGTGCCGGCACAGCACAATTGGTCATGAGTAAGGAAATGGGTTCTGATCAGCCAGAATTCGGTGCTGAGAACAGAAACAGAAAGGAGCTTGAGCACGGGGCTAATGGAGGATGTAGAGCTGTATTTGGAAGTCAAATTCTCTCTGATCCATAGAATCATAGGATGGTTTGGGAGGAAGAGATCTTATAGATAATCCAGTTCCACCCCTGCCATGGCAGGGACAACTTCCACCATCCCAGGGTGCTCCAAGCCCTGTCCAGCCTGGCCTTGGGCACTGCCAGGGATCCAGGGGCAGCCACAGCTGCTCTGGGCACCCTGTGCCAGGGCCTCAGCACCTGCTGAGTAAAGATTTTCCTCCCAACACCTAATCCAAACCTCCTCTCTTTTAGTTTAAAATCATTCCTCCTTGTCTTATCATTACTTCTTGAATCCATCTTCAAGATTCAAAAGTCTACACAATATGAAATTTCTTCCTGGTTTTAGCTATGGCTACTTCAAGCTTTGAGCTGCTGTGGGGTTTTTTTGTTGTGTTCTTTTTTGTTATGGGGTTTTTGGTCATTGTTTTTTGGGTTTGCTTTCTTTTTTTTTTTTTTTTTTGGTAACAGAAGGATGTTCTTATTTAGGCTTCCAGCTTTTCCATTTCTGTACTTCCATTTGTCTTTTTTTAGAAGAACAATTCTAAAATAAACAAGACAATGAAATAAGAATAACCCATCCTCGAATGAGTGCAAGTTTAAAACTATTTGAATACACAGCATAAGATAAGAATCACAAGTTTTCTCACCTTGACATTAATATTGTCATAAAAACCAGACAATGGTGTGGCTAAATGCGAGTCCTACCTGGATTTTATCAGTATTTTTCCTAAAGCCACAGCTCTTGGTATTCCAGAACCAGGTGAATACCTGGTCCTCCCAGATGGAAGAGAAAATTCAGGATCTTATGCAAAATTAGTGATTTAAAACTTGAAAAGAAGATATGGCTGTTGGTTAAAAAGGGTGGCAGTTTTGGCTTTTCTTTTTTGGTTTTTTGGATTGCTTTGTGTCCTTAAGTCCTGAATTTTGAATGCCTGTATTTGACAGCACTAGAGTAATATTGGAAAGCCATTCCTGGTAGAGAAGGCTGACCTGAACACCCAGTTCTTCCACGGTGTGGGCTCTGTAAGTGTAAAATCGAAACTTCATGTTGGCAAAAGCCAGAGGAAGAAAGCAATTCCCTAGACAGACTGGGCCAGCAGTGCAGCCACAGGGCCAGGAGCCCTTCCCTGCCGGCCCTCCCTGGACATCTGTTCAGCTGCTGGGGGCGAGGAGCGGCTGGCTCCCATCAGTGCTGCTGTCAGCAGCACCCCCAGCCCGCAGCACGCTCTGCTCCTGCCTCTCACACAGCTCCCAGTGGGGTTCCCTGCCCCAGCCTGCTGAATGCAGGGAGTATCCCTGAGCAGGAGCTTTTGTCTCTGCTCCCCTTGATCACAGTGACACCGCCGATAATTGCAAATACATTTCGGGTATGACATCTGTGGAATTCGTGCAGCCCTGCAGACCTTGGTGCTTCCTGGTGCTTTTAGCTTCTCAGCTTTGCATCCATCCTGGAGAGCCTATCTCTCCTGTTCATCATCCACTGCAGCGGCAGCATGGCAGGAAATCCTCTTCGTGGGGACCAGTCACTGCTGTCTCCTTCCTCCTCTCCTAGCCCCACACTCCGGAGCAGTGCTGTTCCTTGATTGCGATCTAAATTGTCCTTATCTCATGCCAGACACCGGGAGAGCCGCAAGGCATCATTTCCTGCCGGGCACTGCCAGGCACAGAACATATGCTAGACATCCACAGGCAGATGGGGTTGGTTGGGGCCAGCGAAGCATGAAAAAACAGGGGCCAGGGTAGGAAGAGGCTGAAGAACGCCACAAACTGGTTGAGTGCCACATCCCAAGAAATGTTAACAGCTCATTAACATTCCCTACAGGGCTGGCGGGTCAGCGCGGGAGGTCAAAAAAATTAAGGACTATTTTCTTAAGGAAACAGGAGGTAAAGAGGTTTAGATGCATACAGCTGGTGTAGGACACAGTGTAAAGGTTGGTCTGAAAGAAGGCAAAGGGGAATGCTTCATCTCCGTCTCTGCCTGCTTAACTAGGACCAGCCATCTGTCCATTCTCTACCTGGGATTCTCCCCATGCTGAGCTGAAACTTGCTTCATTATTCAAAAGCAAACTTACCCAATGGCACAAGATGTTGGGAGGCAGCTGATTCATGACCTAGCCAAAGACATCGGGAGGAGGGAGCGAGGTTTTCCTTTGAACCAGGCTCTGGAAGCATATGGCAGGCCTTGTACTTCAGGACGTGATCCATATGCTGCTCTTCAGTGCCCATATGCTTTCTATATTTTCCGTATTTATTTATTTTAATCGGGATTGAGTCTGTGATCTTGATTTTCCTTTTGCTGCTGGCTGTAATTACATTTGGTTGTGCTACTGGAGGTAAGGCAAGGAGGTTAAAAATGAGGACCAGAGTGTTCAGTTGTGTCCTTTTAACATCATCTTGTCCTGTGCATTTTGTGTAGAGTTGTATTCCGAGTTAATGATCTGTAATGCTGTTAGTTTACATTTCTCCTTCTTGTTGCAGCTCGGAAGTGCAGTTTCATTGACTCAGGGTCAAAGAAGAGACAAGCTCCAACAGTAGAGCTGTACAAACATTAACTGATATTCACTGTTTCTTATGGGATTCGAGGCTATAAATCAGTGTATTCCTATTTCACTAGAAAAAGCAGCAGAATTGAGAAAGCAGCTCTGGACTCTGCCTCCAACCAGGGTGGCAGAATTTGACCTAAGATAGTTAAGATTTATAGGCACAAGGAAGCACTATCAGCCACTCTGTCTTCCTCACTCATATAGGGATATTTTGGCTCCAGCAGGGCAGCATTTCCTGGTCTCTTTAGCTGAGCCCTTCCTGTCACAAAGGCCGTGTGGTGGTGACAGGAATGGCTCCTTAGGTCCCAAACCACGAGGAATGGTGCTGGTGAGTTCCCACCTCTGCCCTGCACACCTGAGCAGTCACAGGGGTGACCCCAGGCTGCCCCAAACCGAGAGGAGCAGCAGCTCCTGAGCACAGAATCAGGGCTGTTCTGGCACTCTGGGGGTGTGTGCAGGGTCCAGCCCCACCATGAGTGCCTGTTCCTCCTTCCACACTCTAGGAAAAAAGCTCCTGACAAAATAAATCCTCTTTGATATTGGGCAGAGGGTACTGATTTTGGTATTTTTTTTTCTGTGGGAAAGGATGCACCATACTCTGCGCCTGGTGTTAATGAAGCCAGGCTCTTCTGAGGATCCTCACCAGGAATTAAATGAATATTCCTCACTTTCTGTTGCATATGAAGAACAAATGAGCAGATTGGGTATTTCCTGCATGAAGTGATAACATCTGTGTATTATTGGGGAATACTTAAGTTCTTTATCACTGGGTAGTAACTCACATTAAGAATATTTGGAATTAATGACAGTTTTGTGTGAGCAAAAACAATGTCCTGGATTCTGAGAGGTTTTATCATTGATGTACTTTTCCACCACAAAATTTCTAGACGCTGAGAAGATCCTGTGGTGTCGAGGACTCAGGACAAACAAGGGTGCTCTTGCAAGAAGAACCATCTGAAATTTTCATTTAAATCTTGTGCTGGAAAGTATTTATCTATAAATACTTTTGGATTTCATATTTGTTATTACTGGAGAACTGGAAATGTCAAAATACTGCAGGAAAGCCTGTTGTTTCTGCTCTCAAAAGGAAGAAGGAGATATTGTAAACCTTGCAGAAGAGCCTGCTTTTGTAAGAATATAGAGATAATTTTTCAGAATGAAGAGTTGAAAAGAAAACACTTTAGAAGATTGTGGTGGAAGGCCCTTTGGTAGAAAATAAAGTATTTAAAACTCAAAGATTTTTTGTTAAGGAGGTATAACACGGTCCTTCCAGGAGACTGGGGACCACTGAACTTCCCCTCTTGTGCGAAACCACAGTGTTTGGAGAAGATGCACTTCAGTGTTGAATGGACTTTAATGGGGATATTAAAATGCTTTGTGTTAGCAACAGCAAAAAGGATTTCTACATTCTCCAGTAAAATTTGTATTGAAACCTCCTTCTCTATCCATTCCACTTGACAAATATTTTTATTTTCATCTCAATTGGTAAGGAAAACCAAATGAAAAAATGCTGGAGTTTCCAGAGCACATGACTTCCAGTGTTTATAGAACTCCAGTTAGGAAAGACAGACTTTGAACAGAAAGTGTAGGAAAGAATCCAAATCTCAGACCTTCTAAGGTTCAGTCATTTCTCTACTTTAACACTTAGATTATCACATAAATATGGGGTCTCACTTAGTTCTTTTTACACTTCTTTGAGTCATAGGATAGAAACCAAACCTTTAGATCATCCCAGGATAATTCTCTGGGCAATCTTCCCCTTCTGTCATAAGCAGCTGGGGAATGAAACGACCTCACTCAGCTTTTCCAACGTGGGAAGTTGGGCTCTGCCTTCCTAACCTGTGCAAGCCTCAGGCTGCTGCCACATCAATTGCTGAGAATGATGGCAACCACTGCCCTACTGAGGCTTGAATGACAACTTTCCTACAGTTCTGGAAAAAACATTGTGATCTTGCAACATATTCGGAGAAACTTCACATTTTAGCTCTCCTGGAGAAGACACGGAAAGTACCCGTGTGTTTTATGACAAGCCTTGGATGGGATTTTCCAAGCATAAGTAAACAATAGGGGGCAAAACAAGTCCTGACTGAATTTTAAGGATCTGTGTGAGGCAGGGCATGTCGTTGATGCAATGGAGAAAGAACATCATGAATGTTTGCCTGGATGTGTTGCTCTCACACTGAGCAAACCCTGGTGTTGGCCAGGAGCGTTTTGGCACTTGGGCTCAGGCAAGGGCAGAGCAGAGCAATGTCTGTGCTGTGCAGCTCAGGGAAATCCATCTTCCTTGTCCATCCTGCGCAGCTGGAACTGTGTAAGAGGATGGGGAGTTCTGAGACCCAGGCTCTGTCTCTCTGGATGGGAATCACTATCATTTTCTCTTTGTTCTCCTGGCGAAATTTCAGTGCATCTGTGTCTGTCTCCTCTTTCACCATTTAAAGGATAAGAACCAAACAGATCTGAAAATGGCTCCTGCATCTTACAGCAGTGAGCTTTGATTCACACTTCCCTTAATTCACTGCTGTGAAAAATGGGCTGGCATCCTACTGTGAATTTAAATACTCCCAGCCCAGGAATAAATGGATCCCATGGCTCATTTATCTTTCAGATATTAATTAATTGTGGTTAATTGTAGTTATGAACTGCAGCATTCCAGTCTCCAGCATCCATACATTTTATTTAATATATTCTGATTAAGGTGGAGTCAGCGAGTTGGAGAATAATTAAAACAGCTCTTTGCCATCAGCTTCTTACAAAATTTCAGCTTCCTCATGAATTCATAAGATGTGTGCATCTGCCTCTTCAGAGAGAGAGAGTTGTTTTGGGACTGAAGCACAGCAAACGCTGTGAGAAGATCCGTCTGAACATGGTTTGCCTGTCCTGGGTTCCACAGACAGACACACCACTACCTTTCCCACCATGACATTAATGGAATAACCCTGCACTTTTGCAGTCTGTGTTCTAGAATCACAGCATGAGAACAATTTCTGCTATTGGTTCTGTCCCTCCTTAATGCTGTAGAATCATTGATAATATGAGTAGGGCAGCCCACGCCTGGGAATTTACAGAAAATTCCAGAAAATTCTATGAATTGTTTCTTTTGTATTAGCTTTCTGAAAGCTGTTTTTACCCCAGAAAGGAAGGGTCACAGTACAGGGCTAAGAGAGTAGTTTGCTTAGATGGACAGCATTTTCTTCATAGACTCATAGCATAGTTTGGGTTGGAAGGAACTTTAAGATCACCTCCTCCCAATCCCCTGCCATGGACACCTTCCACTAGACCAGGTTGCTCCAAACCTCGTATTTTCTTATTTCACAATTCACATTTCCTTTTTCCTGGACACACATAAATGCTATTTTCCTGTGCTTTGTTGAGATTTCATTTAATGTTGCTGTAATAAGTAGATTTCAGGCTGATAGAAATTCAAAATATCATTTGACTCTGTGTTAACGAGCTTTGGTTTCAAACCTCACCCCCGTGTTGTGAGTGCAGACCTGCATTTGAATCACCCCTCATAGCTCTAGGCAAAGTGGGGGTCCCTGAAGACTGGCAGGTGTTAAGGCACAACACACTGCAAGTTTTAAGGGCTGTTTCCTGAGGGATTTCCTCCTGAAGGCAGCTATTGTTTGGCTAAGAGAGAGCCACATCCACTCTGCTCGCGGTGGCATCCTGAAATACACTTGCAATGCAGAAAAAATGATGACTTTAAAATTGATTTGACGATAAAGTTTCCCCCCACCCCCCATAAATGCTCGTGGCTGAGCTCTGGCAGGGAGATGTCCTGTTGGAAACTGAACCTCGTTCATCTGGGCTCTGGTGGGAACCCTGTGTTCAAGATAAACATGAGAGAGCTCTTTGAAGTTGTTTGCTCATCAAAAGCACAGTTTCTTTGTTTGTATTATGCTTGATACTCCCGTGAGATGGAGTTCAATTTATGATATAAAATCTTGGCAAGAGGAGGCAGTTTAGAAAGAAAAATCCCCCCCAAACCAAACAAAACCCCCTTTACGCTGCTGGGAAGGTGGGAATATTGTCCTCAGAGTCCATCAGATGTTTCTCTTCATAGCATTTAACAGATTTTAGTTTTACTTTTCTGTAGCCTATATGAAAAATCTTCCTCATCCCTCCAATATGTTTCAAAGTCTTTTGTGGTAAATTACATGTGAATTCACTTGAGATTTTAAGCTTGGCCAGGACTGTAGTGAGTTCCTAAAGTGGTGGTTGTGCTTTGATGATCTCTGACTGCCATTGCTGTAGGAGTAAAAATCCCCCTGTGCCAACAATCCTTCATTCCTCCTTTCTCTGCATCCCATGGAAAGGATGTTACTGATGTACCTTTGCTGGTAGATTTTAGATTTCAAAATGTCCTTGTATACAAATTCTGAGCTGGGTGAAATGCACATTGTATGAGGCATGATGGAAGCATGACAGGATGGGATTAAGTCCTGCTCCTGGGGAAGGCATCATCCATCCTTGTGTTTTATCATGCATGCATAAGTACTGATGGCTGAAGCTGTTTGAAATGTATTTTTATCAAGCTCATAGCAAGTTTCTAGTGGTGAACAGAGGTTTAGACCTTGTTTTTCCCTATTTGTAATTTGTAAACAAAAACCCCTAACAAAACAACAACGAACTGGTCACTCTAAAATGTAAATTTCTAAGTTTTGTGTAGATGCAATCAATCTCCAACTGTGACAAATCTGCAAGTACCAGCAATTTGTAGCAAGATGGGTACAGTATGCATAAATATGTATATTAATATATGTTCTTTATAAGTGTGTAAAAATGCACTCTGAGCAGTCATAGCTGAACTGAGGGACATTTCTCATAACTAGGGATGTGAACAGGAAAGGAAAATTACTTTTTTCCTTATGGTGTGCTTTCTTTTTCTTTGAGAGAAATGATATATTTCCCATCTCTCTTTCTCATCTACATTACTGATAATTGATACATCTGAAGAAATACTGGTAAATTAAATATAATTTCAAGCTTCTTCATTGCCTTCTGAGAATCTTAAAGTAATTTGCTTTTAGTAAAGAATTCAAGAAGGATGTCGCTGTTATAAAAGTGGCCATCATTGTAACAATGATAATTTTTTAAAAGGCGAGACATCTAAATCATAGAAAAGCTAAGCTCAGGATTTTCACAGCACTTTAAGTACATCATTTTTGTGGTTGCTTGCTTTGAGTTGCTTAATGTAGTCATCTAAAATTCAAGGCTCCTAAAATCACTCCATGGAATCACTCCATCACTCCATGGATTTTGCCCAAGATCACAGTGGGAGTCTGTAATACTGCTGGGCCCAGAACCTACATGCTGATTCTGACCTTGCTTAAGCTAATCTTAAATCTTACTATAGTTATTGTTGTCAGTAGATTTACTTTTGATGCAAAATTACTGTCACTAAGATTAAAATTCAGATTTCCAGACTTTTCATCCTGTACTTTAGCTCAGCAGAAAATAATTCTTTCTCCATATGCTATTTTTTGGATGAGCTTTAAAATCAGATGCTTATCTCAGTCTCTTCTTTTGGCAAAAGTGAACTGGAAATCCCAGCTGGAGATTTCTATTCTGGCTGTGTCAGAAATGTCTTGGGAGCAGCTTTCTTTGCAGTGTTTCAGTGCTGCTCATTCTGCTCCCATTCACAATATCGGGAAGTACAAAACACAATTTACATTCTGGTGTTTTAGGCTAAGGAAAATCTCCTTGATTGGTTTAGAGGTGGCTGAAAACACTCATGTTTTTAAAATAGAGCCGTGTAGCCAGAGACAAGCTCACAAATGATTTTTGTTTTCTGTCTGTTTGCCTCAGACAGAATACCAGGGTAGAATTTAAGTCAGTAATATCTAATACAGCACCTAAGTTCACACTCAGTCGTTTGACAGTCAGGGTGTTATCCATAAAACACTTTTGTCTTTTTAATTCCGTATTTCTATGTGCTCACAGAGGTAGTGATGGTGCAAGGAGGTAAAGCTCAGTTGTAGATACATTTCAGATTTTACCTTGTTGATAAAACTTCCCTTTTTCAAACAGATTGGACTCTCTGTTTGCCTAACCATGAATTTCTCCTTTATTATAGTCTTAATCATGATTCAAAATATCCTTTAATCTCTCAAGAATGCCTCCTTTTCTTGTTGTAAGAGATTTTTTCCGTGTCTCATAGCTGTAGCTCAGTCCAAGGGAGGCGAGAGAATATGCTACTTCAAAGGTGATTTAAGTGAGCCTGTTTTAGGCTCTTTCAGTCTTTTCATTTTCAACAAGGACCTCCTGAATTTCACTTTATCCCCAGGTGTTTCCACTGACATGTAACTGGCTCTGAGAACAACCACGTGTGTTCTGCTAATGGGAGACAGCACTGGAGAGCCTGGCGTGCTCCTCAAAACTCTGTGTACAGCCTGGCTCCTGCTCCCATCCCAGCTTGATTTACTTGGAGTGTTATCTCGGAGGGAGCTGGCTCTGAAAATGAGAGTTGGTGGAAAAAGTTTCACTGAAAAGAACAAATTAATGTTTCCTGTCTCCTGTCCACACAGACTGTTTTTGGACAGAGCTTCTGCTGAGGTGTGTACCATATGTAAGTACTCCTTAAAGCTGGTTACTCTCTGGTGTCGTGACCTGGAGAACAAATACAGAATTGTTGAGTGGATGAACTGCAGGTTTTTCCTTTCCTCTTTGCCCAGGATTTCTTAATTTCTCCGTTCATGTCTCAGTCTGGTGGGATTTTTTGCACGTGACATCAAACAGAACTTTTGGTTCTGTACCGCCAGTGAAAATCAGGATTCACCTGTGGATCAGTAGGCAGAGTTAAGCCAGGAGGCAACAATAAACACCCTTTGCCTGCAGTTGGGCACTTTGTAAAATGTGCAGCTGGGAGAGGGGCTGGGGGCATATTAAGGAGGTTTTCAGCCAATTCTGCCCAGCCTTGGAGAGGGAGCTGTTCTTTCCCCTAACAGAGGGCAGGTGTGGCAGCCTGTGTGCTCTTGTTCTGCCATTCCTCAGGGATCAGCATAAGAACCCTAGAAATCCTCGTCTGGATCATATCTTGGTGGGGTGGTGAGTCCTCCTGAACCTTTCTTTGGCTTTGTGTGTTTCCTGGTAAAAATGATGTCATCAGAGCTCAATAAACAGCAATTCTTGCTTCATGGCAATGACTACTGTGCCTCACAACTTGAAGGGCATGGGTTGAGGTTCTTTGGAAAACAATAGTTTAAAAAAAGAAGTATTTTTATTTCAAAAGAAGGTCTTGATTAGGATGAGTTAGCTTGATTGTGGAAATTAGGATTGTACTTGCGTTGCTAATACCTTAATTTGTTGTCTTGGGATTTCAGCTTTTGAAAAAATTCCTCATTTGACCAAAAAGCAGCCTTACTTGGTGTCCTCCAGTGCCTTCCATAAGGCCCATCCACCCCTGGCTCTGGAGGGATGTTCCAGCACTGTTGAGAGGGTTTGATGCTGTGTTCATGTAGGAAAAATGAGGGATATTCACAGCCTGGCATGGCCACTGGCTGCCCTGTCCTGCCTCTCTCTTCCTTGTGAGTTCATTTAGCTAATTCCTTTCCTCTTAAATTACTCCCTTCTGCTTAACAACTTTCACAACTTGTTTGCAACCACCCGCAGTCACTGTGGTTGTGTATTCTTTTCTGGGGGATATATTAGACTGTTTATTTAGGCTGAAAGCTGCTAAGGGTAGGTTTGCAACTGTGTTTTCATGCTGTCTAGCACCGCCAGAGCCTGACCATTGTTTGTTTCAAAATGCACTGCAATAAAAACAATTGATGTTGCATACATTCATCAACAAAAGTTATAAAGCAGTTGTAACTAAATCGCTTTATTTATTAAGTTGTTGCACCCCAGGACTCTGTGAATGGGCCAGAGAAAGGCAAATATGGCCCACAGAGACTTCACAGAGCAATTGTTGCTCTGAAGAGCCCATTTCACCTGCTCTCTCCTCCTCACTTTTTCCCATCAGCATCTCCGCTTAAAGCTTCTGCTCCAGGCTCCAATCAAGCGAGCACCCAAATTCCTAGAGGTACCATTTTGCAGCAATATGAGCCTAATTGTTTCTAGATTGAATATTTTCATGGGATATCAGTCTCAGTGTTCCTGGAATTAGCATGCTCAGTGAAGGATTGAAGATGCTTATCGGGCCCGACAGCTTTAGTGTCAGCGGGATCATCGGCAGCTCGGCGAAACTTAGCTGGGCTGGCGACAATATTTATTTATGCGGAATGGAGACATATGGCCAGAATCATCCGCTCCCTTTCCTCAGTAATTAAAACATCTGGGAGCACAAAAGGGCTGCAAGAAGAAGAAAAAAAAAAAACCCAAACCCTCTCTCTGCTAAATAAAACAGGAGCATGGTGCCTTTTCATAATTGCCGAGGTTTTTTCTTGCTGTTGTGGCGGCGTCTCTGGAGGACCAAGCTTCTCTAATGTTTCTTGAATGTGTGAGGGCCAGTAGAAGCACAACTGAGCTGAGCACAGTGCTCAAACCTTTTATTAATACTCTAGCTTGCTTTATTTTCCAAAGGATGGATTTGAATTCTCCTGAGAGGGATTGTGGATTATTTAAGGAGTAGCAAAAGCATACTGAAGTCATCAGCTGTTTTACAGACCATGATTACACAGTGATAGCTTTCTCTGTCTGGAGTATTCTGTAGATATCTCTTTGATAAACACTATTTCACTGAGAGCTTTGAGGTTAAAATTCAGACCAGGGCAGCATGATGACAGCTGTTATCATTTGATGGATATTCAGTATGGTGTGTGAAGTGTGTTTAATACAGTTTTATGTAATTTTTAGAGATTATGTGTCCCAAACACAAAGCAATTTCAAAATGAAGTAATTGTCTAACTTCTTGGCCCTTACGAAATCTCCAGCAGAGCGGTACACTCCTAGCCTTGCAGGGCTGGACTTCAGAAGAGGAATCTTATTTTTGATATATGATATTTTTAATCCTAAAATTTGTCATCTGCAGAGGTGGGAAGCCTTTTTGAGAGTTATTGTTGTTTTATTGTGCACAGGGTTCACACTCTGCTGCTTTGTAGAAACTTTACTTTATGTCTTTTTATTATTATTATTTTTTTAATGCAGTAAGCTTATAGAATCACAGAATGGTTAAGGTTGGAAAAGACCTTTAAGATCAGCAAGTTTGTCAAATCAGCACCATGATATGAGTGGGTGTTATTCAGGCTCAAATACCTGAATAACATCCCATCCACATTTTGCTGGCAGTGGTGAATTTACCCAGTATCTCCTGGGGGAAGACTGAGAAATTGAGGCAAAGGGGTGGAATAGAATTGCCCACAAACACATAAAAATCTGTGGCTAAGCTAGAAATCTAATTAAGCTCCTCTGAGGCTACTCCTGGGACAGCTTTTTGTGTTTTGAAACCACAGGTGAGCTGTACCTGGTGCTCCCACCAAGGAACCTGACTAGAGGGTCATAATGAATTTTCTCTTAAGATGTGGGCAAGTAAAAAAACCCCTATCACTGAGGAATGCTCCCACAGGCTGTTTCTCTGGAATTGCTCATCGGTAGGGCCTGGTCTGTGGTATCTGTGTGGCACAGGTGGGCTGGGGCTGGGGATGGGTGCCCTCACCTGGGGCTGGGGATGGGTGCCCTCACTTGGGGCTGGGGATGGGTGCCCTCACCTGGGGCTGGGGATGGGTGCCCTCACTTGGGGCTGGGGATGGGTGCTCTCACCTGGGGCTGGGGATGGGTGCCCTCACTTGGGGCTGGGCTCACAGCCCCTCCCTGACTGCTCTCCAGCTCAGCTTGGGGCTGATCCTTCACAGATGAGGTGAGGACACTCCCTCCTTGCCTCTTAGGTGTCTTCTGAGTTTAAAAACGTTTCCAAAAAGTTGTGATGCTTGGGTACTGTTCCCTTCCTTGCTCTGGCAGCATCTCTTGGCATTGGGAGACCCTGCTTTTACAGCTGCTCCAAGGTAAGGGCTTCTCTGGGGGAACTTATGGGGCTGCAGTTGGTTCTGTGTGAAGGAGCATCTCCTGCCTCCAGTTTCTCCTTTAGAACCCTCTGTGGGTGCCTAAAGAAAGCTGGGCTTGCCAGGACTGGTTTGAGTGGAGCAGGAAGAGGTTTGTGATGTCCGTAGGTGATGGACTTACGGCTTCAGTTTTAAGAAGTGTTGTGAGGAAGGACATGGGATGAAAGGCTGATTTAGGGAGGTGGATAAAACAGGAGCAGAGGGGAGGTGATGAGGAAAAGAGCATTAAAATTCTTTACTGTAAATTTAGGTAAAAGCACGGAACCCCAGGAGCTGGGTGCTGCTGGTGTTTAGTTTGCTCTTCACACTTGCTTCCAGCAGAGCCCAAGCAAACTAAATTGGGAGTCATTGGCAGTAATATCCAGACTAGCTTTAATATAGTCCTGGAAGGCTCTGCAGTGCAGCACCTCTGCACTAATTTAGCTCTTTGTCAATAAAATGAGCTCCTGTGATGTTTCCAGTAACTGAGCTGGCTCCTTGACCCGGCTGGGTTGAGCTGCAGCAAATTTGGGCGGCACAGCTTGGCTCAGAGGTGAGGCAAGCAAGGAGGGAGACTTGAGAACCTCACTATCCATCTTTTTGGTTTGTTACTTCTCCTCAATACATCTTACAGTGTCTTTTAGCTGCAGGTAGCTCTCCCTGCAGTGTGAGCAGCTATTGCATTTTGTAGAATACCCCAGATAATGACAAGAGATCTTTTTCCTAAAGAAAACTTATCCCAGTAGAGGTCTAATCCAATATATTTATATGACAAGCAGCTGAAGCCTTGAAAATGTCTAGCTAGCTCCAAGATTCAATTAACTCCAGCCCAGTTCTAGGTGTACATCCTAATTAAAGTATTTGACATCCACGCAGACATAAATATTTATGCTTAGTAGAACCTATCCCAAACAGCAAAACAAATTGCTCTGACAACATGGAAAACATGAATGCTCTCCATGGTTCTATTATCTGCACAAATAGCTTAAGTTTCAGCAGGTGTCATTTTACAAACCGTGGAAGGAGCTGTCAGCTGTGTTTGGGAGAAGGCTGACAGTATGAGGGAAGGTGATAGTTTTAGTGGGAATGGAACAAGAATTCTGCAAGCAGCATTGTGAGCCCAATTCTCACCTTGCTTTCTTAGGCTCAACAATCTGGGCCATATTCTCAAAGATTTTATGTCCTTTTACCCTGCCTGGGTGCCACAGGACCCTGACAGCACATGCAGATGTGGCAACAGGTCGTTTTTACCTTGGGAATTGTGAATCTTTGTTTGGTGGGCTCCATGTTGCTGCCTCTCGTGCTCTGGCCAGGAGCCTCAGCCAGATATGTGCTGTACTTCCATGTTTCCTGGCTTTCTAACAAATCCAGAAACCATCCAGTCCCTCATAAATTCCAGCGTTATCAACCCATAATTCCTGCAGCCCCACAGTCTAGTACAGACAAGCACTTAGCAAAATATTTTGGGGCTGTGTTTTGCTGCTTGCTTTGGAAGTTGAAGTTACTGGCATGAACAGAGTTCTTAATTTATAGTATTAGCTAACTTCCCCTGGAGACTCAGGATCCTAAACTGTCCCAATTCTGTGTTTTGGGCCCTATGAAATGGCATAACGAGGGTGGTCATGATTTAGCATCTTTCTGGCTGGTGTAAACAAGGGATTTTGGATTTGGAAAGACCCCAGTGTTCAAACAAAAAAATAAATCTCAGCAGAAAGGTTCAGAGCCAAGATGCATGCAAGATTAGGTGTTTCTGCTTTGTTTACCAGCCTTCATTTAACCCCTAATTTTTGTTTTCCCCTGTGCTTTACTGTTGAAAATGGGATTAAAAAAACAAACCCAAATCTGGGGACATCTCGTAGAACAGAACACACTTGCATTGATTTTATTTATTTAGCAACAGACATGTATTTTTAAAGGAGTCAATAATCACTCACATCCCTGCTTCCAAGCAGGAAGAACACCAGTCATAAATAGTGTAACAGACTTGGTGCCAGGTGAGCATCTACATATTTTTTCCATTTACCTCCCTTTGTGCTGGTGATGCTCCAGGATCCCAGAAAACTAACTCTCTTCCCATCCTCCTCCTCTGCTTCTGTGGTCACTTATGGAGCGGTCACCCCTTTTTCCAGCCCACCTGGGCTCTTCCCTGCATGAATATCCTGAGTGTTCATGTTGGCTTCTGCTCCATGTGAACATCTAAGCTAGGTTTGATGGAGGATATGAGAGAACTGGCATTTAGAAGTTTGAAACTGCCAAAGGAAAAACGCTTACTTGCTGATTTCCCTCAAACCAGGTGCTCCAATGTCCCTCCTCAGGTGGCTTTTAAAAGAACCCCAACCACCAGTGGTGCTGCCAGCTCAGAGCAGGGCAGGGGAGAGGCAGGTCAGGGATGTCCCTGGGGAAAACTCCATTTGTGCCCCTTTTCCCCAGCCACACTTGGAAGAACACAATGTATGGAGACCCCTGAGGAGGTGTTTATCGGAATGCAGGATGGAAATCCCACCCAGGCTTTGGGCAGCAGCGTTTGCAGGAGCTGTTCCCTGGGAGAGCAGCTCACATTTACAGAGCAGGGCCGTGTAGCTGCTTGCTGTTAACATCGCTCTGCGAGCATTGGGGGAATTGGCGTAAACCTCCCCAGAATGGAGAGCGACTTTCATCTTGTTTGACACGCTGTTTCCTGATAAGAGCTGCTGGGAAAATACTTCAGTTTTCTTGTCAGACCAAGCTCGCTGAGCTGCCAGGAGAGGCTCTGAATCCACGAGGTCCTGAGAAAGAAATTTAAACAGGCACGCTGTGGAGGGAGGGAACAGCGATGTATGAAATGGCTGAACACCAGGGGCGACTTCCTGAAGTATGGACAAGTGTACAAGTATGTGGAAATCTCTTTGGCTCTGCCTGCCGAAGAAAAGTGAAGATTTTCATTTCCTCTGTGATTTCTGGTTGCTGTTGCTGGTTCCCCAGCTGTGCCTCCAGGTGGGGCTGAACTGTTTGATCCTGACTGAAATTTGCAGTAGGCAAAAACTGCAAACAAGGGATCTTTCACCTGGAGAAACTTTGGAGAGCCAAGGTGGCTCAAATGATGCCGTGTAGCTTAGAGACAATAAGAAAAATTACATAAAACCAGTACAGGAAAGTGCTTCTTTTGAGTGATGGGGTTTTTTGGTTGGTGGCTTTTTGGGAGTTTTTTTTTGGACAGGAGAGGTTTGTGTTCATTGTAGCTTAGTCCTACGGCACATCTGTTCCTTATGTTATAGTTGTCTCTGATAATCCCACTGATGCTTCTTGGAATCACAGTCTGTATTGAAGAAAATGTTGTTTTGAAAGTGTGAGTGTGTGCCAGCAAACACGGAGGCTTCTGTTCTGAAAATCCAAGGCTTGGATAATTCTTGAGCCCTTTTTGTGCACATGAAGTTAAACATTGGTCCAGTTTTTGGTGGAAAACCTTCATTAAAATTTTATGTCAACCTATGTTGCAAGCCACAGCCCGTGCATGGGTTAGAGAGGACTTTATCACTGGTTTTTGACTGAAGTTCTTTCAGACTCTGAAATTCAAGGGTTGCAAGCTCAGATAAAAGCAAACAGCCTTTCCATGAACCACAGTGAACTGAAGCCATTATTTTCAGCAAAACTCACACTGAGTGGTGTTCAGCCCTGAACTGCAGTGACTCCAGCAGAGAGTGAGCATTTGCTGTAAAACAATTGTGGATGTTTATTTTTGGCATCTCTGAAAATCCAGCCATGTGCGTAGGTGTGTTGTGAGGATTTATTTGACACCTGAGCTGCAAAGTATGTTCTGTGTATCCAGCATGAGAATGAAATTAAAACATGAGTGTGGAGAGGGATGTGTTTTTGTGATCTTATCTGTGTGAAGTAGGAAATAGATCTTCATCCTCTGTGAACATTTCTTTTCCATCTGAGTTTCTAGTTGTAAGAAAGGATAAACACTTGTGAAAGAGCACACTCATGACAGACACACACAGTGACAAACTTTTAAAAAATACATGTCCCTAATTTTCTGAGCAGCTGTTTAAAACTAGATACATGTCAAAAATTACCTTAGTGATGTCAGCTCAGCCTTTTGCATTTTTCACTACCTGTCCCTGGGCAAATTCTGATCCACCACCCTGCACAATCAGAGATGTGTTTCTTCTACAAATTAAAGTAGTTAAGCAAAATGGGAGCTTGAATAGAAAAGTTTATAAATTAGCTATGAAGTTCTGTAAACATGTTTGCTGTTTTTTTGTTGTTTTTTTTTTTTTTTTTTTTCAGATTTAATTGCAGCTCTAAATGTTTAATTCAGGGGTTTGAGCAGCAGACATAGCTAAGGGTTCTGATGGGGCTGCTGCAGCACAGCCTCCTGTCTGTCAAATGGACAGTGCTCCCAGAAAAAACAGCCCAGATTCCCCAAAAGACATCTGTGTCAAATTGATGATGAGCTTGACTGGCATCTTAGAAAGATCTTGAGATGGCAAGATTAACCCTCAAATGCCCTGGGAGGCAAAGGGCATGGCATTTGAAAAGAGGGCCACACACAGGATCTGGCAGGTGGAAAAACCTGCAAGACTCAGCTAAATGCAAGTCTTCTTCAGAAATACTAACTTTGGAGCTGGGGGAGGGGATGCAGGTAATGCTGTTGGATCTCTCTGCTTTTCCTTGGGGTGGTACAGGCTTTTGGGATGTATTTTCTATGGAAATAGCCACTGTGGAGTGTTTCATGGAAGTCATTACATGAATGTTTTTCAGGCAACGCTTTGGAAAGTCGCAGACATTGAATGTTAGAATATGTTGAGCTGGAAGGGACGCACAAGGATCATCAAGTCCAGGTCCTGGCTCTCCACAGGACAATGCCAAAAATCTCAAAACCCTGTCCCTGGGGGCATTGTCCAAATGCTCCTGGAGCTCTGGGGAGCCTGGGCAGTGGCCAGCACCCTCTGGGGGAAGAACCTTTTTTAACATCCAACCAAACCCTCCCCTGGCAAAGCATCATGTCATTCCCTTGGGTCTTGTCCCTGTCACAGAGACCAAAGCTGCCCCTTGGGAGGAGCTGCAGACCCTGATGAGGTCTGACCCCATCTGCTCTGGCCTCACTACTCCTTGTCTTCCCCTCTAGACTCTTCACATCTCAGTGCTCCTCCTTTGGGCATTCTTTAAGACATTTAAATCTTTCTTATATTGCAGTGTTCAAAACTGCACCCAGAACTTGAGGTGAGGGAGCACCAGCACATCCTCCTGCTTTTCTCCAAACTGGAGAAATCCATCACAGCCGACCCTTGGTGCTGCTCTGGCACCACCAGATATTAATGAGCCACCTTAAAAATTCAACAGTAGCTCCCTAATATTTCCCTGGAGGAAAACAAAGAACATGAAAGACCAGCAATTGCCCTGAGAGTAAAGGGAGAGCAGTTCCCTGTGTTTGAATTTCTGTGCTGGTGTAGTGTCAGCAGTGTGGAAGGGAAGGAGCCAGTTCCTCCACTGGTGTGTACTGGTGGGTCTCTGCTGCTGTCATTGGAGCAAGAGTTATTTACACCAGAGGAAGAGCCGACCTTCATAAATTGTAAATAGTCCTTGACAGAAATATGTAGCCGTGGCCTTGTCAGCTCTCAAAGGTTTTGTCAGTGTTGGTCTGCTGGTAAATGCACTGGCAAACTTCCCCTAGCAGAGCCAGCACAATCCTGTCCTTCCTGGCCTCGTATCCCAACGCCTCCTATGGCAGTAAGAAACCCAAAGATCATCTGACCCCGAGTGAATTCTGCTGTTGTGATTGCATCCATGGCACGGTTGTGTTGCTTAGAAATTGTGTGTCCCTGTATTTCTCAGTGTCTGGATTCTTAGCAAAATTGTGCGTTGTAGGTATGACTTGATGTCTGCAATAACTCCACTGCTGGAAGTAATTGACTGTCTTGGTGAATTTAGTTTTATTCTCAAGGCTTGTCTGCATTTCTAGAGCTGTGGGAAACAAAAACAAACCACGTTACCTTCTGGTCATAAGGAGATAATCATATGTCTTTTAAACATTATTTTGAAGTCTTATAAAAATGTAGACTAAGGCAAAGATTTGGGGTATTCTCTCATGATAGTCACTGGCCTCAGTTTGAAAATAGTCTTTGGAAACCAAATGTAAATTGTGTGCAAGTCTTATGTTGCTTGTGGTGTTATGACAGCATTAGAGCCCCCTGTGCTTTCCCTGTTTTCTTGGGAATTAATCAGTGTGCTTGACATTTTCTGAGGATCAAAACAGATATTTAATAGTGGATAAATACTGGGATTGTTTTATTCCTAAAAATGAGCAATAAATTGCCTAGAAATAGTCGCTGAGAATGTAAAAATTATTTAATACCTATTAGGCAGAAGCTGATGGACCTCAAGGCACTTTATTAACAAGGAACACGTCTCTCACGTAGTGTTGTGATTGATATGAGTGTCTCCATGTACAGATGTGAAATACTAATGGAGGCTTCAGGAGAAGAGTTAGGGCTCTCCTGGGGATTTATCGCATTGCTTTTCAGACTGGGGAGAAGCAGAAGTTAACATCGAGTTGTAAAGGCTGTTGCAGTTTTTCTCACCTGCTGTATATACTCATTTAAGGGACAACAGGTTTATTGAAGAGGAAATGTACTCTGAAAATAGGAAGTTTTATGAAAAACACATTCAGAAAAATTTGAGGATGTACAAAGGCCAAGCGGGAGCTTCTCAGAGTAGAAATTCCCCGAGTTTACAAGTTTATTTTGGGCTTGCAGGATGAGACCAGGTGTAAACAGAACTGGAAGCTGCAAATTGGGCTGACAAATGCAGCTCTGCAGCCTTCAGAGAGCCCCCCTGACAGCCGGGATGGTGCCAGGAGAATCCTGGAGAGCCAGGGCACGAAGAGCAGCCTTTGGAGATAAATGCTTCTTATCAGTCTGTTCCCTGGGATCATAAATACAGGTGACCAGAGGGTGATCCTCTGCTCTGGCTCTGTGTGAGGACATCCACCAGCTCTGGGTTAGTGGGCTGTTAATATCTCAAAATTCTGAACTAGCGCAGACCACAGTGGTTTACAGCAAGTGAATTAGATCAATTAATTTCCAACCCAAACCTAATGGGCATTTTAGAAAAGGATTTAATGTCTCATTTACTCTCTACAGTTATCTTGTTAAATGCCAATTAAGTATCTAAATATTTCTTACAACCTTAATGAATTACAGTATAATAAGTAATAAATGATCACTAGTTTTTGCTAACATGCTGTTAACTTGAGAAAGTGAACATTAAATTTTCTTAGGACAGTTGTTTGTGGCAGTGAAAGAATTATTTTTAATAACACTGTAAAGTTTAAAGGTTTAAGTAACATAACTGTTAGAGAACAGTTTTGGTTTTTTTTTTTTTTTTTGTCTGGTAGGATAATGTCAACAAGAAAAAGTTGAGATTGCCCTTTAAAGGTCATACATTGGAATAAGTTTTTAAACTTCATTTTTCTCCTAAATTTTGCAAATAATTCTGTTTCTTCCAATTAGTTGCTGATGTAATTAACCCCATTTTCACATGCAATTGCACAGCTAAACTGAAAATCTGGCCCCACATTTTCAAGCTGATGAAAATATTATTGTGGAATTTCAGAGTGCGGTAGCACAGGTATATTTTTCCAAGTGTATTTGGTGTCCTCCAAAAACATCTGTGACTTTTTAATTTTTTTATTTTATTTATTATTTGCATAAACCACCACAGAATATATATGAGTATGCAGGTACAAACTAAATACTTGTAGGTGATTTCTCCCCCATTTCTATTTGGGCTCCATCCTTTCTTTCTATTATTTGAGAACCGTATGCAAACATCAAGGAGGTGATTTTTAATCAATCCTTTCTATTACCCTCAAAGAGAAAGAAATCCTTCTCGTTCTTTGGGATGAGCTGGGTTTTGTCATGGTAAGGGATGTGTAAATCTGCAGAATCAGGCAAACAGGGTCAGGTGGGGTTGTGCAAAGGACAGGATTCCCCACGCCTGTAACCCACGGAATGAATCCTGGGCTGCACAGATTCCACGATAAGGATGCTCTGGGGTTCTGGACCTATTGCAGTGAAAAATCTTCCACTTTTCAGAGGCCCTTCTGATTCAGTGAATGTGAATAAATTAACTCTTCACCATGTGCTTTCCCCAGCTGGAAGGAATGCTCCTCCTGGAATAACTGAGCACCCCAGTGCTGCCATCCCAGAGCAGCCTCGGTTTCCAGCAGTTCGAGTGTCACAGCTGGGTTTTTGAAGAGTGGCTGAGTCTCCAGGGCTGTGTGGAGCTGTTGGGGCTGTGGGAGCTGTGCCTTGCAGCGATGCCTACAGCTTTCTGTTCCTACAGGAGAGTTGTTACCAAAACTGGCTTGTGGTTTTTTGTGCTTTGTCCCCAGATTAGGGGCTCGTAGGAGTATTCTGCAGGTATTGTTCCTAAACAGTGTCTCTGTGCATTGTATTAAAGAGAATGCAAAGGTATTTCATCTCCTATGCTGTGTTAAAGAAAATACAAAGGTATTTCCAGAGTCTCTGGTCTTTGAGCATTGTCTTCCCTATTTATGTCAGCAATTAGTTTATTCTTAAAAGGAGCAAAATAGAAAAAGCAGCGCACAAGCACTCAAACTGTGCAGCTCCCTAAGTGCTTTTTTCCAATTTATGAAACAAACAAAACAAAAAAAATACCCTCCGAAGTTAAACTAATATGAAACAGCCCCAGCATTTGAACTTGTCGCACGAAGCTGGTTTAAATTTTAATGTGAGCTCTGGAGTAGATTTGTGTAAGGCAAGGTAAAGCAAGTCCCATGAAATATTGATTCTGTACATTTTCTTATGAATTTTTATACTCCAATTTAGTAAATTTTTCATCTCGCCTGCACTTAGAGGTTGCCTATAAAGTCGTTACTACCAATTGTATTAACTGTTGTAAATAAATCATCTTGGTTTGGGCTATTTGTATGAACATGGGCCGACAGGGCCCAGTTTTGTTTGAGCTGTGGCATGTTACGGCCTTAGTCTGAAAGGGCTAAAAAGGGATTATCAAAATTTAAAATCCATCATGGCACAGTGGCAGAGCTGCAAAGCCCAGGAGCATCTGTCAGAGGCAGGAATCTTCCTTCTGCATGTCCCACCTGAATCAGACAAAGCAGCAGGGAGGGCTCTCCAACAAGAAGGTTGTTTTCTGTTTCATGTCAGATGAAAATGAGGTGGGAAGGGGGGCATTTCCACCTGTGTCCTTATACCCAGACTGACCTATGGAAGAGAAGAATAAAAGCTATAAAGATTTGTAATGCTTGGGTATAGCCTGACTTTGCAAGAGTGGTTCTTTTTAAAAGCCATCTGAAGAAGGACATTGGAACACCTGGTTTGAGGGAAATCAGCAAGTAAATAATTTTCCTTTGGCAGTTTCAAGCTTCTAAATGCCAGCTCTCTCTCTACCCAGAGCTCTAACTAATATCCTCCATCAAACCTAGCTTAGATGTTCACACTGCCTCCTCATCTCTAATTATAACATATTAAGTGGGTAGGTAGGCAAGATTCTGTTCTACTTTGTGTCTCCATGTGGAACATATGTTTTCTGATGTCTTTCCTTTTAAAAGAAGTATTTTCAAAACAACTTTTAAGACTTTACATAACATTCAGCTGAATAAGTGTAGTGATTTATTTTCTGTGAGCTATTCCAGTGGTGAATTTGGCTGCTTAACAGAAACACAGCATGAGAGGCTTGAGGTGTTCAAACAATCTCCTTTACTACTGTTGAATTATATTCTGTATTTCATTGTTTCTAACTTGGTTTTCAGTTGTCTTCTTCTGTTAAGACTGACTCAGTGAATTTCAGCAACAGTCTGAGCTTAAGGCTGATCATGAATGGACACAAGTGCAGGCTGTGAGCTGTTAACATTGTTGGAGCTCTTTGAGCCATAAATGCCAGCAATCATTTGATGAGGGCCTGACTTGAAGCAAGTTGTTGTATGTGCTTATACCCTGTAGTCTTGAGAGGTGCTTAAATAACTCCTTAAAGCTGGAGTGTATGCTTCAGTGTTCTGAAGATGGATGACATGAATGTGGCTCGCTGTGGTTGATGTATAAATAAGAACAGATGGTTTTTCCAGATTCTAGTTAATGGCAATTAAACTCTAATTTGTTATTTTATACAGAATAAATCTCTGTTAAATTTCTGGTTTTGTGAATATTCTGAAACAATGCTTTGTGAGATACTGTCATGAATGTTTGGGCTACTTTGAGATAAGCCTCATGGCAATTTGACAACAAAGAACATCAGGTACCCTTCTCCCTGGTTCTTGGTTGTCTATGTATAATTTTCCAACCATTTTCTATTTGACCTACCTATAAATAAAGATTATAAGTTCATTTTCACCATAGCCCTAAGCATAACTTTTTTCATAAAATGAACCTGTTAATGAAAAGAAATTTTGTAAATGTTTGGAGATAACAGCAAAACAAATAATAACTGATGAAAATTCATTCAAAGTGTGCAAATAATCCTTTGGCTTGTCCTTTCCTATCCAAGCTGAGTCCTGCTCAGAAACTAGCTGTGCTCTGTTGGTTTTTGTGTTGCTTGTAGGTGGGTTTCTTGATATGCTTAAAGCTCTTTATAAAATTCAGAATATCAATAGTACACAAGGAAAAACTCAACTGTTTTTTCCATAAGAGCAGCACCTCATTAGTTAAAAGGCTCTCTGCTATAATCACTTCATATTCCGTTTAATTTGCCCTCCGTGGCTGGAGCTGACCTTTCAGCTGTCTGTATATCCCGAGTGTTTGTGTAAACAGCCAAGGATCCCGTTAATTGCAGAGCCTTCCTCCCATTCAGCAGAGCGATGTCCGGCCTCCTCTGATGGCGAGGGCGATAGGAGAAGCCACTGGGAGACAGGAAGGAGCTTGCAGAAAGGGAAAATGCTGGGAGGGAGGAGGCAGTGGGAGAGTGCCCTGCACTGAGGAAAAGTGAAACGGAGCTGGAGCACAGGCAGCATCCTGCACTGTGGCCTTGGGAAGCTGTGGGAGGGAAATCTGTGGTTACAGAGCTGAAAAATCTCTGCATCAGATTTACCAGGGCTGTAGCACCAACAGGTTTGGCCCGAGAAGTTCCCACCAAAAGTCGGTACTGGGGTTTGTGTCATGTAGTTGCAGTGTTTTAGGATTTTCTTTCTCTCTCATGGAGAATATAGATAAACTGTACTTTCTTAATCTCTGTGTTTTGTGTTAGAGGTGTACGAGCCATAACCAATAGGTCTTTAAGGGTGGATTGTCTTTGGCCAATAGACAATTGTTTATTGCTGTGTATAAAAGGAACTTCTTGTAAATAAAGTTCTCTTCTTCGCCATCTTGAAGCCTGTCTGCCTGACCTCTCTACCTGCTTCCACAAATCCTACGAATAACAGAAAAGCAAACCATAGTGTCACGTTCCCCAGTCTGTACTGGAAGGGCTGACTGATGTGCTAAGGACTGATCCAAATATTTTCTCCAAACTTACAGCCACTCCCTAACTCCTTAGTGGAGTTACAAAATCACACCAAACCCCTCATGTTGGTGCTTTTCCCCACACAGCTCTCACTGAGTTTGTAGCTTGTCCTCTTCAGTCACGGCTTTCTCAGATTTGGAACCTGCCTTTCCCTTACCCTGGCAGAGCATCCTTGCTCGTGGGACTTGGTGCTCTCACACAGGGAGAGCAGGGCTCAGGCTCAGGTGTCTTTTCTCAAGGGACATGGGATTTTTGTGTAGAGATTAAATGGAATATCACTACAGAAAGGAAGTGAGGTTGACAGCAAACTTTCGTGGAAGGGTCAGCATCTGCAGTGCCTTAGTGTAGAGTACCAGGACTGGGAAGGAAAATTTATTGTAGAAGAAACACAAGTTTTTCCTTTGTGTGTTTATTTTTACAACCCTGATTAGTGTTGGCTATTCTAAATTTCCACGCTATTCAGCTTCATTGTAGATGTGATGTTGGAATGATGACATGTTTTGCTGGTTTGGGTTGGATGGCAGCCCTGCCTGGACCTGTAAAACATGGAGAATCTCAGATGTCCTTCTTCCACTGCAAACCTGCATATTATTGATTCAGTTTGTTTCAAAGATGTAAGTAAAATCCTGCTGTTTGATTGGAACTGACAAAGTGTAACTCAATCAGTTACATATGAAAGACTTTTGAGGGCAGCTAGAAACCAATATTAATATATTAAGTTCATATATTTAGGCTTCAACATATATGGCAAATGCCATATATTTAAATTCTTAAAACCTATTTGGTTATCATAGTATTCTTAACTAAAAAAATGTTTCTTTTGAATAGCTGCTAAATGCATAATTTTCAAATTCTTTATGTGCAAAAAATAAGAAGGGGACACAGCTAATTGATATCAGGGAAGGGAGGACAGTTGAATGCAGGAATAAAATCTTGCATGTTTCCAAGTGAATTTTTAACTAGTTGGGTATAAAGGGTTGTCCTCTTGGCTGTGATGTTGCCCAGTGTTATAATAAAAAATCAGTCTGGGAAATGAAGCTGAGGGACAGCCCTGTGCTCACACAGGGACTGTTCAAATATCAGCTAAACCTTCCCTATGGTTAAGTACTGTTAGTATTTGTACTTTTTTCTATCACTTAAAGAAGTAAAAACTCAGAAAACTGTTTTGATAGAAAAATGTCTGATTTTTGAATCTGTATGCCTTCATTTTTCATCTGAGATACAATGGGAAAGCGTGAATAGCCAACCCCTGCTTTTTGTGTTGAAGTGAAATAAGGATCATGTTAGACATAAACTCCTAATGGAGGCATCAGTTTTGGTGTGTATTTACTTATTTGCTGAGTTTCCTTAACTCCTTGTAACTCACCCTGAGTTGACTTGAATGTCAGGTGTTAGAAAGTTCAGCAGAGAGCAAGGTCAGACTCAAGGGCCCAGCATTTTCAGAGAGAGGAGCAGATTAAGTTCACCCTTCAACCCTCTCCTCTGAGAATCTGCCACTCCTGTAAACCTGTTTTAGCTGTAGTACCCAAAAGTCTGACAAACAGAAACCAGAAACACTTCAGTGTGTATTTCTCCTGGAAGCAGGCAATGTCAAGAAATGCAGTTTTGTTAGATGACCACATTAGCCTTGAACTTTTCAGACAAATCTAAATGAAGAGGAGGAGTTTATTCTGGCACCTAGAAACTGATGGGAGCTCTGTGGGGCGTAGGTTCAAATTTTTAAATGTTCACATAAAATCAGATAATGGTATCCGCCCCCTCAAAAGCTCCACGGGTGGAGAAGGGAAGAACATACCAATAAGCACATGCAATCCTTCAGAGTTCATTATACAGCAAGTGTGTTTCAAAGGACCTTGAGAGCATGCTTCCAAGGGAGGGGGAAGGTCGATGCATGGATGGGAGAAGCCAATTGAAATCAATGGGAATTGATTTAGAGTCCGGGGGCACTGTGTTAAAATCTCCAGTCTTACGATACACCTTCATGAATATTAACAGCAGCGGGATCAATACGCAGCTGATTTTCAGATGTACAGCTGGCTCCTTTTCGTCTGTAGATTAAAGACACTGCAATCTTTCTTTCTTTAGATAAGATTGAGAATTCCAAAAAATGACTTGTGACTTTAGATCCCGTTCTCCAGGGCTGTTTGATGATGTTTACGATACTTCCCTACTTTTTTTTAAGTATCCATTTTCCCAGTTAGGTTTATCTCTGGTGTCCGTTTCAAGGATTCCATCTACATAAAGCAGAGTGGGCTGCTCCTGGGAGGATGGAGGTGGTCCTTTAGTGTTCTTGGGAAGGCTGGGGTTTGGGAAAGCCCTGGTGCCTGCCCTCCTGCCGGCTGCCTGCCAGCAGATGGCTGCCGCTCTCTGATGGAAGCGAGCGGCTCCATCGCCCGTTTTGCGTCGCGCTCCGCAGAAAGTCCCCGCAAAGCCCTGTGCTTGTCTAATCCCTGACAGCTCTGCCTGCAAACGCGTGATCCGCCAGCCTGCCAGCCCAAGTGCCTGGCACCATCCTCCTGGGAGAGGTCTGCAGGGCTCCGAGGTAGAAACCTGTGCTGCTGCTCTGAGTGGGATGCATCAGCTGAGCCTTCGCGGTCCCAGACGCTGCCCGAGCTGTGAAAGTGAAATCAGACTTTTCCAAGTCTCCTTTTTTCTCCTTTAACAAAGGATGCATGTTATTTGAAACATCCTGAACTCTTTTGTTTGTTTGTTTTGAAAGTGCAGGTCAGGATCCAGACTTGGCAGCTGTCCTGACTTCCTTAAGGAGCTGAACAAATGCCCCAGGTCCAACCAACCCACTTAAATTCTGGGAACATTTTGGGTCCCTCTTTACAGCATATACAAATATTTCTGTGTTCAGGCAGCCTAATAACAAAGAATCACATCCCAGGTTTCTAAATACATTACAAAATACTTATAGAGAATTGAATACAGCTCAGGGCTTACAGATTTAATGCTTTTCCCTGTGGTTCCTTTAGGTAATATCTGGCAAACTGCATATCATTGAAAATATGTTTGTTTTATTCCAGTTTTGTCACTATGACTGGTAACAAAGATGTGGACAATGCAAGATATGCACATTATCTCTGCAGGAAGTTTCTGGGATTCCTCAGGGAGCCTGGGCATGCCGAGGGTGGTCTAATGCACCTCAGGAATATGAAGTGGCCAGGGTTGCTTCCAGCCAAAGTTTGCTGTATCCTTATGCTGCTGAGCTGCTCCTGGTTATTCCAAAAGTGGCAAAGTTACCCCTGTGCTGAATTCTGCTGATTGCTTGCACTTCTAAAGGAACCGCTACATTTGCATCTGTGTTTGTTTTGCATTTGAGGGAGTGCAGGTTTTGAGACAATTTGCTTATATTGGTTTTTTAATGAATTCTGCAAAACTGGACTTTGCAGGCTGAGCTGATGCTTGTGACAGGGGGGAAAAAAAAAAGCTTGAAAAATGTTTCCTGTAAGTTTGTTAAAGGTCCATGTAGCAGTGCTGAAGTGGCTTTCAGAACAGTTTTTGAAAAATAAAAATGGTGTGGAGGAAGGCAATGGGAACAATGTAATACAAAATGGGGTAAACTTTGAGACTTTGTCTTTCTATACATTATTCATCATGGCTCGTGAAAGGCAACTTGGCTTCTCTTGTGTTTTTGACAGCCAATTGGAAATGGTGAAAATGTTTGTAACTTCTATTGTGTTTTTTTCTAATTAGACAAGGCAAATAGTTTATGAAGAGCAAGGACAGAATTAATCATGGGCTCTTGCTCATCACAGCTGTGCTCTGAATGCCTGACAGAGCCACTTTATGGCATATAATTCAACATATAGAATAAATGTAGTACAATGGACAGAGTTTTGAAAGCATTTTCAGTGGCGATCACGTTGTTTTGCAAAGTCCTGAGCATAACTGATTACAATTGAACTGAATGGGAGCTGTGAGATGCTTTGGAAAGTGAAATCCTCGCTGGCATTTCCAAAGAGGAGATCTGAATCTAGATTACAGCATTTTGTGCAATTTAGATATAATTTCCATGTCTAATTTGGTGGGTGCATAAATGTATTGAGCGTTTTCTGCAGGCAGTTGGTTACCTAAGCATCCAGCTCTCTCTTTGGGTTTAAAAGCACAGGAATCAGGAGGTTCTGGTTGTACTTTCAAGTCATATGATTAAAGTCTTCCCTCTATGTCAATCTGAAGACTAGAAGCTGTATTTGTATTCCATATGAGCTATATGTATGTTTTTCTGAATGATCTGTTGCCAGTAGCAATTGTAATTAATGTTTCTTATGAACTTCAGAATGTATACAACTTGGTATTAGCTTTTTAGTGAAATATTAACTTGTTTATTGCTCTTCCACTCTCTTTTCTTTCATTTTTAGAACAAATCTGAAAGACTTCTGATGTTCTACTTTAATTTTAAAAGCCCTCTCCTATTTTTCCTCAGTAGGAGGGCACACACTTTCAAATAACATTCCCCTTTGCATTGTGTAACACTGGTTTATCTTTGCAGGGTGGCTTCTCAGTCTAGTTCTCTTTTCAGAAGGAAATACTTCTAAAGTGGCTTTTCAGTCTTTTACCTGAGTCAGACTTCAGAAATGATCAGTGATAATTTTCCCCTGCAAATGGCCATTTGTCTGCCTTGTACATACTGGCACTGAATAACTGACCTACAAGCCCAAATTCTGTCTAGATGTGCAAAGCCCATTCATTTCCATATTTAAGTAGCTATGTCCACACTTTAAAGGTCTGGTTTAATTCACTTTGAGTATGCTACTGACAGGCAGAAGTGTGAGCCTAAGTGTTAGTTCATAAAACGTCTAGCAGAAAAGAAAGGGGTTTATTCTCTATTACAACATTATTACATTGCAGCGATGTCTGTAAATTTCAGGCTAATGTGAAAACTGAATTAAATGAAAGCGTGGCTTGTTTGGCTTTCAGTTCATCTCTGGCTAGAACAAAATGTTCACAGGTTTCCACTCGATTTGTTGGTGTTTGTATATAGTATTCTAAAACACCTGACTTAAAGTCTGCCAGCTCTGGCTGGAAATACTGGAACATTGCAACTACACAGATTAGAGTTTCAGAGAGGTGAGATAAGCATCTGATCATGTGGGTCCCCTCGTGAACACAAACCTGGTCTTTCAAAATCTGCCCCAGCTGTCCCACGTCGTGTGGTGTGAGCATGTTGTGGATGGTGGATCCAATGCACTTTTGATTATCAGTTTTTAGAGCACCAGTTTTCATGGAGTGGAACAGGAATCTTGATTTGCTTATTGTGTTATCAGCAGACAGGTTTCCAACGTGCTTTTCTCAGTGTCTGGTCCCACGCATGCAGGTGTTTAGAATTTAGGAGAGCCGAGATCCTCACAATAAGAGATGGTGGAAAACAAGCCCACTGCTCCTTACTGGCATTTGTTACTTATTGCAGTGTAGCAATTCAAAGTTTCACTGGGTTCAGAAGTGCCAAACCAGCACATTTTGTACTCCTCAAAAAAAAAATTTAAAAAAAAAAAATCAGCTTCTGGAAGTGAAGAACATCTGCATCTAAAACACGCCAATTAGCAAGAAGACACGAGTGATGCTAACGCGCTCGCTCTATTTTTGGTCACTGTCTACGTGATCAGGAAAGAAACAGAGTGCTATGGCTTTGATTAACTCTTCTCTTTCCCTGCTAAAAACATTTCTTCTTGTTCTCAGTAGAGAAAGGTTGACGGAAAAAACAAGTTCATAAAAGTGTAAAAATATGGCTGGAATCAAGCAGATTGATGGTCATGTGCAATTTACTTGATATATTTACTAAACAGTCTGCAGGCTACTGAGTGTGATACACTGTACCCTGCCATCCAGAAGGCCTATATATTTACATAGTTCATATTTCTGTAGCTAAATCTTGCACTTTCACATCTACAGGTTTTTTTCAATTTGACTTCTGTCATGTCACTTGACATTGTCTTTTGATGTTTTCAGCATTGTCCTGAGTTAATGTTTAGTTTTAGCAGAAGTAACCATTATGAAATGGCAGCTCCTGGTACCTTCAGCTCTACCAATGCATTATCCATAAGATTTGAGACCAGCAAAACTGGTGTGAAATGGTGTTGGCAGAAGAAATCTTAGTAGAACCTGTCCAGCTCAGTTCACTGTCAGAGAACAGAGATGCGGGGTGGTTGTGGTTTAAGCATGGCCTCCTTTTTAATGTCTTTTTGTTTGTTTAGTTGCTTGGTCTTTTAGTAACTTTTTGAAATAAAATTATTGTCTTTTTCTGAAGTAATTTATTGAAGTCTGTTGAGAACATCCTCCAGACTATGGAAAAACATAAATTTCTAATACATTATAATCTTTTAGTCCATCAGTCTGTGTATCTAAACATTTCACAAGCACAGTGCTGATTATAGAAAGATACTTCAACTGGAAGCTGAATTGGGCTCCCAATACATGTAAGCAGTAGGAAATAATTCAGGCACTCGGGGTTTATGTGAACTGTGTTGGAAATTGTTCAAGGCTTAGCTGGAGAGTTTGTGTGACTCCTCATGTCACATGTGCAGAACATGAATATCTTGGCTACATTTGCTCTGTTCCTTCCTCCCAGAGGTCAGGTGTTGTCCATAGATGACACCAAGCAATTGCCATCCATCCCTGGTGTCCTGATCCAGCCCCTTGGAAATGAAGGCAAAACTCCCCACAGATTCTGTAGTGTTTCAGACAAAGCCATTAGCAGCAGTGGAGGCTCTGCACCTGTCAGAGTCACCATACCTTAATGGCTTTGAAGCTGATTTACAAATACTTTAGTGTTGTTTTATCTCAAATGTTTAGCAATTTTCTCGGTCCTGTCAGGTAAAACAAACTCAGGTGTTAATTATTGTTATTCCAAGTGTAGCATATGGGGAAATGAAAAATGTCTTGCAGGTACAGCAATAAAATGAAATCCTAATTAGTCTTTGGGTAAAACTGACATCAAAAGAGGGCACTAGTCCTCCACTGAACCCAGGTGTGGTGTGTTCCAGGTTTCCCTCTCTATAAGTGTGGAGCACTGGTGACAGAACTGTTATCTTTTTGGGGTGGAGTGAAATCTATTTATTGATATTTGCAATTTCAGTGGAATCCTTCCAATGCTATTTATGAGACCTTGACTAGACTGAGATGAGGAACAGGAAAGCTCACTGCAGAACACCAGTAGCCTCTATTTCAATCCTTCAGACTGGGGGGTGGCATTCAGCAATAGTCTTGTTATTAGTGGTGTAATAGATGTGATCTTTTAAAGGGACTACTTAAGTTATGCTAAACTACCCAGAACAGAGCAACAGACTCTTTAAACTGCTTTTTCTGCTCCAGGAGTGGGGTGGGTTACAGAGACCTCCATGGTTCTTTCACAGGCTCTGTCACAGTGTCCACTGTAATGAATGAGAAGAAGCCTTCAGAGCTGTGTTTTGCTGACTTTATTGGGTTTTGGGCCATGCTTAGGTAGCTCACATCATCTTTTGCTGTGCTGCTGAGCAGTGGGTCCCTTAGTACCTTGAAACTGCATTGCTTTGGTCAGTAAGAGTTACAGATGGTGACTAGCCCCAGTTGGTGGAAGAAATAAAAAAAGGAAAAAAAAATCAGCCTTTTTTTCTTGGTGATTGTTCAAGGCCCACGGTAATTCTGGTCATTGTGTTTTGTGTGTGTTGGCTGCATATCTTCCCTTGGGAAAGCAGATGGAGAAGTCTGCACAGCACTGGAAAACGACTGCAGTGTGGCAGTTTAAACCCAGTTCAGCTAAAACACAGGGAGCCAATGCCTCTGGCACCAATGTCCAGAGGGGTCAAAGGGATCTGTTATGGCCACGCTGCTGCCACTGCTCCAGAGAGCAGCTGGAGCCCTGAAATGGCTCAGCCCCAGTGTGGACTGAACATCCTGAGCAGCAAGCTGTGCATTTGGGGGTAATACCACTGTTAAATGAAGTTCTGCTCTGATATATCAAGTATAATGTTGTTCTAGCTACTTCCTCAGTTTCTTCACTTGGGCTTTGACTTTAATGGGAGTATGTTTTCTAAAGATAGCCAACAGGTAACCCAGCAAGAATAAAAAAGGATCCTACACATACTAGTTATTCCAGCTGTGAATACAAATAATAATAAAAAAAAGACAGTTTTTAAAACTGTCATTTTAAAATGCTACTATTTAAATGACAGGCATTTTTTCTGTGTTCCATGCTCCTTGAAATCAACTACTGTACTTGATGTTTATCCTAGAACTTTTTAGGTTTCTCACTTTAGTGCCTCTGGTGACCAGGAGATTCTATTTATATTTTAATTTGTGTGCCAGTGATGTTGCTGTGCTGGTTTCAGCTGGGATAGTTAATTTTCTTCCTAGCTGGTACAGTGCTGGGGTTTGGATGTAGGATGAGAAAGGCGTTGATGTTTAGCCATTGCTGAGTTGTGCTTATACCAAGTCAAGAACTTTTCATCTTCTCACTCTGCTCTGCCAGCAAGGGGATGGGGACACAACAACAAGCTGGGAGGGGACATGGCTGGGACAAATGACCCCAACTGACCAAAGGGCTGTCCCAGACCATAGGACTTCATGCTCAATTTATAAACAGGGCAGAGTGGGCCAGGGGGCAGTGACCACTGCCCAGAGACTCTCTGGGCATTGGTCAGGGAGTGGTGAGCAATTGCACTGTGGAGACCTTTTGTACATTCTTTTATCATTATTATTATTATTATTATTATTTTTCCTTCCTTTTCTGTCCTATTAAACTGTCTTCATGTCACCCCACCTTATTTTTTGGATTTTCTTCTCCATCCCACTGGGAATGAGGGAGTGAACAGCTGTGGGGTGTTTCGCTGCCAGCCCAGTTAAACCACAGCGGTTGCTTAAGCTTCAGTGGAAACATTGAAAACCTCTAGTTTAAACTTTGAATTTGTCTGGTACAACTAGATAATGACTAGGCATCAAAGGGTTCAGATACCTTTGCGTTATAATTGATCTCTCTTACATACCTATCAAAATTTCTTTCAAAATTTAAAACAGCCTCAGGCTTTCCCCATATAAAAAGTGGATCCTGCCTTTCCCATATTTAAAGAGTTGATTCCGGAGAGGTTTGCCTGTGTTTGGTTCCTCTTAAATGCTTGCTATTTCTGTACAATTCCCTGAAGTGTATGATGGTTTATTTGATTTCATTAACATTTGGAAAGGATTTGAGGAATTGCATGGTTTGGTCACTACAGTAAAAGGATAATAATGCTCTTGGGAACAGCTGAATGTGGAAATTGCATGTGAGAAGCTGCGTGTCCATCCTTGGAGGCTGTAACAGCCTCTCTCCACGGTGTGCTATAAAGTTTTAACTGCTCTAATCAGCCAGGACCATCACTACCACTCATGTCAGAGGAATGGCTCTCTTCTATGATAACATCTGAGGGCTGCTCTCATTGATGGCCCTGCCTATATATCATTTTCTAAGCATGAGAGCATGCTCAAGCCCAAACTTGTTGCGTATTGAAATAATTTGGAGGGAAGGCCACCATGAGAGGAGGACAGGCTGGGATCTGGCAGTGGATGGGGGAAGCTTGGATCCACATTCCCTCTTTCCATGCCTTCAAGCACCCCTGGATTTACAGGCATGGTTACAAAACCATTTTCTTTACCAAGCCATCTCTTTTACCAGCTGCATAATGACATGAATAGTGTCACAGTGCCAGAGCAGGCTGGTTAGCCAGTTCCCTTCCTTAAAAGAAAGGGAAGGGAAGGCACTGGGGGGGTTGGAGGCTGCTGAGCTGCATTAACACCCTGAGCAGCACTGGCAGCCCCCAGTGTGCTCTGGGCTGCTCTTCCACGAGTGCTCTAAGCTCTGATAGTTCGTGTGAGCCAGCTGACAGGTGTTGATGTGGCTCCTGTACTTCAGCAGCGTCTTACAAAGGCATTTGTGGAGTCTTACAAGTTTTCATTGAGTATGGCAGGGATGTGAAGGGACTTGTGGGATGTGGCACACTTCGAGCAAATCCCTATTGCTTGGTAGTATTTAGATAGGTTTTTGCAAGACCTCAGAAGAGGACGCAGTGATTCCTATGTCATAACTTGTTGCAGTGGCCTGCCCCAGAGACTTTCCAGCATTGCTTGCAGCCATGGGAAATTGCACTTAAAAGAAGCTGCTATCACAGCAGCCCAGGCTGACAGCAAGAATAAAGCAGTGTGCAGCATGCAGCGTGTTCCTTGCTCAGGATCACTGCCTGGAAACCGGCAAAAGGGGTGGAATGCTGGTGTAGGAATATTGAAGTAGTCTCTCTCTCTTTTTGAACTTGGTCCTTATATTTTAACACAGTTGTGTATGTTACCTAGCACTCAAGAGGATAATACAGGACTTTATCTCAAATCTTAGAAAACTGCTTACCTTGGAGTCTGAAATGTTGTATCTGATAGCAGCCACTGCTTGGGAGCAGCCCTACTCTGGATTATACAGGCCAAAGCTTAACTTTTCTTTTCTTTTAGAAGCAAACACTGAATGCAGCACAGAAAAACTTACCAGCCTACTGTCACTGTGGTCTCTTGTGCTGAGGATTCAAGCTACAGTTTCTATCTCTCCCTCCCTCCTCTCTCTGCCCTTCCCTCCCCACCATACATGTATTTAATCTTAGACATGGATGTAAACCTGTCTATTCCTTATTTTGCATCCTTTGAGTATTATTATAATCAGCCCAGTTTATTAAGAATTAATGCCCCTTCGTGAACAGAGGATAATGGAATGGCCACATTTCCTCTTGTGCTGGACTGTGATTTACTAATAGGAGCTTCTGGGGGAAGGATCATAAAAGAGTGAGGCCCCCACCTCTGGATTAATATTTAATCAGGTGTTAAGAGAGCCTTGTGTTGGATCCTAGAGTTGCTAGCAGAAACCTGCAGGGGAAATGAGAGGGTCCTGCATCTTAAAAGGGCAATGCAATTATCATTAAAGGCTTGATCCAAAGTCCATGGACATAAATGAAAAGTTCCTGTTGATTTGAAGACTTTTGGATCTAGCCCAGGGGGAACCAAAAATAATGAATGTTTTTTGCATGTGAGACATATGAAGACAGGCTTCCTTATATATATATGTATAATTATTTCAAAAGTATCAAACAAGGTTAACATGCATGGACTGAATTTAAAATGAATGGGATGGAAGAGATCTGCTGCCAAAAACACGCATCAAACAAGCTGGGGGACAAACTGTTCCAAACTTTTTAGATATGTGAACATGAATTCAGACGGCCTGTTTCTTGTATCTGATGGCTGAATAATCTGCACTGAGAGAAGTGTGGAAGTTGACTTGATCCAAGTCTCATCATGGTTTGTGGACTATAGCTCAATAATCTGCTTTTAAGTGGGTGCAGATCAGCTCCCTTCAGTTTACAGACCTGCTGCTGTGCTGTGCCACACCCTCTGCAGCCCTGTGCTCCTGCAGCAGCAGCTCAGGTGGGATGCTCTGGGTGGGACTCAGCCCTGCAGGCCACCAGAGCAGGAAGTGCAGGTGGCTTATGAGACAGAGTATCTTGTAAATCCAATTTCTGCAAAGCACGTGCCCTTTTCAGTCACTGTATCATGTTCCCGGTACTGTCACTGGGCTATTTCATAGTAAAGCTGGGCATGTGGATTTTTAAGAGCTTAAATTATGTTCTTGACTTGGAACAGGGTGTTGGGGGGTGTTGTTTGTCAGTGTCCTTTATTGCTGGGTTTTAAACTTTGCCTAATAAGAAAAGCTTCCAGCTGATGTGAAAACTCTGATAAGCAGAATGGAGGAAAAATGAGGGTGGTGCTGAGGCTCTCCTCTCCAGATGAGGGGGAAAAGAAGGGGCTGCTCTGCTCCTGTAGTGCCTGAGAGAGAATGAAGTTTGACCACAGCAGCTCTCTCCTCTTGTTACAGAGAACATTTTGCTTTGTGGTGAGCGTGTGATGAGGGGCTGCTCAGCTGAGCTGATTTGTATGATCTTGTGCCATCCTCTAAAACTGCCCTTTCACACCAGTATCCTCAGTATGGATGGAAACACATCCAGTCCCCCCAGAAGATGGCACACGTAGGTGCTTGGTGTGGCTCACTGCATTTCAGTGCAGCCTGTCGTGTCCTGGGTCACCGTGATTCCATTGATCTCAGTTTGCATCTGCTCTCCATCTCTGCTGGTTTGGCATTTGTGCTAAACATAGCACAGACAGGGGACACTGATTAGGGCTGTGTTTGTATCAATAAATCTCCTCTCACTGTCTCTGTGCATCCTGGGGATGCCTTGCACAAGGTAACTTGTGCAGTGCAATACGAAATGATGACAGGGTGCATTACATCTGGTTAATTTAGAAGATATTCCGGTATTCCTTCGATTGATTTTGGCTATTTGCATTTAAAAAAGTAAATCCTGTAACAGGAGTGTAGATTTAGCTCTAAAATGCAGTTAAAATGTGTACATCAGTGATAAATCATTTGATAGAACATTGGTTGTGCACTTTCTGTTCTTTGTGTTTGTGCAATTACATTTTGAGCATGGATTCCAGTTTTCCTGGAAAGTTACAACCTAGACTTTAACACAGACCCATAACATGCTGCATCTTCCAAAACAACAGTGGAACTGAATTTCTTTACTTTGGAATGCAATATGTTTCGTTCTAATAGCAAAGTTCTTGTGAGCTGTTTCTAAACCAAATATGTTCATAAGAAACCTCTTCACTCCTGTTTCTCGCAGTCATCTTTTCATTCATTGGATGCTTCTGCTTTCATGGGGGAAATTGGAAATGTTTTATGGAGAACTTTTAAACTATTTGTTTGTGGGTTTTCCTCAACCTGTCCTTTTGGAACTAGAAATTAGATTTTATGAATTGATATTTACAGCTACAGGAGATTTTTTTCACTTCAGATTAACACTGAAAAAGTTGATTTTATTGTACCCTCGAGTTTTCGTCATCTAAAGGCAATATAAAATAGGCTGTATGATTTTTGTTTGGTTTGGTTTTATCATCTTGAGGTCTTTGCAGCTGCATCAGGCTCCGCCAAAAGTTAGGATGCTCAATTTTGGCATTTTGAAGTATTGCAGCACGGTCAATATCTATGAGAATCCACAGCACTGAGGTACAGGGATAAAGAGGGCATGTGCCAAGCAGGAAAAGCAGGAAGCAGGGGTGGATGTGGAACGTGCATCCACTGGATCTCAACTGAGCTCCTGAACCACAGAGCTAAGCAGCTGCCGCCCTCGTAATGATCGCTCCCAGAGAAACACCGTCCCTGAAAACCTCTTTCCAATGCCATCTAATAGGCGAGGCTTATTTCAGAGTTTTATTCCAGCTCATTTAAGTTTAGGGACCTTCCCCGTTGCTCATTAATCTCAAGGAAAAATGCAGATGAGAGAGGTTCAGCTGCTGTGCAGCCACTGCAGATGAATCTGGGCAAGGACTTTTCTTTCCTCCTGCTGGCTGGAGGTCAGGAGCTGTGGCTGAATTAAAACACCTCAACAGAGCAATGCCCAATTACACAGCCTCTTGTAAGGGCTGGAGATTGCCAGACCCCATTACTATTGGATAGGAAGAGCTGGATCTCCCCATCGTTTGGTGGGAGATGAGAAATGATCAAAGAAAACTGACTGGTGTTTGAAATGGAGTAGGGAAGGGACTTTTGCTTCTAATGAAACCGTAACAGCTGCTTTGTGATTCAGCCTGCTGCCCTTGCTTGAGAATAGTACCAAATTGTCCATTAGTAGCACATAGCATTGCAATAAAACTTATGAAAATTATTTATTGCTACATCAAGCTGTACAGTTCCTTCTAACAAAGCGAGATATAGCAGAAATGGGTTGAAGGCCAAGCATTTAGCATTAAGTTCCCAAATACTAAGGTCTTACCTAATGTGCAATGTATCCTTTGCAATTAAGAGTAGAAGTTAATGAAGTTTCTGACAGTCCTTATTTTTTTCCCAGGGAAACTTTGGCAGTCTGGGGCTGGCCACAGAGCAAGTTATCTCCAATGCATGCAAACCTCAGCTTTGCTTAGAAAAGCTTCATTCTTTTCTCAGAACATACCTATTAACCTTGCTTTCCTTTTCTTTTTGGATAGAAGGGATTTTTGCAGATGTTTCTGTGAGGGAGTTTGTTGTCTGTGCAGTTCTCAACCACCTAGACCTTGTGCCTTCAATGTCTGAGAGCTTCAGTAGGTACTGGCAGGTACCTGACCCGATCAGGCAAAATCCTTCCCCTTCCTGTGGTCGATGGGAACTTTGCCACTGACTTGTTAGAGTCAGGATTTCAGCCCTGATGTTCTCAAAAAGGTATTGATTCTGCATGGTGGAAAACACAACAAGGTAGTTTATCACAAAAACAAGCACAAACGTGCAAATAAAACCCCAGAGATAATAAAGGTCAACACTGTTTAATGGACCTTCATAAAGTTATGTACCACCTAAATCCTAATTAACTCCAGTTTGGGGCATTTCAGTGGGATTTAACAAATAGGCTTGTGGAGAACCTCTGCACAGGGTTGAATTTCAACCTTTGCAAGGCAAATGGGAGGAGGTTAGTTTACATTAGGCATCTGTGTATTTTGTTTCCAAAGTAGCATTTAGGAAAACGGCCACAAACAGCACATGCTGTGTTATAGCTGGCAATTTAATCTGCAGGCAGGAACATATAAAATCCAGGATAGGATGAAGTTTGCCTTGCTGCGAGTGCTGTGTAATGGAACTACTCAACAAAAGCCAGAAGGCTGAGCAACAAGTGGCATTTCAAACCTCTGGGTTTACCACAGCCTCACTAATTTTGCAGGATGGATATTGTACTTAAGTTTCTGGTATTTTGAATGCTTATTTGTCGTGGAAACAACGGGGCTGCGTTAGCAGGGGTGGAGCCAAGGGGTGTTACTACAACGCAGGAAAAAAAAATCAATTTATTCTGTGGCTTACAATTTATTTCATGGTTGGGGAAATATCAGTTTAAGTGATGATTATGTTCCCCAAGCATGTGGTACACTGGCTCTGTGTCTAATACAAACAATTACTGTATATGGGTTGCATGTGTGGTTGTAATGTGGTGGTGTGGTGTGGTACTGAGATTTTATCAGGTCTGGGCTTGTCACATTGCTCACCAATCCAAACTTTCCCTTTGGTCAAATTCTTGGTATCTGTGCAGGTCATCCCAAATGAATGTGAGCAAAACCTTCTCACTGCCACTCTCCCATCATATGTTCCATTGCTGACAGATCCTGAATAGGAATATTATAAGTTCAGTGTTTGATGAGTCTTTAAAAGCACTTGAGAGACCCTACCTGGAAGGGCTGGCTTCTTCATCATCAAAATCACATGGAATAAACTGTTAGAAAAAGAGAAAATTATAGTTTTTTTAAGTCTGTGGATGTTATTTCTTTATAGTGTGATTCTCTGTGGTGTCTCAAGATTTTTGGCAATGCAGGGGTAAGGAGTTTGAGCTCCTTGAAAATGCCCAGGGAATTGCCCTGTTCCATAGCACCTTTAGTTCACAACACACTGTCCTTGCTACCAATTTCTGGGCTAATCCAGCCATACTTATCATCTATTCCCTGAATTTTCAACACCGAAAAATCAGTTTCAGTATTTCAAAATGTGGAAAATAAAGCACTTCTCCTTGTTTCAACCTCATCCCTGCATCCTAGTGATGCATTTGGAGTTGCAGGGTCCAAGGCTCCGTGCCTAGTCTGTCAAGGCAAGCAGAAGTGCTGTCAAACCCTGCCTGTGGCTTTGCGTGCTCCCAAAGGCTCTTCCCTGCCCTGGCACAGCATTGGGCAGGCGAGGAACCAGCCAGGCTAACCCTGACAGGAGATCTGGTTCGGTGTGAAAAGAAGCCCTGTCACAAAGCCTGAAAACAGTCAAAGCTCTGCTTTTGGTCAGCTAGGAGAGGAAGGAAAGAGGAAGGGACAGGACAGTTCCCTTGCCAGCAGGCAGATAAGAGTTACTATCTCAGCGTGGCATTTCAGTCTTGCCTCTTAATCCGGTCCCCTCCCCCCACCCTCCCTTCAGCTTTAATATCTACGTTTGTCTGATTTTAAACTGGGTTATTTGAATGTCAAACTTTCAATAACACTTTAACAGAGGTGTCCATTAACCCATGCTAAATTACAGCAGAACATCTCTGGAAATACATGTGACATCCACATGAATACCAAATGAATTCATTAGGATCGGCGCTATTACAATGAATACCAAATGAAACCCACAATGATGGGGACATCATCTCTCTGGGAATAATCGACAGCGTTCCTTTGGCACTAGTCAAACACATCAGCTGTTTGTTTCCACTGATGAGAGGTGGCAGTCTAGGTTTTGGTTAGATAAACAAATGATGACACCAATAATCACTTAGTTGGTGGCTGTAATGCTTAATAATCACATCCTGATATCATGCACACTAGAAGCTGTGCTGCACTTTTTATGCATAATGAATCCCAAACACTTCATAAAAGGTGATAACTTTCTTTGACCACTGAATATATTATTTATAAAAGTGCTCCCTTCCCTTCCCCCTCCCACCCTTGGAGATCCTTTTAGATTTTTTTTTTTTATCATGTAGAATACACTGGTAGCACATCTTAGACTATGAGGTCTCTTCTTATACATAATTTATAAAACAATTTACAAGTGATTTATTTTTAGCAATAAGATAAAACATGGTGTGAAGGGTTTTGCCAACAGAGATATAGATGGTTTAGGAGTAATGCTCGTGGAGGAGCCTGGGGTCAAGTGAAAATTATTTTTGCATTTTTCCCTGAGGTGTGAACTTTAAGGAGTCTCCTCTTGCACTCGTTTGCACAGTGCACCAAATACACATACTTTCCTAAAACTGCATGAAATTGTATGGCACCATGTTTTTGCTGGCCTTGAAAAATATCCTTTCAGCAAACATCCTGGTAGACAGATCTTGTTGATAGACGCAGTAAGAGCGTCCTTTCCAGATGCTGTCTGGTTTAGGTGCCGGCTATGTCTGGGTTGAGGCCCTATGAGTGGTGGAGGTGCTGATGGCCACAAAGGTGATGCAAACTCTAGTTTATAATTAACAACTCGCTGATGAAGAGGAGGGGCTGTGCTGCCTCCCGTGCCCCAGGAGATGGCAGTGTTTAAGAGCAGGAGCAGAGCATCCATCCTGCGTGTCAGGAGCCTCCTGTCCTTGGACCAGCCCTGGTCCTCATCAACCAGGAATTTCTGGAGGTAGTCTAATGGGAGAAGAAACATGGGTTGGCCCAAGGATGGAGAGAGGGCTGTGTTGCAGCAGAATTTCTTTATGTCAGCTCTGGTGGTCTTTGGTCTGAATGACTGTTTTGGGCTTGTGTGTAGCAAGATGATCAAAGATGTTGACCTTGTTGTTTGTTCACATCCCAGCCTGCAGCTGTGTGTACTGCAATAGGAAAACCCATCTCACTGGCTTTCTCTCATACTAAATATTATTTCATATCAGCCATGATTTTTCACAAAACTAAAAGGTCTATTTCTATAGGAGCCTTGCCTTGGAGTGCGGGTAAACAGCACAGCATAAAATATAATCAGCATCAAGGACAACATTTGCTTATCTTGTAACTGCTGAAAGAGGTTCTGGCCTTCTCTCTCCAAGCATCTTCAAAGAGATGTCAGGAAAAATTGCCAGTTCTCAGTGGCTGTGCAGAAACATGGGCCAGCCTTTTAGACTGCCTGCTGTGGTCACCACTGGTGGCTTTGAGAATTGAAGCTATAGGCTGGGTTGTCCAGCATCACAGGGAGCACAGCTATTTGTAATTATGCAAGATGCACCTAACGAGCATGCTGGTGCTCTGCTGGTGTGCTTAGAGCTTTGCAACTTTGCTCAGGACATGACTGTGTTAGACAACAGAGTGCAAGGCTTCCAAACTCCAGTCTCTGCTTTTCATGTGAGAGACTGAGCTGGTTCTGACTTCTGGCATTCATGTGTCAGAGCTGAGGAAACACACAACTTTTGTGGCTTTTGAGGTAGGACCTGGGCACCAGCATTTGTGTGCCTGGAGGAAACATCCTCTTGGAAGGTCATCTGAAAGGGTAAACCCATCACTACCTAACTAAAAACTGAATCAGAACAGTGCCCATAGTTATGTTGTGTCCAGACACCAAAATGCCAGTGATATGAGAGTCCAGAAACTGGAGATATTCAGCTGTTTTTGGGGGACATGTTCAAAATGGAAGCTGGAAGCCCAGTCTGGGCTGTTCTGGGGTTGCCTTGCAGAATTTCTTCTGCACGCCCGGCTCCTGTGTGTCTCACCCTGCGCTCCTGGGCTGGCTCTGAGCTCTCCATTGTGCAATCCTGGCCTTGAAATGGTTCAGCCTTCCAACTCCTAGGAAACTAATTTCCTACTAATCTATTTGTTTAAAATTAGCATCTACAAAGATAACTCTATGAGCAGCATGGACTTTGATTTGGGGAGACTTGGGGACGTACACCCCAGAAAACTGTAAATTCAGGCACCGCTTTCCTTTGCATGCAGAATTCAACAGAGCTGTCAGATAACACATGAGAGATGGTTAATAATAAATTAAAAACATCGCAGCCACAGGGAAACTGCATCTCTCCCCTCCCCCCAAACTCCCCCTCTCTTTTGCTTTTTTCTACCCCATGGGCTTAATCAGCATCAAAGAGTAACAAATCCAATAAAATGCTTCCCTGAGCCAGGAACCAGCCTGAACTGGATACACACACACACACACACACACACACACACACACACACCAGCCTCTCTCCTCTCCCCATGACTGCCAGCCCCTTTGCAAAACAGCTGACAGTTGAGGTGGAGATAGAACAAAGGAAGAGATGGGGAATGGTAAATCACAGAGACCCCCCCATCCCTCATCTGGCGCTGGAAAGCTCTAACAGGCCTCCCGTGCTTTTAGACTACTGGTACAGAAAGGGATTTTCTTGCTCCTGACTTGGTTTTTATCCTTCCAAGATCAGAGGTTCAGGGGGAGGGAAAGGAAAGGGGAAAGCATGCATGCGTTTCAACTGATTTCTCCCCTTTTAAAACTGAATTCAAACGGCAGCAGTTCCATCAAATTGCAGCAGGTCATATGTAGACCTTTGATGGGTTTATGGCCGTGGTTCTTCACAAATGCCTGCCTGTGCCTTGCTTGGCTGAGAGCAGGTAATGCTCTCCAGGAGGGTCCCCAGTGAGGGTCTATACCGTGCCCCTTACCCACCCTGCACTTGCAAGTTTCTCCTGTGCAGGAGCATCTCTTTTCGGAGCTGGGGGAGATGTCCATCACTCCTGAGCAGGGAGAAGAATGTGGTGGGCTGGAACTTCAGGGGTGAAAATAGACGTGGGTGTGCTTGAAGTCAATGGGCTGACATTGCTTGTCCATAGCTAAAGATTCAGCCTAAGGGATCACCTGCCCAGCAGCAGTGTGCAAGTGCTCCATTAGCGCTTGTGGCACTGGGAGATTAGAAAAAAATTAAAACAGGAAGAACTAAGGAGAACATAGCCTCAGCAAGTTCTTCATTCTGTGCTGCTCTTTGTGGATTACTTCTCGGGGTATGTCTGTGTCCCCTGAAGCTGTAATATCTAAGCACTTCCTAGTTATTAATATGGTGAGTGCCTCTTCTCCATAGCCTTGGAGAGAGTTGCCATCATTTCTGTCTTAGAGATGAAAACTGGAGCAAAAGAGGAAAGAAGGTTTTGCTCATGGCCATGCAGAAAAGCCTATGGCAGAGTTAAGAAATGAATCCCCATAACTCAAAATCTGCTATATCAGATCATTGCTGGAAAAAAATTCTTGCCTTTGGCCTGTCTGAGCTGTAACACTTTCAGGTGAGCTCAGGCGTCAAGGCTGTGATGTGCTGAGTCCAGCTTTCTAAATCTATGCTAGAGAATAACCATGCTAAAAGTAGAGATTCCAAGTAGCTGACAAACAGCTCTGTCTGCCAGGCTAATGGACATCTGGACAATGAGCACTTGGAAGAAACTTGAAAAGTCTGTGTAAATTGGCTCTGCATTTTCCCTGTGCACACCTCTTTCAAATGAGAGCCCCAAAACCTGCTCACGTTTGATGTAAATTGCCAGAAAGATCCCTTGGCATTTTTCACAATATTTCTTTACATTTCCTGTTCTGTACTAAGCCTTCCCGTGTGTTGCAGGGCTGTGGGTGTAATCGCTGTACATAATATCTGTACCTCAAAAGGTCCTCTGTGAGTGCTGTTTGTGTGGACAGGCTGGGTGCAGGATTAGAGGAGTCTGTGGCTCCTGTGCTGCCCAGCTGGATCACCCCGATCCAGTATTAGTCATGAGAGGAGGCTGAGGTGGTGTTGCTGAAGGAATTCTATCACAACACCGAAAGATTCTGCCTTTCTTAGAGAGCAGAGTTCTTTGGATTCTCTTTTTCTGCAAGTCTCCCCCATGAGAAGGTGTAGAACTGTGAACTAGCCAGGCTTTAATGAATGAATTCGGAAACTACCAAAGAATTCCTATGGAAATACAGATGACATCTGCATTAAGGCCATAATTAATTAACCAATCAATTATAATGATGAATGCTATTTTAATGAATCAGTTGCAAATCATTTTCGGTTCTTATGGTTTTCATTCAGAGCACATTAATCACGGCAGACTCTCTGGGTTGCGGAGGAATGCAGGATGTAAATCCAAGACCTGAGTACATCTTTAACAGAGGTGAGCCAGGTTCTCAGCAATCAGATCCAGATGCAGGTATGGCAAGCTCTCCTGAAGGTCAGAGGACCTTCAAATTTGGGAAAATAGTGCTGGCATGTTATAGCCATGGGCCTAGAGCATAAAAGAAGCAGATATGAAATGGCCCAGGACTGGGCTGGACTTTCAGACACTTCCAGATTTGGACTTTGCTGCTAATTCCACTTATACTGGGAATGAGGTAAAATAATGTTTTTATTTTAAAAAATGTTGGAAAAACCATACAGGTTTGGGATTTTTTTGGTTTGTTGGTTTGGATTTTTCCTGATATTAGAATTCTTGTAAATTTGTACAAATTCAATTTGCTTTGGCACTGCTGCACAGAGGCAGTGGCTGTCTGAGTGGAACCATTTGAGGGATTTGGGTTAAACGTGTTGTTGAATGTCTGCTTGGACATGGCGCTTATTTTTAGTGTGATGTTCATTTATTCCTGCAGAGAGCCTGCATGGTTCTACCATCTCTGAAAGATTCCAAAGAGCGTGGTGAAAAAAGCACCAATTGAAATTAATGATTAGACTTCAGCCCTTGGATGTAACATCTTCATTTATCTGAGGTGTTGCCAAAACTCACTGGCTGCTCCTGGAATCAGTCAGAAGATGCATGGACTGAGCTGGGGCGTTTTGTACAGCTGTGCCTAAAACTCCTTGGAGCTGGAGCTGCTCCAGAGAAGTGCAACAGATACTTCACAACACTCATGGGATTGAAGTGGATTGACACAGGGAACACAGGATTTTCTACTGCAGGAAACAGTGGATTTGTGATGTGGAGGTGGATTTAATTTGTATTTTTTAAAAATTTATTTTAAAGAAGAGATGCCTGGGAAAAACAAAGCAGTAGGGAGATGAAGTCTTGGCTAAAAAGAGTTCTGAACCAGTTTGAGGAGAATTATTGGCTCTTTATTTCAGGGCATTGTAGTTAATTAGGAGAATCAAAATAGAGCAAAACCCTAAACCAGCTAGAAAATATGTGATTTCATCTGCAATGTCAAGCTTGAGCCTGAGGTAGTTACATACTACATGTAACCATATAAGCATTAATTTAGGAATTGATCTCTGCAATGTACCTGTTATGAATAGGTTATTTCACTTGCAGCTAAGAAACACATAGATATCCTTCTTGCATAGCTGAGAGAACATCATGGGGTTGAGTTTGGATATTTTATTGCATTATTTCTACTCACCCTATTGGTGTAGCAGCTCAGAATGCAGCAAGAAGAGGTATCTTTAAAGAGTTTAATAGTTTGGGTAGATAACACTGGGAAACTTCTTTTGTAGACACAGGTATTATTAATTTTATTAGTTCAGATGTGTTTTCTTTTAGTGTTTATTATATGTTGCACTCCAAAAGGCACAGTTTTGGCAAATGGGAGCTTCATATTTGTTTCATAAAGCTATATGAAACTATCCACTGACTTTTGGAAGCCCTTGGAAGCCTCTGTCTTCTGATGGGATGTGGGCACCCAATTCATGCAACAAATACAAAAGCTTGTGAGTAGTCCTGACATGGCTGTATTGAAAAATGTGGGGAAATATTTGTGGGCTCTTTTTTGGAGTCTTTATACTGCTTTACTGGCAATCACATGAATTTTATATCTGTCATGAAATCTCCTGACATTTCCACCAATATGTTGCAAGGAGGTCATTAGAACAATTACTGAGATGTGGGAAAAGAAGTAGCATTCCATAGCATCAATTGCCAGCACTGCCATCTCTAAGCAATTAAAAACCATGAGAACAAAAATTGGACATTTTTCTGGCCTCTGTATCAAGAGGGTGCACCCGCGTTTGTTTTTGAGGTTTTCAGCATTGCTATAGCACTAGACGTACATTCTTGAAAAAGATGGAACTCTTTCGGGAAAAAAAAATTGAAGTCAAACAAAGAAAATTTCACGGGAACTCTTTGTTTCATCCATTAGAACTCACTGACTTGATACACTATAAGATTTTATAGAAACTATTTAATTTTGAGGACTTCCTACAGGAAACAAACAAGTTTTGGTAGAAAGTTTGGGGTTTTTTTGAGGTTCCATCAGATTTTGTTTCAATTGTTTGTGAACCTGAAGCAAAGAGTTGGCCCAGTCCAACAGTCACAGCTGGTCATAGTCACTTCAACCCTGAGCCTGGCCAGTTCTGGTGGGCTGAAGAGGAGCACGTGAATTTGGGAATGTCTCACTGGGGCTGAGGGGGTGGTGGTTCTGGGCTCCCAGCTCCTCACCCCTCTTCCTCTGGGGAGAGGGAATTTTCACAAGGGCGTGTAGTGATAGGAAAAGGGAGGGAAAGTTTAGATTATCAGATATTGGGAAGAAATTCTGTACTGTGAGGGTAGAAAGGAACCAGCACAGGTTGTGTGTTCTCCATCCCTGGAAGCGTTCAAGGCCAGGTTGGATGGGTTTCAGAGCAACCTGGTCTAGTGGAAGGTATCCCTGCCCATGGCAGGGCATTGGAATTAGCTGATCTTTGAGGTCTCTTCCAACCCAAACCATTCCATGATTCTGCAATTTTCACCTCTTGCCAGGGACCTGCGGTTTTCACAGGCCTTTGGATCTCGGAGGTCTTTAATTGCCAAATGGCCGCGACAGATTTGAAAATGAATGTGACACTTTTCAACATGGAGTGCTAATGGCAAAATTACTGAGATGTTATTTCACCCTTGCTTGGCAGGGATGGGTAATGCTGAAGCCAACAAAAATTTTGTCAGGCTTGGGCTTTAGCGATCAAGGCTGTTTGACTTGCTGTAGTCCTCTAGGAAGGTATTTGGACACCTGAGAGATCGTAATTCATTCTGGAAATGACATACTTCAATATTAAAGTTGAATTTCACTTCCATGACATGAAGCTGATTTCTGAATCCAGATGGAAAAAATTCCGTAACTTAAATAATTGATATCTGGTTTCCTGACCAGCTCTATTTCTCCTGTGGCAATAAGCTAGAATTCTTGAGAAAATCGTCAAGTACTGAAAGAACTGAGGAATGGGTGTATCAAAAGGCTCAGCCAGTCTCCCACTGTCAATAAGGCACGTAGGGTTATTTCCCTGGAGACTCAGAGCCGAGCCTGCTGACGGTGTGGCCGTTAATAAAACAGGAAAAAATATTAGTGAGGTTTGTCCGAGACCTGCTTTGAGTTTGTGGAAACACTTTCTAGTCTTCTTGGATCCAAATACATGATTTATTCCCCTTAAATCCTAAATTTAGCAGAAAATAAACCAGACCGGGCTTTCCTCACTTGGGTAAGGAATTTCTGTACGTTATGTTAGACCTTGGTTTTGGGCTGTAGGGACAGGGATTAGTTTGTTGATCAGCCACACTGCATCTTCCTTGCCACACCTCTGCTTAAATCCAGCTTTCCCCGCCCTCTTACACCTGAATTTTTTCCCTCTCCAGTGGGAACATTAAGTTGATAGTTTGGACAATAAAAAAACAGCGCAGGACAGGGTCCGTGATGGGTCTGGTGTCTCTTGAGGCTTTGTGGGAGCACCTGTCTGTGTTTGGGGTGAGCCCCGTGACTGAGCCAACCTTGAGCCTTCAGACCAAACCCCGGGAGCCTCCACTACTGTTGGAGAGGTGATGGCTTGCACTTTCCCAAACAAAGCCCTGCGATGTTTCCTGTAATTGGAACCAAAGAGACAACTTGCTGCTTTGTAATCTGTGGGTGGGGGAGGCACCGTTGAGTCAGGAAGCCCCCAGAGGGTGCTGGCTTTACTGGTTTCAGCTGTGAAATCAAAATACATGCATGAGTCAGGCCAGTGGTTAAGTTCTGCTCACTTTGAGGCCCTGGCTTTGATTAAATTCATGTGTCATTTTCAAAGGTCCATGTTTAGCTTGGTTTTAGATCATGCTTGCATAATTAGTTTATTTAAACTATGTCTCATGTTAAATCAGATTTTGCCTGTGGACTTAAGTACAACTATGTAATAAGATATACCTATTAAACAGATGTTTAATCTTAATGACTATGTTCTTGACAATCAATTGAAATTGAACATCTAATAACTACATTGCAACTAGGCATATCTCTTTGCATTTAATAAGATCCTATAGTAATATAATTATAGTAATATAGGATATTATAAATAACATATTCATGGCGATATACCAATGTTTGTATAATACATACATATATATATATATAAAATAATCTGAAAAGTGAGGAGCTCAGCTCATCATTTCCCTGAAGGAAGAGAACATAAAAAAGCCAAAAAACCAAACCCCCAAATGTTATTCTCTTACAGAGGAAACAATTTGTATTGGCAGTGTACTGTTTGCACTGTGTGTCCTGTAACAACCCTGTGTCCCCAGGCCATCACCCTGAGTAGTCACTCAGCTCAAGTAAAGTCCAAAGCAGTGGTGTCACAGAGCAAAGCTCCAGCTTAAGGTTATATATCTAGTGACTGGTGGAATACTTTTGCCAGGCTCAGTAGAAAGAAAGAGGACTAAAAATAATAAGGGGGAACAATTAGAACAGAGATAGATATGGAAACATTTATTGGAAAAAGAGCCAGCCAACCCTGTCAATCCTTATTTGAGTTGTATTTCTAGTTGTGTGTAAATACAATATTTCTGCATTGGTGCACCCAAGTCTCTGATTTTTGGTTGTGACCAATAAATATCCCATCTCATTAACAGATCACACAGAATACCTATTGTTCCACAAATTTGATCTGACAATTCCAACTCCAGACCTTTATATTCTGCTATCAAGGTGTACACAAATGATTTGGATAATATCCCTTTGTCATGCTTCTGTACCATAACTGTATGGGGAAATTTAAGTATAAAATGAAATATCTTCATGATGTTCTGTTCAGAATTAGCAAGTAGGTGTCAAATAGCCTGTTGAAACAGTTGAATATTATGGTAGTTGTGCAGTATTTTAGGATTTTTTTTTTTTTTAGGCCCTAGTTTGAGGAGGCCTTTAAGCCTGTGCTTAAATCTATCTTTTCAGTAAATCTGTTGCACATGTGTTCAGTATTAAGTGCATGCTAACTAGAAATAAACTGATTAACTTTTGTCTTGTGGCTGGACCTACCATTCATTGAACTGTATAGAAAACTTTCCATTGAATCCAAGGAGCCCTGAGCTAAACAGTTTAAAAATGTGGTGGAAAGGCAGGGAGAGAGGGTGGGAAACAGGTGGGTTAAAATTAGCCTGGATTATGTGGTATCTTTTGGGCTATTGAATATGTATAGAATGGAGCTCTTGTTAATGCAAATTACAAACATGTTTCAGAATCTGTCTTGCGGCACATGTACAGTGCAGTGATGGACTAGCAACATATGAAAGACATATTGATGATAGTAAACATTAGCTCGGCATTCTGGTCTCCAGCATTGCTCAGAATTGGGGGGAAAAAAAAAAAGTCTTGAAACTTTTCATGTTCCATAAAAATAGTTATCAAGGTCTCTTTTTGCTCAGCCTTCCAGATTCCTCTTTAAAAACCAGCCTGTTTCCCTGAGCAGCTCTTTCCCACTGTATTGTGTTTTCCCCATGCCTGCCTGCGTTAATTTTTGTTAATAATTTTGTTGCCATCTTTGCACTAAAAAATGCATGAAGGAGAGAGAAGTATGTGCTTGTATTCTCCCTTCCCCCTTTCCTCATCTAACTCAGAGGCCCGGGGAAGAAGACACTTAAAAAATTCCTTCCTTCACATGCCAGGTTTGCAGTGAACAGGCAGTGAGTTTTCCAGAGGGAAAGGCTGTTGTGGTGGCCTTCTTGTATTACTGGAGGGCACCTCTAGCTAACAATGCACTGGGTTAAATTAGGCCTAGAGCTTCTCAAGAGACAATTTTTATTATGTTATTTAGCCCCCTTTACCCCCTGTTTAGGCTGGGAGAGGATGATGCTCTGTGTTTTGGTTTGGGCCTTTTTTTTTTTTTTTCTTTATTCTGTTGGTAATTTTTCCGCACACCTTTATTAAAGACAGTGATTGCAAACACATTTGACTTAATATTCAATTCACGCTGTAAGTTAACAAGTAGTTCAAAGATTAATTACCATGTACCTTGCAGTTCATAGATTCTATTATGATATAGCTGAAGCAAAGGGAACAGGGGGAAAATCCAGCTGATTAGCCTGTGATTATGTGTTAGCCTGTGCTTGTGGTCTTTGCTTGGTAGTCACTGCGTGATGCAAGAACTTCTGAGTGGTTACACTTTCCCTTCTGTATTAATTTAGATGTAGTTGGGGAGTTTCTAGGACTTGAAAAAAATATTAGTGGCAATATTTGTCAGGTTTGTACAGCTGAAATTGTTAATGCCTTAATGGGTGAAACGAATCTCCTCAGTGGTGGGGTGAGGGCAGTTGTTGGGCACGTTTCACACGTGGCTCTCTGCAGGGTGGAGCTCTGCCCTGCCCACGGTTTGGTCTGGAACAGGATTATCTTCAAGGTCCTCTCCATCCTAAACCATCCCATGTTTCTACGCCGCACAGATGCCCAGGTCACTCAGTATTGTGTCTGGGCACTCCTGATTTGGTAGTTCTGCACCTAAAGCTGCATTTACACCTCGTCAGACTGTAGCATCTGCTAAGAGTGGATTTAGCAGTGCGCAGAAAGCCCCAGATGAAGAGTTCATCCCGTTGTCCCCCTGTTAATAGCTGCAGTTCTGTAGTTTAAGATTTGCAAAGTGAGACCTGTCAGAGCTGTGCTTAGAATTTTCTTTCCACTCTGTTCTCACTGCAAGCAACTCCCAGTTCCCCTCATTCCAGAGTAAATCGATTAGGACTCAATAAAAAGCTCGGGCAGAACCCGCTTGTCACTTCTTAAGTGTCGCAGGCTGTTTGGAGGCTTTGCCTGAATCCCTGAGCGAGTGGGAGCTCTTCTAGTGTGAATTCCCCACATCCATAGTTTCCCTGGCTAACAAGGGAAGGCAATATACATAGGACAGAACAGGTTTCTATTCAGCCGTGGAGAAAGCACTTGTGAATGTTGCAGGAAATGAGATCTTAAGTCAGTGCATGAAACAATCTAATCCATCACAGCCCCTAGAATGGCCTCTCATAACTCAGGGGCTGTCATACCCCTTTGTGTGCATGAAGGCAGTTGTGGAAGAAGTGACGAACTGCGCACATATTCTGCTAAATCCGTTCTGGCAGCTGAGGTAATATATTTTCAATGCCAAGTCACATAATTTTACTTTAGCTCATTTGACTCCAGGCTACAAAGCTATTCCAGAAAACAAAGGGATGGTGTTTGAATAATGAATAATAATGAATTTAATTCTGTGGGCTTGTGCTGGGCTGAAGCCTCTAGGAGGTTAAATGTAGATAAAGTAATGGAAAGGAAAAGTTTTACCTTACAAAATGGTGTTGTTTTACTTTAGTTGTCTTGGCTTCATTAGGCATTGATACATTTGGATAGATGCAGCTGGCATATCTTTTTAAAACTAATATATTATTCAGTGTGACCTACAGATTTACACCTACAAAATATCATAGAATTATTCTCAGCATCTTCTTCTTGCCTTCTAGTTGGATCATATTTTTGGGTTTTTTTTGTTTTTTCCCCCTGTTCTGTTATTGTCTTGTCCTCTCTTGCTTTTGAGTTGCAAGGAAATCTGACTGTATCCTTCTACCATGATAATACATACCCACTCTTTTTACCAAACATCCTCAGCTGATAATTCAGTGCTTTTCAGGAAATAAAGAAGGCAATACTCCCGTGGGCAGAGAGGTGATGCCAGCCTCTGCCACTACAACACTGAACATTCACTGGTCCTGACACTGCTTCACACTTTTGGAATCAGTTTTGTATCAATGACAGGTGGACAGACAAGGAGAGGGATTCCTCCACAGAGAAATCCTGGAAGACAGCTTCAAGGAAGACTTTCATATTTGTTAATTTGCCACAGACAGGATTAATTGATAAACTGAGCTCTGAGTGCTTAATTGTACCTTATCCCTTTGCGAATCCGCCTTTCCTTTAGTGTTTTGAGGGAGCCTGGATTTGTTTATAAACTCTTTAGGTTGTTTGTGAAGTTTCTTAAGACTCTCAGAGCCTTACTCGGGCAGATCCAGGCGAGCAGGGGTGTGGAGAAGTGCTGCAGGTGTTTGTCTAGGAGGTCTCACCCAGACGGTCTCGCCCATCTGCAGAGGAAGCTGGTGAATATGTGCACAAGGATGTGGGAACGTTTGGGTTTCTTAGCACCTCCCACAGTTGTGTTTGGTCAGGGATGCTGTTCCAGCTCAGCTGCTCTGGCTGCAGGTGGCTCTTTCACCCACTGGGGACCCACACACACACAGGGAGCTGCCCAGTGCTGCTCTGGGAAGGGTGAGGTGAAGGAGGGAAGGCAGGAGCAGAGCTCACACTGAGACAGGGGCTGTGTGTGTGAAAACCCTGGGGAGGTGATCCCTGGAGAAGGTGGAAAGGGCCCATGCTCAGGGGAAGAGGGGCACTCATTTATTGCTGTTTGGGGTGTGTAAGTGGGTGTCTGGCAGTCCTGGGGGATGTGCTGCTCTCCTTTTTCCTGTGGAATTTGACAGCAGGTCTTTTCCTACCTAAATGATTCTGTGCGCTGGAAATCAGTGGGATGCCAAAGATTCGATGTCATTGTTAATTCACAGCAGAAGATCGGGTGAACCAGGAAGGGAAGTCACCTCTAGAAACAATTTGATAAGTATTAAAAAGGAAAAAAAATCTAGCGTCTTGATAGGCAAAGTGGGCTGTGGGGAGCCATAACATAAACAGCATTTTCTGATCCTCTTTAACACAATTTATAGAACAGCTACGTGTGGGATGTACATTCTTTATCTGCAGCCTGAATGTGGCAATACTTTGTTAATTTGTGAGAGTGAGAAAGTGAAGCTGATTACAAACAGAAATGAAACAGTCATTCAGGCACCATGTGCATGGGACTTCTAGTGAGCTCCATCGGAGGTCCAGGCACCGAATATTTGCAGGATTATGTGTCATCTCGTGGATCTGTTTTCACGGTCCAAGCCATCTGGCATACAGAAGTAAACAAACAGCAGAAAAGATAATAAGTAAACTGGTTTTTAACTATTTTTTCCCCAGTCTAAATGCTCCAGGAGCCAAGGAATTTTGATTTCTGAAACGGATTAATTTTAGGTTACATTTAATATTAAGTGAAATAGCAAATGTGACACTTCCACCTTGCAGGAAGGAGTCTCCTATTTCTTTTGTTCAGAAGGCTGTGCACATGTTTTCTCCCAGCTCCAGCTGTGGTGAGAAAAGGGGTGAGCTCTGCCCTTCCCAAGGTTTTACTGTCAGGTCTCTGATCTGATGCTGATGCAGCTGGGTAGCCCTAAATACCCAGCACCAGTGCAGGCAGCTCTGAGCACAAATTTTGGTGTCACCTGGAGAAGTTATGATGGTTTTACTGCAGAATTTCCATTGGTTACCATTGCCTCACCTCTCTGCATCTTTTCACAGGTGTTGTTTCATAACTCTGAGCACTGAATTTCACTACTGTGAGGGAAATCACATTGACCCAAACTTGTTTCTTTCCTGGTTTCACTGAGGACAGTCTGGCAGAAGGGTTTCAGCATCCTCTTGCTTGAATTCCCAGTGTTGATTCAGCAAAATAGTATCTCAGAGTAGCTAGAAAGGTTCTGCATTTCATCGAAGAGTCTTTGAAAAATTTCTATTATGGTTGATTAATGGTACATTTGATTTCACAGAATCACAGCTCTAGTAAAGTAGATCAAATGTTTGTAGTCAAGGTCCACTGTTATAGCTCATACCATTTAATTGAGTACTGCACTATTTAATGACTTTCCTTTTGCTGTAATCTCATTTTGCAAGAAATCTCACTCAAAGAATGGGAGTTTCTGGTTTTCTTGCCTATAGAGGAAACCCAGAACACATCATCATGCAGGCTTCCCAATAAAAGACATTAACTTAATGAACTTCAGTTCCCATATTTTGTCAGGGGCAAAGGAGCTCCATCAGGTGCATGAAATTACACCAGACAAGTATTACCTCTTTCTCTGGTACCTTTGGCAAGGTGTAGTCTACAAATGGCTGTGCTGAGGTTGTCACTTCTTCAGAATTCCCCCAAATCCAGGTGGTGAGCTGGGGCTGTAAGAGAACGAGGTGGGTGAGCTCAGGGTGCCACTTAAGAGTGTGATGTTCCAATCCATCAAAGGAGTCAGTCCTTCCATCCTTACCCCCACCTGCATATTCTTGCCCCATTTTTGGTGTTCGTTGGCATCTGGGAGAGAAAGAAGCCAGGCCAAGGAGTTAAACTGGCTGAGTAAGACCACTGGGAAAAGAACAATTCCCTACCAGTTTAGCACTTTGGATCCAAAAGAGGAAACTTATTTACCTTAAGATCATAAAAATGAGCTAAAATGGGAATATTGTCTGTTTGAAGGTGGAAACCTTGTAGGTAAGGCACAGTGACAAAAACTGATAGTCCTTTTCCTCTGGTCAGTAAGATTTTCAGGAAATTTTCTCAATTTTTAGACACTGTGTGAAGTATCTGCCCATCCTATATATTTGTCAAAGTTTTAACATCCTCTAAAACAGGAACCAAGTCTTTTGAAGGTGTTAACTTTGTCCTTTCTGAAAGGTGTATAATAGCTTTTTTTTGAAAGTAATCAGAAATATCGAAGAGTTGGAATAATTTCAGGGGGCAGTTTTCTTGAAACTCTTGGGTTCTCAGTTGCCTTGTTGGTTCGTTGTGTAAGTTGGTGTTTACACTGTTTGATCTCATTTCCCAAAAGTGTTTCCCAAGCTCTGCTCAGACAGAGGATATGGGAAGGAACCTTCAGTGAAATGGAATCCCTCATTCAAGATGAAATAGGATTTTTTTTTTTTTTCTGAGCTGTTTCCTGGCAAGTTTTTCCTGTGACATTTGCTGGGAGGGTAACCCATTAATTTGAATCCAAGCACCAGCAGGAGCTAATCTGGATGACACTAGATCATGCTTGGCATTTGTTTCCACACTGGTTAGGTGCCACGTGAAATATTTCCAGTGTTGACCCATGTTTCCAGCTTTGGAAGCTGTGCTGGAAAGTGCAGTTATGCTAGAACAGTTGTCTGATGATTTTATTTTATTTTTATGAAAAGTCCAGTGGAAATGTTAACTAGTTCACAGAAAACTCAGGTGCAAGCACAGTTCCACACCTGTGTCTGTACCAAAATGAGGAGCTGGCACACGATTTCTGTCACTCTTATTTATTATATTTATTGAGGAAATGCTTCACTTCCTAATTGAAGATGAGGATTTCACTCTACTGTGGCTACACACACAACTTAACCTGCTCTTGAAGCTCACAGAATCCCTCACCACAGCCCATGTCCACACCTAAAGGGCTCCCAGAACGAGCTGCTTGAGCTGCAGAGCTCAGGGAATATTGCAGAGCCATGCCTGGAAATAATGGGTCATGCTCAGAGCTGGCACTCCACATCATGTTGGGCAGACTTAAGAAGTAGCCAAGATTTAAATACTGAGCAGGAAAATATTTTGATCACTCTGTTCATGTCAGCAAATAGCTCCTGGTCCTGTTCCCGTGGGCAGTGATGGGGTTTAAGTGCTCTTCCCACCACGCAGTCAGGGTATGTGGTGAGAGAAAGCTTTGAAATTACATGGTTATGGACCAATTTCATGCTTATTCTGGTGCAGGGCAGACTGGTTTGGTTTTATGGGCATGATGTGAAGTGCTTTTATGTGTTTTAATTTCTGTTCAAATAAACAACAGCAATTTACTGGGGTGATAAAGGAGGAATGGAGGAGTAAATGGTTAAAGCGAAAAAAAAAATTGGAATCTTGTATGAATCTCTATTACAATAAAATAAAATTCAGGAGCAGTTTTCAGCCCTTGAATTTTTCTGTGTAATTTTCAAACCCAGGGTGAAGTCTAATATTCTGGTCCTTAAAGTGCTGTGATGGAAAAATATTGGGATTCCAAGTTGTTCTTCATCATAGCATAATTTTCAGTGCAGAATCCTAGAATTACCCCCTCTGCCAGTTCTGGGATATGGGAATTCAGCCCCCTTGGTTCTGGATGATTAGCCCAAAGTATGGTCAAGATTTTGAGTGATGAGGTGAACTTTAGAACATGCTAATTAGTTTTGAAAGATCCCTGGAGTCTGGATAGAAAAGAACCTGTTTTTACTCAAATAAAAGGATGTATGCAGTGCAATCCCTTGAATTGTTCCAGTTTTGAATTCATCCTCGGTTACAATCAATTGATACCCAACACCTGTAGCTGGATTTATTGTAAATATAAACTCCTTTATTACATGATTTTTTTTTTAATTTTTTTTTTTTTTTTGGTCTCAGGCCTGATCTAATGTTTTTTGAGAATAGCGGGACTTTTTCAGTTTACTTGAGTAGAAGCTGGGTCATCCCAATATTAGATGCCTGTCACACTGGTGATCTGTAATTCCAATGAGACCTTAGGTTTGATAAAGAAATCTTTAATAAGATTGCTTTTGTGTTTAAACAGCCCATTTATAAAGGCTTCTTTCCCCACAACAATAGTAATTGGATTCCTCCATATTCAGTCATTTCATTGCAAGATGTTTCACTCTAAGAAAATAATTTCCAACCCGTGTTTCTTTTCTTCTTTTAACTTAAAAGAGCCTCTTGTCTTCTTTGTGGTCAGTGCAGCCCATTTGTAACTGCCTGGTACGAGCTGAAATCTGTACATTCTTATCTCCCTTGCTTTGTTTTTCTGTACCAAACTGTAAGCAAGCCCTGAAGTTTGTTCAGATTTGGGATCAAACACTGAATTTTTATTTCTTTTCTTGCAAATTCCTGGGGGGGGAAAGAATCAATATGCTAACGCTGGTGCATCAAGCTTTCAAATCTATGCAGACATCAATAGGCAGTTGTTCTGTGTTTTTTAGCATTTTGGGCCAAGTTTGTGATTTCAAACAGATTGATGTAAAACCAGAGGAGCTTCATAGGAACTTCTCTGGATTTACACCACTGGCTCAGACTAGGTCAAGCTGTTAAATTAATTCAGGATCCAAATTTTGATTTTCATTGACTATTTATATAATAATTAGGATTTTATTAGGGATAGGATATCTGCACCTTCATATTGACTCCCTCAGGAAATTAAGCCATAATTTTGTGACATTGTGTGCTGCCCAATATGTATAGCTGCTCTTATTTGGTAAATGTATATCAAATAGTATTTGCTACTTCACCGATTTAATACAAAATAAAATCCTTTCAAGTCAGAGTAATGTCCTCTGCTTTATATTTGAAAAAACAAATTAATCCCATGATAGGCTGTGATTTGCAATAAAGTTGATCAATGGGATCTACCTCCACAAATTACAGAACATACCATTCACATTGTTTTGAGTAATACTGTTGTTTTACCTTGAAGTACATTGCTGTTGCTCCCTCTGTTCAGTATAGCATCTTAAGACTTTTTAATAGAAAGAAACTAAATGAAAATTGATTGATAAAAGCTCCATCAAGGTGTTTATTGTTTTTTGCCCAGGGGTAAAGCAGAAACTTTCGAAAGCCATGTCATTTGTATTAGATTCTGTTTTTCAAAGTGCATGGGCAATGGAGATGTGAACATAAAGGTAGGAAATTGCTTTTAATCATTAATAACTTGCACAGGGACCTTGTAGTACAAGGTGGAGTGTCCACCTTCGTGCTGGATAATGAGGATTTGTTGCAGAAATTGGTGTGCAGAGGTGTAGAGGAGGATTGTGTATGCAGCTGCAGTGCTGACACTGGCACCCACAGCAGCTTGAAGCAGATGCAAATGAAGGAGAAAATACCTGATTAACAAGGGAGCTGTGTTCTAGTCGGGTACTTTACCAGAAGTGCAGCAGTAGAGACACGATGTGCAGTTGCCTGTGGGGCCTTTTAAGTTCTTAACCCTTTGGAGCAGGGCCTGAAACAACTCATCCCTCCCTAGTTCTTGGAGTATTCTGTTTTGATTGGGGCAGAACAAATCCATTTTCTTCAGTAAGAGAATTTTAGTGAGGGTAAGAACTGTAAACTGCTCTATAGGGAATTAACATCCACTGTGAGAACACAGAGCAAGTAATGGGAAAGATGATGTTACTGGAAGGAGCCTTCAGAGAATTGGGGGAGGACGTTTGTTCTGGGCTTTAGTGAAGGGACACAGGTTTGAAAATGCCTGCTGCAGGCAGGACTTTGCTGCATGACTGCCTTTACCTCTGGCTGACAAGACAGACCTGAGGAACCAGCTCAGCTGTGTGTGAGTGAGCAGCTTGGGCTGAACATGGAGGGGCTTGGCGTTAATTTTTTGCTCTACAGAGGTTATTTTTCCCCAAAGTAGCCCCAACTGAAATGTCTCTAGTTCTGAATATGTGAATGTGTACAATTAGAAACTTATTCCCTGCTCCCCATCACCTAAGGAGGCAGGAAAGCCCAGTGACTTGCTTCTTTGGTTGCTCAAGATCATTTTACATTCTCAGGTCTCCATGGGCTTTTTAGGATCATTTGACTATCTTCAGGATCATTAAATGATTTAGGCTGTGCCCTCTTATAACACATTAATTATTTGAAAAGGTAGAAGGGGGTCTGGCCTCTCTAGAAGCAGATATAAAGGCAGTGGGATGCTTGTGTTGTGTCAGTCCCAAGAGCTGAGCCTTGGCAGCGGTAAACTTGTGTAGTCATGACATCCAGTTCCTGACTTGGAAAGCCTCCAATCTAAATGGAAAATCAAAACCCAGATTGGAATAGGTTTGGGAAAATGGCAGCTGATGTGCCTCACTCGAGACCTTGCAGCAGCGTTGGTGGCAGAAGCAGAACTGAGTTCTGATCCCTGGTGCAGAGGAGACTGCAGTGGATTAATCTGCTCTGTTCCTTACTCAGAAGAGTATAGCTGGATTTCTCCACTAGCTCTGCTCTGTTTTTACAGATTGAGGATGAGGAATTGTGTGCATGGGTTCCTGGTGGCTGGGGGTTTGTTTTGTTATGTTTGTGCAGTACAGACACCTTAGAAACAGCATTCACACCAAAGCTGTTTTTATTGGGAAGGTAACTGAAAACCAAGTGGAAAGTGTCCCTGCTCTCCCTTTTACCTAAGATAAATTTCACTCTCTCTTCTTAGGCTGAAGAAAGAAAATAATTGTGTTGAATTTTGCTAGAGAAAAATGGAAAAAAAAATAAATTATTGAACAGCATGATACTTTTTTTTTAGAATATGATATAATTCATCCGTTAAATAATTTGCGTAAAAAAATCCAAGCTCCCATTCTAGAAAAGATACTTGTAGTCAGAACACAGTTTAACAAAACTCAGTAATCTAAAAGTGAAAACAAGAATTAATTTCCATAAACAATATAAATCCATGCCAACGAATAAAATTTATTTCTTTTATACTTGGAGGAGGAAGGAAGAAACTGTTTAGTAGGAGAAAATTCAAACACTGTGGTGATAAAGCCCACGCTGGTGAGTGCATTTGTAGTGTTGTATTGCTTCACCACATAGTTTCTGTAGTCCTTACTCAAAGTACTTATGTCTTTTAAAAATAAAAAAAGAATTAACAAACCTTTATATCTGAGTTGTACAGCATATCCTATATGATGGGATTTCAGTTACATATTTGAGTAGATATTTTCAGGCATGGCTGCTCAGTGCTTGCAAACACTTGCAGTGACTGTGCACAAATTAAACAGAAATGCACAACTAAGACTAAACTCTTTCAAGGTCAGGCCCTACAAATCCACTGAACATCAGCTGTGCGAGGACTTGGCAATGGGACTTGAAGGAAACATGTGACAAACATATGGAAAATATATTCCTTTCTTTTGTACGTTAAAGAAATGGATCATACTCAATGTGCTACTGCCTTTGAGGGCTATAAGATAAAACGTTGCAAGGTTCATTGACTTTGAGATGGGAATCCTGGGTACAGCCCGGATGGAAGCCTGAGACAAAAAGCTGCTCTTGTCTTTGAACATTATTAGCCCTGGAGAACTGAAATTCCTTTTAGGTTTCTCCCCACCCACTTTATAACAATATGTGTGCAAAGAGTTTCCACTGGGTTTTGCACTGAGGAGAATGTGTTTTAGGAGGAGATTGGCTTACAGGTCCCATCCCCTTAATGGCATGGACACTGAAGGGTTTTGGGAGGAGTAAAAAGCCCATCTCAAACTGCTCCAGGGTAGCTCCACTGTAGCTGTTCTGGTGCTTGTAGAGAAAATGGTTTAAGCAGGTTGTGTCCCCCTTGGGCCTCATTCTCAGTGACATCTTGATATTTCTCTTTTCTCACCCTGGTTGGGCTGCCAGTCATTTGCAGATCTGATTCCTGAGTTACATCTTTGAGGTGATCATGTCTAGTATCTATTACTTATTTTTATTTCGGGAAACTTACTTCTATGTGGCATAATTTCATAGTGATTCCTTAGAAATACTGGCACTAACAGCTGTGGGTGGGAGGGCAGGTAGGTGTGGGCAGTGGTGCTGCTGGTACCAGAAACAACCCTCAAATTATCCCTGCAGCATTTGGTGACACCTTTGCTCTTTGTGCTGTTTTGGGGTCATCAATCAGCTGTTAACCAGGCTGGTGTTTGAACACGGTGTATTGATGAATGTCTCCAGGGGTAGGGTGTGAGAGGGGCAGGGGAGGGATACCCTGACCTCTGGTGTCCCCAGGAAGAGTCATTGTCATCAGGAACAGGGCACCCGTGCCATTGCAGCCCAGGTGACACAGCAGCATGGTGGCACCTGCAGGAGCAGCCCTGCTCCATCCCCTCTCCTGCCCTTCCTTTGGGAAGCTCCCACTCCCTCCACTGGAATCCTGAGTGGGGGTAATTCAGGCAGGAAAATGCTTTCTTAAGCTGGTTTTCATATTGGTTTTGCTGCCTGAAGTGGTTGTTGAAGGGGTTCTGCAGTTCCTTCAGGGCACCTCACAACTTACAGGGAAGTGGGACGTCCCTTTTTGGGGTTTGGGTTAAACCACACGTGGGTAGGAAGAGTTCAAGCTGCTAGACTGGTCTCAGCTGATCTGGTGGTGAGCACAGAAGGTGAAAAGATGCTTTAAATGTAACTTTCCTTTCCTCCTCACAGCCTTGTGCCAAATAGGGAATGGAGAAGTTGGCTCGAAAGCCTTTGTTTTTTCCTGCTCATTTCTGTTATTTGTTGTTTTTCTTTTCAAGTAGACTTCCAGGCTGAATGCAATTTTCCTGTGGGAGTAGATGCTGAGTTCTGTCTGTGTTTTCATCTCCCTAGCTGGCAATAATAAAAATTCCAAACAGCTTCCCCCACATTCCCTGCTTTGCTGTTGTCATGTTTTCTGCTGGTTGACAAAGTCACCTCTGCGGCCTTAATATCTGAGTACATTTGTTTTGCAAAGTGCTGGGAGCTGCATGGCTTGTTGATGTTTTCAAAAGCTCTCACAAAAGCTGTTGATACACTGCATGTTGCATGGTTAAGAATTTAGGAATTTTCCCCTCCCACTCCCCAACTGTTTTTTGGATTAGTGTTTGTGTTTCTCTAAAACACCCTGCAAACACCTCCTGTCAGGAGGGGATGGGAGAGAGGCTGAGGATATCAGTGAGGCAGCCCATCTTTCCTTAAAATATTAATTGTTCACTGAGAACCTGTAAGGAATTCCTGGGAAGACTTTCCTTCATGTGCACAACCTTTTCAATGGAAGTGAAATCCCAGACCACTTAGAAGGGTTTATTTTGTGGAGTTGAATCCTTCTCTTTTCCCATTCCTTCATTGCTTGTTTCCTCCTTCCACCTCTATTCATTTCAAAGTATGCCTTGCCTGATCACTAATTTGTTCTACTTGTTTGAAAATGGGGAAAAAAAATATCCAGGAGCCAAGAAAGAGTCATTTGAGAGATGCTGATTTGGGGAATAACTGAGAAAACAGGATTAGGCTTAACTTCAGCCTGCAGCTGATGTGTGGCTGGAAGAGGAGCGAAGTCTCCTCTGGCCAAAGGAAGGAAGGAACGACAGATTTGCTCTGACAGTTTATTCTAAGTGGTATTGCTTGGTCACTGCAGTAGCAAATCACCTGTGAATAAGAAGGGAAAGGAAGACAAATCACTTTACTTTAGAACACCATCAAGTTTTTAATGTGGGCTTTGTTTATTCAACTGCTTTTTCGTGGATATTGGTCTCCTTACACCATGGTGTTATGTGTAATTTATTCATCTTGGTCATCTGCCCTTACACAGAGGTGTAAGATGGTTTTGATGCTGGAAGAGGAAAGACAAGCTGCTCATTGCATCTTGAGGAATCCTCAGGAGCCAAATAGCATAGCTCCCTCCAAACATTAACTTCTGTGCTCCCAAGTCCTGATTTTAAAAGATTGCATCTTGCAGAATTGCCAGACCATGAACCTTGCCAAGAATGAGCTTCTACACATTTCCAAAATGACAGGAAAAATAAAATTGGCTGAATTAACCAGTGAACCAGCTTCCCCTTTCCTACACCTTCAAGTAATAGCAGTAAACATCATTAAAACCATTCACTTTTTAGTCAAATATTGTGTGACTAAAAGATACTTTAGACCACAAAATGTATTCTGATAAATGGAGTTCCAGGCTGGATGCATATAATGTAGTAGCTTAGAAATTCACTGCCCCTCATTTCAACCCTGTGCTGTACAAATCAAATTGCAAATGAAGCCTGCTTCTGTTGGATGGTGCCAACCATCTGATAAGGAGATCTTGGCTGACTACTCCTCATGTGTCTTAAGGCGATATAAGAAATGAATATTTGTAGTTTTTATTACTCTTTGAAAATGCCATCTTTTTATGCCTTACAAAAAACTACTTGATCAATTTTCATTTTAAATCAATTATCACAGGGCCTTTTTTCTGCAGACTGTTAAGCTTTTGTCTTTCAGAGTTTATCTTAATAATCACAAAAAATCCAATGACCCATAACAGGATTCACGTGGTTCCTTGTAATGTTTTATTCTGTGTACAATTTGGAGATGTCTGGTTCCAAATGGGGCTGTGATTGAGAGTCATTTAGGATGGTTGGGGCATGAAGAATATGATCAAAAAGCCAGTGGTGTCTCTTCATTTCACACCAGGTCAGCATTTCCCCTTGCATCCGGGCCCTAGGATGCAATTTGATTTTAGGTTTCCCTTGATGGCTGTTCTGCTTGGACTATTGTAAAAAGCAAATAAATGCATGGAATTTTGTTGTTTTAGACTTGGCCTGGCAGTGCACCACTGCAGGCTGGTGCTGCACCCCTGGGGAATGGAGGGTGAAAGTGAGGGTTCTGTGCCTCCAAACATCCTTGCTCTCCATACTTCGGGCTCAAGAAACTTTTCTGAGTTGGAAGTCAACCCCATTCAAGCTGCATTGATTTCTGTGCAGTGTTAATGAGTCTGAATTAGCACGATGGCGAAAGATATGCAGGTTTTATAATGTATTTTAAAAAAAATTTTACTTGGTTTGTATCAGGAAGAGAGATTTAGTAAAAATACTTTATTTTAAAAAATTAGTATTTCAGAACCAAATATTTCAATTCTATAAATGGATAATTACACTGATTATTAAATGTATATATCAATTCTATTAATGGATAGTTTCACTAATTATTAAATGCTTGCTTGGTGTCAAAGTTTTCTCAAAGTGTGTGCCTGCCATATGCTGATGGCAGGCTGGTTAATATTATTTATTCCAGCCTACATGTTTTCCAGCAATATGAATTCATGGAAGGAATTCTCTGTGCATAAGTGATGTGCATTCAAAGCAAGTCATTTTTCAGTTTCCCATCATCTGTTGGCACCTGGCTTTGAGAACTTTGTTTGCTTATTGTGACTGCAATCCCGGTTTATTGAGTTTATTGCACCTCTGAAATCCTGGGTTACATAAAAGGCTGTGGATGAAACCTTCAGTCAAGCAGAGCTGGGGCCTTTAGGTGTTGTACACTGCATTTTCTAGCACGAGGAATCAAGTGAGAAGTAGCAAGCAAAGTACTGAACAGCAGAACTCCGGGACAGGATATCTGCTCAATGATTATCATCATTATCAAAGTGTAATTTATCCAATTAGCCAATTCCATTAAACAGGTTCGGCTGGCTCTTTCTCCTGCCACATTTTAATGTGTTTATATCTCCAATGAGTGAAGGATGTATTGTTTGACATGACAGCTTGCTTTGTGTGCAGCTACCTCTTTATTTCAATCCATTGACTGACAAAAGGTAGGAGAGGGTCTTTTTGATGTAGTGTGGGGAATTATTTCCTGATTTGACATGCTAATTGACTGGGGATTTCTTATTATATTAAGGAATTTTCATCCTAAGTTGCTCAGCAAAACAGCAATGGTGCATTGCAAGAGGAGGATAAAAATGAGGGATCAAACAGAAAAAGGAGACATATTTAAGCATGTTTTTCTGTGCTGTGATTATTATACATGGTTAATAATCCTTTTACCCTCTCCCCTTGTTACCTTCAACCCTCTGCTTCTGTTTACTGAAGTGGCTTCAGAGCTTCTATTGAGAGATAGTGGAACTTTAAAAAACAATTTTAAAGTAGTGCCAATTGAAAAATTTGAAGCCTATTCATGTAAAAAGTTGACAATCTGCATGTGTTCACTACAAAACTGAAGTCATGTTTTGACTTTTACCGTCTCTTTTCAATGCCAAATAACAAATGAATGGTAAAGGAAGAGAGAGGAAGGACACTGGAGGAGCTCTTTGGTAGCAAAGGAAAGATCCTGTACAAAGAAAAATTCACAGCATTCAGCTGAGCGAAATCTGGTTTTGTGGGATCACTGTAGGTTTAAACTCTTTTCTACATGATCTGGGCGATTATGTTCTTAACCTTGAAATTAAGATCACATGATCATAGAGTACTTGGCTTTGGAAGAGACCTTAAGGATTATCTACTTCCAATCCCCCTGCCCTGGGCAGGGACACCTCCCACTGTCCCAGGGTGCTCCAAGCCCTGTCCAGCCTGGCCTTGGGCACTGCCAGGGATCCAGGGGCAGCCCCAGCTGCTCTGGGCACCCTGTGCCAGGGCCTGCCCACCCTCACAGGGAAGAATTTCTTCCTAATATTGAATCTAAATTGAGACTGTCAGTTTAAGGCATTCCCTCTTGACCTGTCACTTCAGCCCCTCCTTCCAAGTCCCTCTCCAGCTCTCTTGGAGCACTTTTAGGTACTGGAAGGTGCTTTAAGCTCTCCCCAGAGCCTTCTCTTCTCCAGGATGAGCATCCCCAACTCTCTGTCTCCATAGGCAGGGTATTCCAGCTCTTGGAGCATCTTCATGGCCTCCTTTGGACCACACCAAGGAGCAGCCGATGTATTCAACTGATGGGGGGAAATAAGAATATCAGTGAGCACTAGGGCTGGCAAGATGCAGGCAGGGGGCAAGCACAGGGTCAGCACAGCATCTTCAAAAAAGAACAAATGAAGTGAGTTGATTCTTTTTATGGAAATTTTTCTTTTAGGGAGGAAGTTGCTCTGACTTCTAGAAGGAGCTGGGTATTCCATCACATTCCCGTGTTTCAATAAATGGAAAATACAGTGATGATGATGCTGATTGTTTTTAAAATGAAGCTGTCTGTAGTTATCGCTAGAGATAATACTCCCCTGCTGGTTTAGTGCTTCCTTGATTTCATTTGTATAAATCTGGAGGATGAGGCATCGCAGGGCTGTGTCAGCTCCACCACATCACCTCCCAGAGCTCATCTCACCCACCTTTCAAAATGTGTTCTCTAGACTCATCCTGTAAGGTTTTGCTGGGATGCTTTAGCTCTCTGATTTTTTAATCCTGGACCAAAAGCTTGAACACAGCAATCTTTTCTCCCACTGATTTTACAATTTTACTGGAAGCTAATTAATTTTGACCCCCTGATTCACATTGCACATGAGAGCCTGTGGCATGTCTGTCTATAGGGGGGTTCAGCATCTCGGAGGGCACAACAGCTGCTGCCTGGCAGGTACTCAAATAGTGCTGTGGAAGGGGGTGGAGTGGATGGATAGTTACTATTGGATGGATGGTTACTATTTTAGGGCTTTTTTCATTTGCCTGAGTGCGAGTGGCCACCTGTGAAGGAGAATATTCAGAATTTGTGGGCTTGATCTTGCATAGAGGAGCCTGGGTAAAGCAGCTTTTGATGACTGATGTGACAGTTACTCCTTTCCAGGAGCAGTTTGGTCTTGCATCTACCTTTTAATTTTTTTATCTAGATACCTGAAAGTACTTTTGAATTGTTTCGATTCATTATTTGCATTTGCACAAGATAGAAAATGGGAAAGTGGAGAAAGGCTAAATATACAAGTCTGTTGCTTATAACACCAGGATCTAAACCAAATTTGCCTAGTTCCCACTCTTTGTACTTACTTTGAGACAATTGTTCTACTTCAGATTTTTGTGCATTTATTTCAGGCATGCCTCACAGTTTACCCCAGTTTGTGGGTTTTTTTTGGTTTTTTTAAAATTACTATCAGCTGAATGGGCTGTTAAAAAAGAATGTATAGACAGCTGCTTTTCAAAAGAAAGATTTTTGCTTTGATCTCCATGATTTTATGTAGAAAAAAAAAAAATCCCTCTGTGCTTGTTCACTGGACAGAGCTTTCAAATGCTGGTGGCAGGAGACATAAGTGTGATGGGCATTACAATAGCAAGCTGTGTATTTTCACCCCTGGCAGGCTGGGCCACCAGAGGGTGACAATTTGCTGGGGCCACCAGTGATGGAGCTGGACCTTCAGCTGAAGTGATGGGGGAGCAAAGCTGTGCTCAAGCTCTACATTCTGATTTCTGCTGAGGCAATGTCTACAGGAAAATGAGAATTCTGTGTAGAAGTGCAGCCACAGATAGGGCAGGTTAGAGAACCTCTGGAATGGGATTTGTAGAGTCCAGTTAGAGCTCTTTTCTCCAAATTCTGTCAGTATGACAGCAGGATTCAGAGCCTGAATATGACAGTGGAAGAAAATATTATCTAAATATCACTCAAGTGTAATGTGGGGAACAATCATGAGGAGAAAACCCCCTGGGAGGGAGACACGTGATCTTGCCAGGGTATGGAAAGGCACCAAGGGGTTAATCATCCCCCACTCTCTATGAAATGACAACAAGCTCTTGGCAGCTTTCCCCATTCTTTGTATAACACTTCCAAGCGCTGAAGCTTGTATCCTCCTAGTAATGCTTTTAATTTGTGCTCTGTTGGGGAGAGGCCAAGATTTAATCGAAATCATTAGAATGTCTTTGCTTGAAGTAGCTGAGGGCTTGTAGTGAGCTGGAGGAGGTTACTTCAGAATAATTAAAAGAAATACATAAGGTCATCATTGGTGTCTGAGCTATTCCAGACACCAGGTTCAAGGGGGAAAGGTTGAGTTTAATGACAACTCCTCTTAACTTAAGTGGGATGCTTGCACAGCCACATAGTTTTAATAATTAAACTTTGCCTTCTTCCCTTCCCACACACCTGCCCAAGTGACTTTGTTTTTAGCTTTACATCAGTACACCAAAGATGGGCTGGAACCAAAACCCTGAAGGAGCCAGATTTTTCAGAGATTCAGGGCTTTGGGAGGGCTCTACCACCTAGACTCAAATCTGGTTTATCTTTTATTTCTAAAAAGGGATGAATTTTAATGTGTCTGTAAGTGTGCACACATGTGTGTGTGAGAGAATGTGGTTGTGTGTGTGTGAACGTGTTTGTATTTATTTACAGCCTCAGCTGAGATCTGCTCTTGAATTTTGACTCCATTTAAATGGGACTGTCAGAACACAGGTGTCTATGTATGGATTTTAGTCCCGTGTGTGTCTGACAGGCAATGCCATACGCTGGATGTGTGCACAGGAAAATGAACTGCTGGGGTAATTCTGAGGCACAATGCATATGCTAATTGCTTAGTGTAAATTAGAACATGCACTTTCTTTGTTGGTTGTATATTAGAAACAAAAAAATACTCAAAGGAAAGTTGAAAAAAATTGGTTCCATATTTTTTGCACTGTACAGTCCTAATGTTGTACACACAGTGATGGAGTGAACTGGCAAGTGATGAATTTGTGTGAGAAACTGTCTTTTTTGAATGACTTTTTATGCCTGCATTTGAATACAGCCTCTTACAGCAGAGTAGGTTCAAATAATGAACTAATAGTGAATGTTAAAGATTTAGGGAATTGTCTGTGAACTTTTGACCCTGGGAATATAAGGAGGTTTGCTTTTCAGGAGAATTAGTCTAGCTGGGCTAATGGGTGCCAATAAGGGCTGTAAGCAGTGTGTCAGGGACCAAATCTTTTAATTAACCGCTGAGTGAAAAGTAGTTTGGGAAATGCAATAAGTCAGATTCAGGTCAGATCAAGCAGAATAATATGTGGGCAAAGATGAAATTAACATACTAGGAAATGTAAGCTGAAAATCTCCAAACTTTCTTTATTAGACTGATAGAAAATGGGATTTACTTTGACTGCTCAAGAAAACATTGCACCTACTTTTACTGACTCCTTCTAGCAAGGTTTAGATTCTCCTGGCCAATGTCACCTGCAGATGAAAAAGATTAAACCAGATTAAACTGGAGACATACCATGGTCCAGCTTTGCAATGACTGTGACTTGCGGTTCAGGCTGACTCGGCGTTTGCCTGCGCTCCAGTGGTTTTGTTCAACTCTAGGATGCCTACAAAGTTACTACAAGGATTACATTGCTAGTGAGCTACTATCTCTTGTCATTCTTGACAAATAGTATTGTCTCTGAGCTGCTTTGCATTCTCAATTTTTGAGTCTGATGTCTGTTGCTTTGACAGTGACATTTTAACTTCTCAGGGAGCAGTTTGTCTTTTTGCCCTGTGCTTGTATCATCCCTGTCACAGCTGTGTCATGGAACCATAGACTTGTTTAGGTTGGAAAAGACCTGTAAGATCATAATTCCAACCCAGCACTGCCAATCCTACCGCTAAACCATGGCCCCAAGTACCACATCCACACGACTTTTAAATCCCTCCATGGATGATAAGTCAAGGTGAGCTCCACTAATTATTAACACAACATGGATAACTGCATTCAGTATTGTCCTGTAGATGTAAGGATCTCAATTTTAATTATACCTTATTAACAAAATTAGTAGGATCAGAACTACATCTAGAGAGTTTAGAAGGTAAACCAGTGCCTGTCAACATATCATTATAGAGTAAGGTTTAAATTATTAGCTTAATTCTCATCTAATAGGATTTTAATCCTATTCTGATTGTTCTCTGTGCACAGAAAGTATTATTTTATAGAAGGACTATGCCTTAAATTTTGGTCTAAAGGGCTTTGAAATTAATGGAAAAAGTCCAAATAAGCTTAGTGGGTTTTGAATCAGTCCATTTTAAGTATTTTCCATCAACACTAAAATTTAGATATGCTTTGAAAACTGTGATTGTGTGCCTCTAATTTCCTAAGTATTATTATCAACAATGATAATGTGGCATCTGATCTGCCAAATAACTTATTCAAACCTCCACTAATGTTTCAGTCATCACAAACTGCTTAAGTAATTTATTTAATTGGAAAGTGCACTAACTTCAGTGTTACGCACACTGCAGAGCAGCGAGAGATTCCATAAGATCAGAAACAACTTCCCAAGCCCCATTGCATTTCCTCCTTGCTTTCTGGCTGGCTTGATAGTTGCAAAGGTTAGCTAGGATAATATTTGCTTTCTTCATAATTGTTGCGAGGTGCACTTCTTGCCAAAAATCAAAGGGCTAAATTGAATTCACTGACTTAAAATCAGTCCTGCTGTCAGCTACGATGCATGTTTAATTGTTCTGTCTGTATGTTGTTGGGCTGGAACAGTTTCAAACAATCTACCAATCATGAGCAGGAAAAAAAATCATTAGAAAATCAATTTCTGCTTAATTGAAGATCTTTCTTCCAAATGGGAATGAAGCAAGATTTATAACCTCAGATTCACTGACTGTATAATGATGGCACTTGAGCTTGTCGAGGCTTTCATTTGGTAGCTGTGGCATGGACAGCATTTGCTTTTCCACCTGCTGTGGGTCAGCACAGTGCGGACCCTGGGGAGCAAAGGGCTGTGGTACGAGCCTGGTGGAGCACAAGAAGCCAAGTTTGCAAATCGAGGGTGCAAAATAAGGCATTGCACAGACAGGAAATCTGTAGAATGGAATTTCAGATGCATTGTTTATTTATACATTTCTTCTGAATGCTGAGTGGAAATTACAATGACTGGCTCTTGGACACGCCCCTTTGGCATCTGACTGCTGATGCCAACTCCCAGAAAATCCTGTATCGCAGTGCCCTTGGGGGAGTTCATTCTCTGCTCCCAGAACAAAGGTTCATGAAGGTAAACTCCTGTCACTGCTCAGGGTGAGAGCTTTGCCACTGATTTCAGTAGGATCAGCATTTCACCTCATCTGAAAACTTGTAGTCTAATTTTCTTCTGTTGAAAACAGCAAATCACAATGTGGTTAAATGCCAGCAGGCAAGGGAAGCATAGGAAAATGGAAAACTGAGAGGAAAATCAGACTTGTTGTGACTGCAGATCCTTCCCCTTTCCTGCTTTCTCCTGCTGTACTGGGAGAATGCAGCTCCAATCTCCTTTAAGTTCAAAATGAGCGGAAGAGAATCATGGTGTAAATACCAAGCAATAGCTAAAAGTGAATTTACCAAAGTTCAATAAACATAAAAATGATGAATTTAGATGTCATGTAATTAACTCAGAATTACATGAGCAATAACCAAGTAATTACACCTTTAATAATGCATTAAACTTGTCAGGAATACTTAGTCATTCAACTAGAATTTAACAAGATAGCCTATAGCAAGTTACAGTAATTAGATATCACTACTGAAAACATTGACAGTTCCTAATTGATACCTTTTATTATAAAGTTAAATGCCAAACATTTCTTTACAGTGTATTAAGGAGTAATATTAGCTGTGTTTAAGACCATACTGCCTACTCTTATAAATTGTATGCAGGTATAAAAAACCAACAACAAACAAAACCCTAAGAAGAAAAAAAAATTTATCAGCTAAACCTATCAATCACTTACACAAATGTGGTTCAAGTTCTTACTCCTGTGACTTAAATTACAACCTAAGAGAGTCTGGCAGGTCCATCAGCAGCAGAGAGAAAAGAGAGGTGAAAGGAAAAACGGTGAAACGGGTAAAGAGAATAACATTTGCATCACCTGGAGGATGCAGTTCTTCAGTGGGAATAAGGCACCTTGCAGCCTTTGCAGGAGTAGAGCAGGGAAAATAAACAACCTCAGGACTTCGTGAATTAGCTTCAAAAGCAGGACTTGGGCTTGCTAACAACTAAATCAGATTGTTTAGACTACAGGAGAAAGGGTTTTGGAGAAAGAGATGGAATAGAATTGAAACTATGTGTTTATTTGTTGCTTCTAAATGTGGGAGATATTTCTGCTGGTTTTTGTTGTTCAGCCTCTGCACTTGGCAAATAATTATTTTTCTTTTTTTTTTTTTTTTCCATTGTAACCATGCCAAAAAGTAAAGTTTGTTCCAGGGGAAACTGAAATAATAATGTAAAGAGAAAGAAAAAACAAAGAATTTTTTGTCAACCTTAAATGTAGATTTTCTGAGATAAAAATGTATTTTTTAATTCTATTTTATAAAACAACTTTTAAACCATTTTCTTATTTACAACAACAATACCCACATTTTTCCCAAATTTACAAATATTTTCGTTTTCCTCAAGTTCATCTCTTTAGCAAATTTCTTGAGAGAGAATGTATGCAATCTTATCCTGGATATGCACTGGAATCTCTGATGCTTAGTGGAACCATCTGTACTTTAAACCAAAGTAAGCAGAGATTGATGGTGTCTGTGTGAAGCAGTAGAGATCAGCTGGAATCATCACATACCTCTTTTGTCATTTCTTTTTTCATCTGTATAATTACAAGTCTTATCAGGCTGCATGCTGAGCTATGGCTGATTGTCAATAAGACCTCTCTTGATTGCACTGTATATAAATATTCCATGTCAATCTTGCAGGATGAGATTCCAGGGGCCAAACAATTGTGCCTTAGCCCACAGATACAAGGTCCTGGCCTTTTTTGCTACACTGATAATCAACTTAATTCCTCAAATGGAGGCTCCCAGCTACCAAGGGGTTAATTCCCCATCACCCTTAGTGCAGCTCCTCTGCTCTGTGGTGGCTTTGCTGAGCCCTCCTCTCCAAATACATAAGATTATTCATGAAGATGAAACTACTGCATTTATGTTTACATGATTCTCAGCCAGTTGCATGGCAACTGGAATTGTCTTTACTTTTCTGCATATTAAAAACACTCAATAGATACCCTTTCAATAATTAATCGGTAATGAATGTAGAGGCTGTAGAATGCTTTATCCAATGTGTTTAGGCTTTATCCAGTGGTGAAACTGGATAAACAAGCTTTGTTTTTCTTGTTAGGACTTTTTTCACAGGAGATGCCATGCACTGTTCTCAGAAATACTGGGCAGTAAACAAAACCCAGGAGGAGCTGAGTGACTTGAGCAGTGTCAAGGCCAGCCAAGTGTGTGTGTGTTTGCAGGGCACAGGACAGAAACTCTGGGGCAGAGCAGACTGCAAAATCTATGCTGTGAGGGACACAGCAGTGATTTTTCAAACCATTTTTACCGTTTCTGGTGCTCCTGAAACCCACCCAGTGCCTGCCTCTCTCTTTGGGCTCCTCCAGTGTGCAGATTCCTCCTCAAAACAGCTGAGACCAGAACAGTGATGCTGTGGCTTGAAATGGCCCTGCACGTCTTTCTCTCCCTCTTCACCAACTGTGACATAAAGGGTTTCCATTGCATGGAAAAAGTGAGCATTTGTAGACTCAATAAATATTTTTCTTGTCCCTTCTTGCTTTTTTCATGGCCTGTTCCAGAGGAAAAAGAAAAGGTCAGCTGTGTCTGCATCACTTGGCAATTTCACCACCCTGTCATACCTTTGGGCTTCTCTCGATGGAGATTTTGGATTCCAAAAACTGCACTGGCTGGGACTGGCCAACCCTTGCTCCTTCTTGGGAATGTGAGCTGGATATTTTCTAAAAACAGACGGAGGCAAACATGTGGTTTCTGCATGGTTTTTATACTTGTTTTAACATAAGAAGTGAGATGTTCCTTTACTCTCTGAAAGTCTCCTTTGGGCTTGTTTAACTGGACCAGAGCGCTGATAGATGCTCGTGCTTTGTGAAGAGTTGTGCACCTGCTTGTTTGGTCTTGCCAGCACTCCCTGAGTTCCCCAGTGGAGTCAGGCACTGCCTTGCTTGTCCCCTTGTCTGGAGCACCTCTGGAGTCACCTCTTTGTCCCGATGAGGATCTGCTCATGGATCTGCACATGGGGAACGGAGGCACAGCGCTGTCCTCGCTGACCCTGGATGCAGCAGCAGCACCTGGAAAGTCTTTAGCTGATGTTTCTTCCTTCCTAATGCAGTCGAAGAAGTCAGCTGTGTTTTGTTGAATACCTTTATGTGTGTGCATTTCTATCCACGTAACACACACAGACCCTTTTGCTGCTATGGAGGCTCTTCTATCAAACATGACTTTGGGGTTTGAGGTTCCTTAAAACAAGGTGTTCTCAGCAGCTGGGATGGGAACTCAGCAGCCAATCTGCATATCTGCTCCTGCAGCCCCTCAGGTGCGGGCACAGTTACCATGGCTGCAGGATGCAATCATGGCAAGCCATATAAATGAAGAACACTATTGATTGTTCATTTTTGCACACACCATTACATGCACACACTTCTGAAAATAAGGCTCGGGGCATAATTGGTTGCCAATGGAGCTTCACCAAGTTGGCTGCATACATTTGGTTTCCCATATTTTTACATTTCAGAGAGCTGTTCATGCTGATTCACAGAACCTGTTTTAGGGCCTTGAATTTCCTCCTAGACGTGTTTCTCTCTGCATTGCTCTTGTGTTGTGTACCTACAATAGATGATGTGGTCAGACTTTTAGATATGCTGTTTGTGTTCTGCTTTAGCTCTACAAGGCAAGGAATTGAGTGTTCCCCGAAGGCTCACCAAGTTTGTTCCCAGAAACAAAAGCACAGGAATTTCTTGAGAGACTGAGACAAGATACTTGTGGAGGCAAATTTGACAAAGGAGTTGATGAGTTTGCTACTGATCAAGTTGCTGGGGAGAAAATGCAGATCGTCTCTTTGAATCTCAAGATTACACAGAATATTGAGGACTCTAGTATTGATCCTGAGGATGGGCAGTTATCCTGGGCGCTTTCCTGGGCTCCTCACCAAGGTGAGCAACCTTGAGGCACCTGTGTTGTCCCAGGCTGCCAACTGATGAAGTGACAATGGGGAGTGATAATTTGCCAGCCAGTGCTGGATTACAGGGCCTGTTAACATTCCCTAACAATCCTGAATGGCTCTGCATTGCTGAACCTGAAAGGCATGAGGGTAAGGACTGAAAAACTGAAGCCCATATGAAGTCATGAGTGTTCCTGGGACAGCAAAACTGGAGGCTTTCAGATGATTTTTTGAGCCAGTTGGAGACTGGGAGACGTATGTCTAAAGAACTTTCTGCGTGAAAACCCAGCACGTTGTATATGGGCTTTACATGATGGAGAAGCTCTGGGCTGCTGCACGAGTGATCTGCTCATCTCCCCTGAGGCAGAGAGGAGAAGGGGTACAGTGAATTAGCACCTAAATATTTTTATAATAACTTTTAACTTTTCTGAAGAATGTGGAATCCAGCTGTCCTTGCAGGTCTTGATCCTGCAATGGGTCTGGACCTGATTTGCCTTTCCATTGAATTTCCTTTAGATTTAAACTGGACTTAAGAATCCAGTTACTGTAGAAAGACTGATCTGGTCTGTTTGCTGTTGCTGAAAGGAGGAATAGGTTAGCAAGATGCACAAGCCTTCCCTTGGGTTTCACTCAGCAGTAAAATTCCAAGAGCATTAAAAGGAGGTTCTTCAAAGGTGTGTGAAACATATTTGAGTGGAAGCCCTACTAAAAGGGTTTTTAGTTTTAATCCATACAATTTTGTTGCAGGCAATTAAAGGGTCAATGTGAAGATGAATGATCCAAAGGAATTAAAGAGATAATGGGGGAAAGAATGTCTTAGTTAAGACATCCTGACACTTCTATTATTGCAGTCATGAAAGTGGTGAATAGAAGAGTTTGTCTAAAGCTACAAAAGTTAGTCTGTAATTTTTGTCATATATTACCTGTATTCTATCTGCTGCATGAATTATCCTTTAATGATGTGCAGGGTATAATAACCTAGATAGATAGATACACCTTAACTATTATCTTTTCCAAATGGTGCAGGAGCACTGGACCGGTGCATTACACCACAACTGAAGCAATCAGGCTGTAGATGTTTAGTCTGGAAAGGTCCAGAGAATGTATTTCCCACACCACCTACTCGCCACAAAATGTTTCCAATGACTTACTTAAGCCCTAATGAAAAAGATCAAAAGGCTGTATTTCACTTGAGGAAAAGAGCAGGAGAAATCAAAGTCATCAGGCGGTGTCCTAAAGCCTGGGAACTGCAGGTAACTTGCTGAAATTCCCAGGAAATCCTGGGATGCTGGTAGTGCAGGCAAAAAGTCTTGAGTGATCGCTATCAACAGGGCTTGGAGAAAGGCCCTGTCCTTAATCCAAGATCTTGTGATGAGTTGAGCTGCATACACAGTTAGATACACCAAAGTGTAAACTGTGGCTCTAATGTTACTGTAGGTCCTGATTTGCCCTTCTTGGTGTCCTATTCTAATTAGGGATCAGGGGGAAGCAGTAAAAATCTTGAGTCAATTTTTCCCCTTTGTGATCTTTGCAGCAAAGGAGTGGAAGCCCAGAAAGATGGGATTAACCCAATGTAAAGATGAGCTGGGCACGCTCTGGAAAGCTTTAAAGTAACATATATATTATGTCCTTATTGAAAGTATTAACCTTTAGTGGCAGGATGAGGGAAGTGAAGATGACCTGGCTGGTTTATAGCTGTGTAAGCACACAGTCTGCACAGATATCCCTGCTTTGGATAGCAATGGGAGTTTGCAGCGTCCACCAAAATCTCAATTTCAGTCTCTGTCTTATTAAAGCCCTGACTCAGCAGATCCCTTCAGTGTTGTTTTGCTTTCAATTACATTATGCACAAACTGGCTTAAATACTTTGGACTCCCCCATTTGATTCCAAGAGAGACAGAAAAGGGCAAAATTTAGAACATGGAACCAATAGGTGCCCTAATCCCCTGATGTCCTTGGTGCCAAGTTGTGTTTCAAATCTGGCCCATGTGCAAAAGATCCTCTTCCCTTTTTACAGTTCTTTTAGTCAGGGGTGTTTTTGACAAAAACCAGCAAAATATCCTGGAATTACCTAACGTGCTTGCAAGTGATTGTCCAATGGTTTGTGCAGCGTTCCCATGCAGGGGTTATATAAAAATGTTCTGTTGCTATGTGAACTGGAGGTTTGTTTTGATGTAGCATCAATACCCAAGAGGGGAGAAAGGGGTGGGGGGAGGGAAGAGAAGAGAAGACCCTGGCACAGTGCCAATCTCTGGAGTTTTTTGTCATGATAAATGGCTCTCAAGGAGTCAGCATGACCCGCCAAGTAAACCCAAATGCGCTCAAAGAGCCGTGGGCTTCAGATACTGCTGACAGACAAGTACTCCTTATCAGCCTTTTTGTTTAAACACACAGGCAGAGCTGCACACGTAGGAGATCTGCAGCAGCGGGGGAGAAGGGCCAGCAGAGAGGGCTGCCCTGGCAGATAATGTCCACCCAGATGGCCACAGCTGATTTCCACCCGCTTGGACTTCTGGAGAAGCTTTGCATTTCCTCTCAGCTACAGACACAGATCACGGTAGATCCCCTCTGCTGCTGCCTGTGGTGGACGAGTTGTGGAATGCAGCAAAGGCCTCTGGTTTCTGAAGGGAGGAATTCATGTTCAGAAATGTTGACTGAGATGCAGGGGCCCCTGTTACTGTTGTACCTGCATCAGGAGCAGAGCTTCTCTGCATTTAGGTTGGTTTTTGTTTTGTCCTGCTTTTTGGTTTTTTGTGTATTTGACTCCAGTGAAAGGTTTGGGATGTGCAGCTTTGAAAATGGATTTAATCTTTATTTCTGATTTTTTTCACCTTATCCACGCTCTCCTAGAAAGTGTCAATCTTGTTCTGATGGGCAGGTCAAGACATGAGTTCAGTGGTTGTTTAGGGAATGCTTGTGCCCCACTCCTGCCTGGTTTTATGGAAATCTGTCTGTAACTGCAGCCCCTACGGTGCATCAAGCAGCCCTTTGCTAACAGAGACTGTAATGCACTCAATTTACACTTGCAGGAAACAACTACAAGGACAATCAAAGATATAATTAATGTGAAATAAGTATTCCCTGGCAGAACAGTCTTAGGGAATTGATGAAGCTGAAGAAAACTACTTTTCTCCAGTTACTCTCAGAGGGAATTTCAAAGCAATGGAAAATGTTCAGGAGAGTATTCAAATGTAAGAAGACATGTTAGAAAGATCCTACTGTTAACTGAAAGTGAACCATTCAAATCCTCTAAACCCAAAGAGAATGAAACAAGATGGATTGAGAAATTAAAAATGTCAACCAGAGACAAAAGATAAAGGGATTTGAATTATGAGTCTTCTGCTGTTTGGGTGAGTGTAATCATCTCTCCCTTATCCACTTTGCTGTGTATACAAAGGGTAGGCAACGGGAGAAATAAGAAGGACATTATGAAACATAAGTAGCCACAGGACATTTTAAAATACAAAATATTTTACTAGTAGCAACTGTGAGCAGAGTGGATTAAATAGATGCTCTGGTGAGCAGCTGAGTTAAACGATCTGCAAGCCCCGAGCTGTGAAGATAGACCTGGTGCTGGCGGCAGTGACATGGGGTGAGCTGGCAGGAGGCGTCTCTTGGGGAGTGAGGGGAGCAGCAGAAACTCTGGGAACAAGCTGTGTTTTGTATCTCTGAGATAGCTCGGAGTGAGCTGGAGCCTCTGCCCTGCGCAGGGAAGCTCTGGGAAGCGACACTGGTGTGGCTCCAGGAGCGCTGGAGCTACATCAGCTTTGTGCTTGGATGAGCCAGCGGGGCTGATTAGCACCGGGCTGGGGATGCTCTTCTCCTTCTGGGCTGGAATGAGCTTTGCCAGAGTCAGTGAGGGGCTTTTTGTGCTGTCCTTTGCTGTGAGGGTTTGATGAGTCTTGAGGACTTGGCCATGAACTTGTGTGATCAGGCTGAGTCCTCTGTGGTTGCCATAAAGCACATGCGGTTAATGGAATAATACATTATGGTAAGCACAATGCAGACACAAGGGTTAATGCTTGCAGTCCATACCTGGCTTTTGACTTGACTGACTTTGTTGTGACACTTTATTTATCGCTTTGTGCATCTGTAAAATGAGATGTGGCAGCAGGTATCACCCTTCTGCACTGTTGGAGAGAAATGGGAAAGAGATTGGGGAGAAATGGAAAAGAAGAGTCTAGGAAACAGGTTGACACAAGTGGGTGAGGCTTCCAGGGCTGAGGAGGTGGCTTATCTGAACGGGGTAACCAATTGCTTCCTCTCTACTTAATTATTGTTGCCATCAATGTGAAGACCCAACAGCTGAAATACATATTTGATTTTGTGAGGGGGACTTAAGTAGACAGAAAATCAAATTGGGGCCAAGAACTAGCCTGAAGGCAGGCACATCCCAATGCAAAAAAAATTTTAAAGGGATTTGAGCATTCCCTGTGGCACAGCTTCCTTGTCCCGCTGCTGCTGATGCAGCATGGACTGGTTTCCCCCAATTTCCAGGAGACCAAAGAAATAAAATACTGTTCTGTCAAAACCAAAGTGCCTCTGGGCAGCAGATGAGGAGGGTTTGGAGCTCTCTATCTTTTATTGGTTTTATTTTTTTTTTCCTTTTCCATCCTGCATTTGCTCTTTAAGAAATTGTCATTGAGGGGGGAGAAGGCAAACAAAAGTTGACTTTTGTTAAGCGGCTGAGACTTGGCAGTTGTGTGGAGGTCATGGTGCTCAGTCAGTGTCAGCCTCCATTCCCCAGAGTTGTATCCTGTAATGTATTTATTTATCATTACAGACGGCCAAAATTTTTTTTTCCCCTTTCAGTTTGTTCTGTCCAAGGCCGCAGGGTTCCGACAGAGATCAACAGCATTCCCGCAGTGATGAAGCAGCTCGTCAAAAGCTGAATTAGATGTTAAATCTTTCTGAAGTGGGGAGGAGGAGGAAGGAGGGGAATCACATTGTGCTAAGAATTTATCATGTGTTGTTTCCTGTGAGATAATGTATAGGAGAAGATTTGTTATGGTGCAAGTTTCAAACTGCTGTTTCAGGGCTACAGTGTCTGCCAAGCTTATGATGTATTTGATCTTTCCTGAAAGTCCTTCTTTTCCTTTGCTACCTTTTGTTAAGCAGATGGTCTTCCAGGTAGGTAAACACTTAAAATGCTCCATCTACTGAAACATGTACAGGTAAGCACCAAAATTTGCATGGATAAGAGGAATAAGCAGAAATAAGCTAGATTAGACTGTGAGATTCAGTGAGGCTCCAGCTCTGGACAGAAGGTTGGATACTCAGGTCATGCCTGAGCTTTGCAGCTGGGTGTGTTAGACAAGCAGGGCAGGTGTGCCTTTTTGTAGAAACCTATGAATTTTGGTACAGACCTTGAGGAAATCAAGGCCTTGCTTTGCAGAGGTGCTGCAAAATGTGCCCAGCCTTACTTAAAGCCCGAAGAAGCAGCAGCCTGATGATGCTTCTGAAAACATTTATTGAACCATTCTGCCTCACTGACCATCTCTTACAGTGCAGGTGACTTTCTTGAGCTTGCACACTTTGTGGAAATACTCTTTGTGTTTTTTCTTTCTTTCCTCATGCTCTTTTTATCCTTGGACATAGAGCTGAGTCTCGTTTATGCTTTCTGATAGAATAGTGTTTGCTATTTGCACTTGTTGAAGGGGCAGTTCAACATTTCCTTATTAATGGACTCTAAAATGCACCCCTTTTAATCCAAATTGAGAGCGGGAAAGTGTTAGAAAGATTTTTCTCTCTGAATAAGTATGCTGGTGTAATAACCTTTGGGGTAAAATAGTTTTGTTCCAATTCCTCAATAAAATGTGAAGTGCAGTGATAGATGAACGGGCAATTCTGAAGTTTACTCAATATTGTTTTGTTCCCAGTATCTAGGTCAAGATATTTCTGGTTTGCTTGAATCAGACAGAGTTTCCACAGGTCTTAAATAACACTGTTAATATTATAAGTGGTTTAGTTATCAGGCAGGAAGGAAGCTTATTGATCAGCAGGAAAAGCACTGTGTGCATATGAGCCATATTTTCCTGCCTGGCTTTAATGAATCTGAAATCCAACAGCAGACCTGGAAAGTCCCTTGTGCTGAGGGCTGTGGGAAGGAAGCTTGTAACACACCTGCCTCCTTCCTTAGCTGCTTGCATGGTTTTTATTAGAAGCCTGAAGTACAACTTTTCCATAAAGCAATCCTGAAAGTACGAGCTCCTGTGCACTTTGCTCAGGAGTCAGTGAGGTACAGGGGGAGTCAAAAATTGCCCTACCATTGAATGAATTTGGGCCCCGACTTTGGATTTGAACCCAATCTTTGTACTGTCAAAGTGTTTTGGCCTCTGGACTGGGTGACTGTGCTTGTCAGATGCTGGTTCCCACCTGGATATCCCTGTGGGGAAAACACATGACTGGTTTAAGCCACTGAGCTCAGAAGACATAAGCAGATATCAAAAGAGTCAAGGCTGAGCAATGACTTTGGCACTGCAACCCCTAAATTCATCCAGGGGTTAGGACCTCAGTCAGCTACTCAGGTTGCTCAATTTGAGTGCAAGGGACTCGGAAGTACAATCCAGGAAAAAAAATGTTTTGACTTTTCCTGGTTGTCCTAAAAGGAACTTCATTCTATCCTTCCTCTTGGAGGTTTGTGATATTGCCAAAGAAGTTCAGGGTAACCTGCCTTTGCTCAAAGCAGAAAGGTACATCCGTTGCGACATCATCATTCTTAAGAATGGCTCCCATCTTTCACATTATATTATTTACAGAAAATAGGGCAGTAGCAGGAATCCCTGAGTGAGCATCATCATCATGAGATGAAAGAAAATCACGGCGTTTCCTCTGCCCGTTCTCTCAATGAATCTTGAACCTTTCCTGTGAAGTAGCAAGGTTTTGACAGGAGGAGAGGAGCAGGTAGCCAGGGAATTACAGCATTGTCCTGGGATATGGGAAGCATTAATTTGAAGCCCTCTGGTTGAGCAGTAGAATTTCTGCAGGAGTGCAGGAGCTGCTGAGTAATTCAGTGAAGCAGCAGGGGCATTTCTGTGGTGTGGTTTGGCCTGAGAGGAGAGCCAGCAGCGGGCTCTGGGAGGAGCACACCCCACCTGGCAGTGCTTGGCACTCACCTGCAGCTCCTGAAGGCATTGAGGGAGATGAAAGCCTGTTTTGTGGAGTCCAAGCAGAGCTGGGCTGAGCTTGGTGTGCAGCCCAGCTCCAGCAGGGACATGCTCAGATGCTGAGCTGTGCAGAGAGCACTACTGCTGGAAATAAAGGTGTATAAAGGGCTGGGGATTGGGAACATCACCTGTTCCAGGGAAGGTGGACACAGGGCAGGTTGTGCCAGGTGGCTGAGCTGCTCTGACAGTTCACTCCTGCCAGAAGAGGGAAGTCTCTCTAAACCACCCAGCTCTTGGCAGAGCTTTGCTGGACCAGTTCACCACGCTGAGTGCAGCAGTGGTGAGCTATCAGAGCAAGTCTCTCGTGGGGCTTCATCCTGCCAGGTGTTTGCAGAAGGTCACAATGAGGCAGAAAAATGAATCCTTCTCTGCCAAGCAGTTTTATTTACCATGTGTTCCTGTTTGCAGTTTCTGAAGGATCTGGAAGAAATTACAAGAGTGACAGTTGTGAGAGGGATGTATTCCAGATTGGCAGGGTTGGTTTGTGTTTTGTTACCCCATTGGCTCTTCCTAGCAAAATGGATGTGCTGGTGGAATTCCTGGATTTCTTGAGCTCTCATGCTAACTCTGGTAAGTGTGTAGAAAGAGAATAATGAACATCATACAGCAAATAACAGTTTAGTGTGGGTGGGTTTTTTTTTTTTGGGGGGGGGAGTTTTGTTTACTTTTGGTTTGGTTTTGGTTTTTTTGGGGTTTTTTTGTTTGGTTGGTTGTTGTTGAGGTTTTTTTTTCAGATCTTCATTTCAGGCTGGAAAATGCATCTGTAGCCCACTTAGATAGGAGTGTTGTATTGCTTTTCCTGGTTCTTTATTTGTTCCATATTCCTGAATATTGTATCTAGCTGCCCAGCCTGTGTTTTGGGGAGGATCTGATCCTGCCTGTGACACTGCAGGTCACATAGCAAAGTCCCCCACTAAAGGAGTGTAACTGTCACAATAATGTGTTTCCAGTGCACAGAAAAGAAATCCAATAGAAAAGTGACATGATAAAAGATAAGCTGTGTTAAACAAAGATGTTTTCTGTGTATCGCACCCAACCATGGTCTATTTTATAATACAGCAGAGCACACTTCATCAGAATCCCAGAGAAGAAGCAGACCTGCTAAAAGAATAACATTTTGGTGCCAGGGAAATTATGCATTTAATAGATCTCTGCTGTATTTTGCAGAGAGATTTGCAGCTACATCCAGCCTTGGCTAAAATGTGATGGCAACATGTTGTAGGAGCCAGTTCCTCCTTAGGGCTTCCTGTTACAACAATGGAGCTGTAAATGGTGTTCTGGAAGTGGCAAGTGTCAGAAGGCAGCAGGATGTCATTGCAGTTGGGAGGTGCTTTTGATGAACTGGCCCATTTGAATGCTGAGCTGTCCAGGAGAAAATCCAGTCAGGTTGCCTTTCAGATGCTTGAAGGGGAGGAAGTTTCACTGTGCTCTACCTGCCTTGTTACAGTGGATCCTGATCCTAATCCTTATCCAAATCTGCTCTGGCTAGAGCAGAACCTCAGGGAGAGAGTTCTTTTTCCTGCATGCAGCCTCCCCTCACCCCAGGCAGCTGCTGATGGGGTGCATCCCTTGCTGAGAGGCAGAATAGATGGAAGGAATCTTCCTCCAACCTTTCTCCTGATGGATCTTCTGGTCCAAGAGAAACCTCAGCTCAATGTTTTGAATGGAGACCTTTCCAAACATTGCCAGCTGCTAGTGAAAGAATGGGGATTTGATCTTTTGGTTTTGCAGAGGGTTCGAAAAATATCACCTACAGCGTGTCAGACTGACAACTGCTTGTGACCCTTTTTATGGGCACTTCCTTTCTGCAGCATTCAAAAGAGTAAAGAGCTGATCCTCTGTTACTTTTGTGTTTGCGTTGGAAGAGATGCTTCTCTAGGAGAATTGGGATGGTCTCAGAAGAGACTAAATTGTCACTAAAAGACTTGTGCATTCTGACTAAATGAGGAGAAAAGACAATTTTATAAAGATGTGTCTCACTCCTCTGGCCCTGCCTCCCACCATGTACCTGTCCCCAAAAGGAGACTGAAAGGGAAGAGGATGCTAACTGGGACAGGGGATGGTGTTCTTGGCTGATGCCAGCAGCAGAAGGACCCAACCTGGTCTTCAGGGACCATCTGCCTTGTGGTAGAAACCCTAATGGATTGGTTAAATTTAGACTTCAACGTCTAAATTAAAAAGTCTCTTCCGCAGTCTACTTTTTGAGTAATAACTTTACTGTTTTCTGACCATGGAAGGAGGAACTGGTTGAATGAAACTATTTTGTAATGCAGAAGAGTGGGAGAAATCCCGTTCTGGGGATGGCTGGGGGCAGGTGCAGCAGGAGGGGAGCACTGGGCAGGGTGGGGTGTGGATGTTGTCCATGTCCATGGATGATGAGTGGGAGTTTCCACCCCCAGCAGTCACCGCTGGTGCTGCAGGGCCTACACCGTGTCTGCAGGCTTGCGGGGGAGGCTAAAATAGAATCTTGGCATCCACTCTTGGATCTTGGATCCTCTTTGCTTAATAGATTGCTCTGTCTCCCTAGTGATACTGCTGCAGCTGCAAGCCACAGCGGCATTTTGGCTGAAGGCCTCTTGGTTTAAAGGAGAGAATACTGGATAGATCTGCTCGGCAGCAGCAGCACTGAATGCTCTCTTTCCACCCTGGTCTGGGAGAGCCCCAATTCTGCTGACCAGAGGAACACATCTCTTCAAGTCCCAAGCTGTGGAGATGAGAGAAATAGTGTCTGCAAATTTTTTTGTTTCTATAGAAAGGTTTGAGGTCTCTGCCCAAGAGGCTTTTTTGTGCCTTCTTTTCCTTTTGAAAGTTACTAAGTTTATTTTTGTCTGTGTGAGCTGGCCTGGTTTTTTTTAATATATGGTAAAGGTGGCTAGAGTCCTGCATAGACACTTTTTTATATTTCATATAAACCTAAAAAAATACATTAAATAAAGGTCCTTTCACCTCCAGCTTGATGGTTCAAATCCAATCGTGCTTGGGAACAGAAATGTTCGAGCAGTAAAAATAAAACATCTCCTGATTTATGAATAGAAGTGTCAAGCTTTGACTTGCTGTGATTACTGGCATCACATTATTTGTGAACATTCAGACAACTGCCAGAAATGCACGAAACACATTTGTGAATCCCAGAAGTTTCATAAACTTCAGCCTGAGTGGTTATTTGCTTTCTGGTGGATAAGTGGGCTGGCTGGAGTTCTACAACAAGGCTAGCTAACTAATGCACAGGTCTCATAGTAATAATGAGTGCAAAAGCTCTTGTTTCTGTTTCACAGCAGAAGGTGGCAATTCTGCTCCAGTTTACACCAGACAATTGTCATTTGCTCTGGGGAGCTGTTGCTGGTTTGAGGAAGCCAAGGAAGACAGGATCCAACCTGACTTTCAAATCTTGCATTGTTTGCTGGGCCAGCTGTTGGGAAAGAAAGAAATCAGTGATTTGCTCCAAGGCTGAATTGTTCTATTGGAGAAACCACAGCAGTGCTAACAGCAGGTAGTGCTTGCAGACAGGAGGTGGTGGAAGCAGGGCTGTGGCTCAGAGCTCTGTGCAAGGCAGGACAGAGCTGTTCCCCACATGAGAACATCAGTCCTTCTCTGTATTTGTACCAGCGTTCAAGTGCCTTAAAAAGCATGGGGATTGGGAAAATCCATATGGATTTCACTCAGGAATAGAGATGTCACAATTAAAGCCTAAATTCAAGGCTAAGATGACTGTCTCCCCAGCAGACCCTGCCATACACCAATTTGTTGGGCATTCAAAAGCAACTCCTGAATCCCTGCTGTGGGAATCTTGGCTCAAAGCAATGGCAAGATGTGGCCTACAGTATTGCAGAGCTACTCTGGGACTAATTGTACATGATATTTTGAACATTTTTAAAGTGTTCTTTTCCTTTATGTGAGTCTTCGTATTCTCTAACTGCTTTCTCTCCATCTGCAGAAAGTAAAATTTAGAAAAGGTTATTATAGCTGCTTTGTCACAATATATAGTACCTGCATGGGGAAGTGACAGGACAGGGAGAACATGGCATGGTTTGCTTCTGCTACCACTTTGCATATGTGCGACTTTAAAACGTTATTTGCAATTTCTGTTAGTATTATAAATAATAGATCAGGTCCACAATTTACTTGCTGAAAGTTCTAGCAGATGCGGTGTAATTAACAGACTGTAATCATTAGGTTTTGGAGAGAGGGTGACATATCAATTTTTAACTGTTTTTCCACTTAGAAACACATCCAAGTAGTGCTGCCTCCAGAGGGATATGCACATGGATGAATGCACTTTGTGCATGCCATTTTATATACATTCTCACTTTGCTTTCCAAGTATTAACATGTGTAAATCCCTTTGGCATGTGCAGATACGTGCAAGTGGGCTGTGCATCCATAGCATTTATTTGCATATGGAAGAAAGCATATGTGGAATTGTGTGCACTGAGTTACACTTGCACTGCAGTCCTTTGAGTGTTCGACCTTACGAAGTATCTCTTCAAATCTGCAGCTCAGCAATTTGGTTCCTTTTGCCTCAAAAATGAAGTCAGGGTGATTTTGGGTGGACGAATAATGATATTATTTTAGGAAATAAACCTTTGAGGTGTATTCCTCAGTTGCCTTCCCTTTAATATGGCAACATGAAAACCACAGAGGTGGAGAAACTGGTCTTGGTGGACAAATACAGGTGCAGGTGTTGAGCTGATACCAAACTCAGTTCAAGTAATTACAGCTGGGGAGATTGTTCATTCTACCCACACAAATAACGCTGTGGCTGCACCATGAACACCATGAGCTCTTTGCTGCTGGAGGTCCCATCTGCTCAGCAGACTTGTCCACCAAGTTTTGTTTGGCTCTTGGGGTCTTTAGGCAGGAGGGACACTCCACTGTACCACACAATAATGCAGGACATGGCCCAGAGGAGTGAATCTCACCGGGGTGATCCAGGACAGGAATTATAATCAGCTTCTGGGAATATTAATGTATGTATTTGAGTTTTGAGGGTGGTTGGAAATAGAGAAAAGAAGTTTTGGGGAGAACTGCTTTACCTTTTAGGACAGCTTCTAATGATTTTATCCACTAGCTCCTAATTTCTGCCAATAAATTCTGTTCATTGTGCATGGAAGTAAAGAGGATGACAATATTTGAGATCATCTCCTTGAAATGCTAGTGAAAAACCTAAGAAATTTTACTGGGGAAGCTGGTAAGAATCTTTTGGCAAACTGTTGGGTTGTCCTCCTCTATACACTTACCATTGATAACTTAAATGACGTTTTTTTTAAAAAAAAGGTAAGTAAGTGAGAGTACCCCTGACTTCCCCCATGAAGGCAGTCTCACACATGCGGATTTTTTTCTCTTCTTCTGGAGAAAGTGGATGTTTCATTCTGTGTCTTTTAGAGGCTCTAATTCAGGTTTCCTACTGTTACATCACTTTATTTAAGGACAGTGCAGGAGACAGGAATCTGAACTGACTCCCTGATGCTTAAGAAAGTGAATAACGACTTGGAGAAGACCTTGTGCGTATCTTTTGATCTTTGGGCTCCAGACACCCCTTCACCCATAATTAACTCATGCGTTGACTGATCACCTGAGTGATCAAGGGAGACTCGGTATGTCAGTGGAAACCGGGGAACTATTACTCTATGGCAAAACAGCAATCAAGCCAGCTCGTCTATGATACAAATCAGATACCTGCAAGAACAAGTCACGTAATGGCAAGCTGTACTGGAGATGGATGATATCCTAAATCATTATCTTCGATAGCATCAATTATGTTTACAGGGTAAGCCCATGCTATCTTCATGGCAAGCCCTGCATCCAGATTGCAGCGGCAGCAGCAACAACAGAAATTAAAATTACAGCACGAATTTCGGGAGGGGCAGTGCACTATGCACGACTGGCCAATAAATCAAGACCATCCGTGGATTAGATGGAGAGGAATGGGAATGGTTATCGTCCTCTTGTATAAAATGCACAGCTTAGGCTCTGTAGATCATTTAAAATATATATGAATTTGAAATCAGCCAAAAGATATGTCAGGCATTTTTCTTCTTAGAATTATGGCATGTTTTTAAAGCCTAAGTGCTTTTCAGTACAAATTTTAGCAAGTTTTGCATTCAAATGAAACATCTACTCTACGTGTGAAGCCCTTGCACACACTGCCTGTAAAAGTGGAGGGAACCACTGGATTTATAGGTGCTTTTGCACATTCTGTCAAAGTCAGCTGTCCTGCCTAATGGAGCCCATGGAACAGGAAAGGCTTTCATTGCACAACTTTCCATAAGAGAGATAATGTTTGCTGTCTGACACATTGCAATGTGTAAACAAAGGCTCGAAATCAGTTTGTATTAAAAGTAGGAACCTCAGCTGGGAAGGTTTTAAGCTAATAACATTTTCTGTAATGTCTTTATCAGCATTTCTGTGGCCAGTTTGCGACAATAAACAGGCAAAAAAGAAGCTCATGTTCGAGATGGAAGTAAATTTCAGGCTGATATGAGTGATGTACCTCATAACCAGTTATAATTAGAAGGGAGGCTTCTTACAGCACCGTTCCTCTATAAATCACAGCAGATATTACCCCAACTTGTACAACAGCTATGAAATATGCTGTGAAATTTGAAACTCATGAAAAATAGGTTCTTTTGTTGCAATTTCATTCTCAGAAAAGCTCTCATTTGATACAAGTGTATTCCTTTTTCTGACTGATTTCTTAAAAATAAGGTAACCAGCCTCAATTCCCTAGAAAACTATGTTAAAATTTCAATTCAGTAAAGTCTTTTTTGTTTTTTATAGTCACAGTTTATGCAAGCTGAAAGCATTGCATATTTTGCTACAGAGAATCCTTGCAAGTTATCAAAAAAACTCTAGCAAAAATTCTCTATGGCAGAAGCTTCTTATCAAGCACAATTTTACACCAAAGAAGTCAGAAATACAGGATGATAGCAGAATAAATGTGTATTGTCCCTTTCTCTTCTGACAGAGTCAACTTTGACCTGGCCTGGTGCCCACCCCCATTTTTCCAGATGTGACTGTGGAAAATCCACAGGGAAAGCAACTCTAGGGAGGAAGATCTTGCTGGCTTGATGATTAAAAACAAAACAAAAACCAAGTAAGATTCCTCAATCCTTTCTTTTATACTAAGGTCTAAGTCCTTTTCCTATGATATTTTATTATATTTTTAATAGAAAATGGATTAATTTATTTTAGAAATGTGTTCTCTGAAAACCTATGAAGCACTCAGAACTGTTGGCATGGTTCTGTAGTTGCTTCTATTGATCCTAATTTAAAGGTGCAATTGCAAATAAAAACATCATTATATCCCCCAACTACCTTAATTGAAAGGATTAATTCACAGGGGCAAGGCATGATAAGAACTTCTATATGGGCCAAGTGCTTATGGACATTTTAACACTCTTGTTTTGGCATGGCCTGGGTTTATTCTTGTATGGAAGAATGTCCAAGGCCAGGGTGGACAGGGCTTGGAGCAAGCTGGGACAGTGGAAGGTGTCCCTGTGATGCTATGAAATACCTTTCAAAATATCTGATCAGCAGAGCAGGTGATGTGAGAGGTTCAGGGAAGACAGAAAACAGCCATGGGTCCCCTTCTCTCTGGACAGGTGTTTTGAGTGAAGGGATTTACAGGACCCGAGGAGGAATAAGGTTAGAAGGTTGTAGTTCCTCCTTGAATCTGCCCATATTATGGGATATGAAATGCAAACTATATCAAGTATGCCAAGGACTTTTATTTTGACTGGTCCTCAGAGAAGATGCAAAACCCCCTTTTCCTTAAAGGAAAGGATGGAGGTTTGAGATGCTGAGCTCCTCTTTCAGAACAGAAACCTGAAATATCAGAGAGGGCACTCCTTGTGCTGGCGTCCTCTCAGCCCACAAGAACACAACTATTTCATAACAACTCAGGGGTGTGAACACCCAAGTCCTTCAAGGTACCACAATACTTTTAGGATCTCAGCCCAGGAGATTAGCTCTTCCTTAGCAACTCAGATTATTTTATCTTCAGAGTCAAATAACTCCACTTATGGTGCAGTATAAAAAGCCAGTCATGTCTGTTTAATGCACTCATCTTGGAGGAGTAAACCTGTAGGGCAAGAAATATTTTTATACATCTTAGACTAAAATCAATAAGGGGAAAATAAAGGTTTGCATTATGATTGGCAAGAGTGAGATGTCATTACTCAAGGGAACATAATCTGTCAGGCTGCGTTCACATATGTGGGACACACTTAGTTGCTTCAAAAATAAACTAGCACTTTTAAAGAATTAAACAAAACTCTTGTTTATTAGGTGAAATTATCAATTGTTTTGTCTTCCAGAGGTAAACAAAGAGCTGAGGGAGTCTCAATCACTCGGTCTTATGACCTTGTGGTCACTGTCCAAAATACCAGCAGTGATGTTCCACACTGGAGAACTCAGAAGAAAAGCAGATACTCAGCAGGGTTAGCCCAGTGTCTTTCCAAGTAATCCCTTATTTTTACAAAACATTTCCATATGGGAAACTCTATCACTGAGCAGATGCACTGCAAACAGTGTGGTCAGTGCTTTGTGGAGATGCTCACATGGGCTGTTGAGCACCCAGAACAGTTGAGAGGCTTCAGCAGCACTGCCCTGCACATCTAAATGTAAAACTGATGCCTGGGGCTGAAAATTGATCTGTAACATTAAACTGCAACCACAGAATGGGCATCACCATTTGGAAGGGAAGCAGATAACTGGTATTAGCTCATCTGGTAAAGATGAGTAGCTGGACAGGGTCTGAAGAATTCTTGCAGATATGAAACCCTTACCCTGAACTTTGTGGAAAATTGGTTCAAAACACAAATTTGCAGCAGATGCTTATTTCTGTAATGTGCCTGAGATGTAACCCTGAACCTAAATCCTTTCTTTGCTGGGCAGAGTTGGGATCTGGCTCTCCACAGACCCTGCAGAACAGCCTGTCTACAGTACACTAATCCTAGAAAGCAGACAGACTTATTCTTAAGAAAAAGCTTTCCTTTTTTCCTTCCCCTTTCCCTTTTTTTTTTTTTTTAATTTTAAATCTCTTTCTTTCTCTTTCTCTTATTTTCTTTCTTTCTTTCTTTGTTTAAAGGGAAAATTAGTTGCAATAATACAAACCCATCATGCTCTCTCTGGTTACAGCTGAGTGACACTACATCAGCAGCAGAATATGTAGAAATTAAACTGCAACAACGTACCAAGGAGAGGCACAGCAATATCATAAAAATTATCCACAGTACAATATGACTAATGTTGTGTGAAATGCATTCATTGGCCAAATGATGTCTAGGTGTATCTTAAGGAGTTATGCTGATGGAGATAATGGTTATAGAACAGAGATAAAGGAAGGAAAGGCGAGTGAAAGACAAAAGGTTGCAGCAAGGGCAGCCTGGCTGGGGAGGGTGCTCAGGCAGGTGAGTTTGAACAGGAAGGCTGATCTGCTCTGGAATATAGAAGGATGTGAGAAGAACTCAGTGGCACCTTTCCTCCTCACACGTCTGGTGTGGGGGTGTGCTGCTGTTTCAGGCACACATACAAGTGTTCCTGTGCTCTTTCTCACCTCCTTTTATGTGGACTTTTTGCAAACATTTATCTAGAAATACAGGCTGCATATCTGTTAAATATTCTCCAGCTCTATTCCTTATAGAAATATCTCTATTTTCTCTTTCTAGGTATTAAAGGAAACAAAAATCCAAAGGGAAGGGACTGATTTCATTAGAATGTCCCAAAGCAAGAAATTACCTCAAACTTATCCAGAGAGATGACATCTATAGCAAACACATCATTAAGGTGCACTCAGAAGCTGTCATCTCCTTCCTTAATGTGAGGGTCCTTATGAAATGAGTAAATGTTTTGCCTGAATAAGGAACTTGGGTATTGGTAACTCAAAGTGATTTTTCCTCTCTGTTAAAAATAGCTTTAGAAAAAAATCTGTCCAGCAACCCATTGTGCCATCATGCTTATCCAGAGATATTTATCTAGTATATGAACATTGTGTTTTCAAAGGAATTTAGGGATTACCCTAGTAAATCTTATTTTACATCTAAATTGCATTTTCCAAAACAGCTCAGGTGAGGCCCCCATCTCACTGAGTGTCTCTTAAAAACCTAAGTACTTTTTAAAACTGGAGAACTGGTCAGCAAAGTGGACTTGCCTGAAATTAAATCAATCTCTGTGTGGTGTGTTGCTGGAGTACAGGGCCTGGTCTCTGGTGAAGCCATAGCATCTCAAATTACTAGAAAAATAGAGTATTTTCATGGTGTTCCTGCTTATTTGTTACCTGGTTGGTTACAAAGAGAGAGCCTAGGCCAAGATAATGCAGCAGTTGTTATTTCTGGTGCGTGGGAGCCACGTTAGCCAGGTTTTTTTCTCATTTATTGATACATTCAAGGATGGCAGGTAGGCCCGGCCAAAAATGCTGGGATCCAACTATTTTCAAAGTCCTAAGATATCCGTAGTGGGGAGTTCATTTTGTGTCCTCGTGAAGATAGGGGGTCCCCATGGAGCGTTTCGATGGGAGGCAAAGCTCCCCACAGACACGGGGTGTGCTGCACTGAGCATTTCTGTTCTGCTTCGAAGGCAGAGGAGGAGGGAGCGATGTGATAAAAGCAGCATTTCCAGCCCTAAATCTGACTTGGATCTGGGGGTTCTTTGTGAACCTTACAAAGCTTTTTCTGCAGCCAACCACCTCCGCTCGCCACTGAGCACGTGCCAGGAATTCCCTAGCAAAGGAAGCTGCCAAAAGTCAGGGAGCTGTGATAACTCTCTGCTATCACCTCCATAAAGCCCCCGCCAAGGCTGCTCTCCCCTCGAGTGGGCAGGAGCACAGCATGGCCAAACGGGAACATCTCCATGCTGTAGCCCAGGCTCTGTTATTTTGCTCCCTCTCCATGCTGCAGTTTCATGATTTTACAGGGCTGAGGTGACTATGCAGAAGATTTTCTGCATTCCCTCTCCATTTGGAAAAGAAACCTCAGCCATTTACTCCGGGGGCAAGAAAGCAAGCTTCTCCTTGGCTCTGACAGGAGGGTGTGCAGTAACACAGCGAGCTCAACCTTGAGAAGGGGGACAGGCACTCTGGGACCTAGGCTGGTTTATATCTCAGCTGATTCTCCTCTTTCTCTCTTCCGTATCCCCTTAATAGCTTGACAGGAGAAATATAGGGAAGATACAGCCATCTGATTAACAGTGCCGGGGGCTGGGGATGGATGACAAGGAAAGGGAGCGCAGCGTGGCTACCAGCCAAGTTCCAGCAAGAAACAGAATATCTGGCTTCCTCTAATCTCTGGAGGAAAATTAAGTTACAAAAACCTTTAGTGGAAACTTTGCATACATTCGGTACCATTGCCATGCCTGACAGAAAAAAAAAAACCAAAAACCTGATATATTATTTAGTTTATAGTTATAGAATTAAAGGCATAAGCTTTCCCACCAGGAATAAAGAAAAAATCCTCTCACAAACTAAAGACAAACGCCCGTAAAACCCCTCAGATGTTTTGTGCTGTCAGAGTTCTTGAGAAATTCTCTTTTTTGTGTTAAAGGACAGTTGTGTGAATTGCGTGAAGATGTCTGAACGTTTTCCCAATGAATTTTTGTACTTGCATGTACAGCTCTTTTTGTTTTCCCAGCCATTTGCTCTGCCTCCTGCAGGAGCAATGAAGGTGAGGAGAAGGTGAAGTGGGGAAAAGGCTCTGGATTTCCCTGGGCAGACACCACTGCCCCAGGAAGGGGCTTAGGCTGTGCAGGAGCCAAGGCCATCGCCTTGCTGTTCATCACAAATGTGAGTTACACACAGAGAGGAATTCCTCCCCCTCCTCCATGTCTGTCATCGATGTGCTGATGAAAAATAGTGGAGTTTGAGTTTAAAAAAATAGCTTAGGTGTTAAGTGAGCAACAAGCTGGGACCTGTGCATATGAGAGAAAGCGTTGATTAAAATTAAATAGCCTATTTATTGACGGTTACAGCTAAAGCAGCTGGAGTAAGCATGATGAAAGTATTACTTACATGTAACTCAGTTTTATGTGAGGGGGGGGAAAAAGAAGCTAGATTGGCTGCTTAGATCTTTTCTTCATTAAGTCTCATGGTATGTAGATATACGTACAAAGTGATTTTTTTCATGTCAGAACCGTGAACCAAAGGTCTGAACAGCCATTACCTGGCTCAGCCCTGTTCATTCCCCTGCCTGGCTGCGCTCTCCTCTTGCTGGTTGCTCAGGCTGGTGGGAATCTGGCTCTGCTTGCTCTGAGAGGAGAAAGCACAGATGCATTTTGTAGTATTTCCCTCCACCTGGTTGCAGGCAGATTGCTCCCAACCTTCCTCGTGCGATTCTTTTGCCAGCCTGGTCTGAAGGGAACATTTTCCCTGCAGACCAGCGTAAGAGCCATGTTTACATGCCATTTCCCTTCCGAGAGCTTTATTTCTCTTCAGCCTCAGGGACCTCAACACCAGCCAAAACTCAATACGGGGCTGAAATTTTACACTGGCTGTCCCCAGCCCCGGGCAGGCCAGCCGCAGGAGAGAGGGGTGTGTTTGTGTAAGTGTGCACGTGTGTGTGTGCACATAAAAACAGATGTGTGCTGTCCAGAATAAATGAGGCTATTCAGAGTGTCACAAAATTGACAATTTATGGCTGGTTTCAGCAATTAGTCAGACCAAAGAAGTGAGGTGGGTCAGTATTAAAACCCTCACTATTTTGTTTACTTTAAAAAAGCAACAGGGAGTTCCAGCTGATGAGCAAAGATACTGAGAAAGGGTAATTAAAGAGAAACAATCTTTGACATTATTACAGTCTCTCCTCATTTTGTTGTGCTCCCCTCACTTGGTCTTGAGAAACAGAGTTGCTGCTTTCTTTTAGGGAGGGCGGTGTGTGGGTGGCTGCAGGGGCCGTTCTGCAGCAGGAATTCACCTCTTGCTTCCGGCCAGGCTCATGCACCTTGCAGTGAATTAAGGCCTTCCTACAGAAGTGCTGGCACCTAGCAGAAATTTTAGGTATCACCCTATAGGGCCATCCACTTGTGTGACTATTTTTATCTTGCTAATGGGGGGAAAACATTCCTCTGAAAAACATTGATAGCTCCTAAAATACTCTACCAGCCCATGAGTGGCTTAATCTGTGTGAATTAAACCTTGAGCATGACCTGCTCCCCGTAGTTCACCACCCCTGTGTTAGTATAAATATTCTGTTCCATTTGAATTAAGTATTTTGTCTTCTACTCAGGTCTCAGTTCTGCTTCCAAGGCTTGATTTTGTGCCACAGTCACACGATTATGAGTTTCACATGTGTTGTTACAAACTCCTGAGCAACACAGATCTTCGTGCTATATGGAAGGGTTTTAAGTTCAGGTTGTACAGTGAGAAGTTAAGATTTGCAGGGCTTTTTGTTTTTCCTAGTCCATGGGTACCTTTTCTGACTTGTGCATTGTGGATGTGCTCAGTTGCAACACAGTGAAGCCGGCTGCTGCTCGTGGATGATCTTTCATTCGTGGGGATGACAGTGAGAGATGGTTGCGAGTTATTTAATCAAAGTCTTTCAATGAAAGAAAAGATATTTTAATATGTGGTTTGATTCACTGCAAATTTTTGGCAGTAGATGGGGCCCTTACTGTAATAAAATTCCACCGAGTTGGGAAGTCTCTTGGAGGTGCTGCCCAGATGCAGTAGATCGGAGCTGACTCCTGGAACATCATCTCTGACCTGACTCAGGCTCTTTTTTTGTTTCCAGGTAACTGCTCATGAAAGGGCACCAAAAAACCCCAAACAACCTGCCCACAAAAAGCTGGGAAAGGGGAAACAATGTTCTTTCACCTCTGTGCCCCAGCTTTTCACTCCACTCTGTCCTAATGCTCCTTTTTACCATCTTTTTTTCCAAAAAGCTGCAAACTCACAGGCTCCCTGATTCTGTTCTTGCTGCCCGCGCTCAGGACACCGTGTGAGATCGAGGATGAGCAGGAAGGGAAACGCAGCCCTGGAACAGGATGGGGCAGAACCAGAACCTCACCTCCTGCCACAGTGCTGTGAATTCAACATTTCACTCAAGCAAAACCCACATTTCCTGGCAGTGCTGGGGCTGGCCTGGAATCCAGACCCGGTCTGCTCAAGGTAGAGCCATTATCCTAAAGTGCTTTTATTGATCTGTTGACTTTCTGTCTCCCTCCTTCTCTTCCTCTCCTCACCCTGCCAGCCTCTTAAAGACTCCTATCTTGTCTCATACAACCAAGGTATTTTAAGGGGTGAACAATGATTTTGAAGTCAGATTAGACAAACTATATCTGATCAGTAAAACCAGCAATCCCCTGAATGATGTCTGAAGAAGCATCTGTCTACATTTACAAATCAGTCTCTCTTTCTCTTCCCCTCTTATTTTTTCTCCTTCTATGTATGTCCTGGTGTTCTTCAAACAGTCAATTTCAAGGCCTCACACATCTCCTCTGTATCTCCCAAAGTGGCAATGCCATATTGCCATGCTTTATTTTTGGTTGGTTAAAGAGACCTATAGTAGTAAATCTATATCTGTGCTGTGATATCCAGCAGTATTAAAGGCTGAGATTTAAAGACAGGCCTGAAAGACTTAGTAGTTGATGCCTGTAGAAAGCCAAGAAGAGCTGTGGGCCTTACTGGAAATTTCAGGCACAACATGTTAGAGTGCAATATATTACAGTGACCTGAGCTGCAAATCCTTCTGAGATGGAGATAAAGGGAGAAAGAATAATACTGGAGAAAATGTTAACAATCTTGTGCGTTACCAAATGCTAAGAAAGGGCTTGAAGTTGGTTGTTTTGTTTTTTTTTCTTCTTCTTTCAGTGTTCATAATTTTTCAGGTTTGTGGAAAATTGCAATTCCTTCCTAATAACACTGCTCATTAATTGGTTAAAGTATGGGTATTTACTCAATGGTCTGAAAAATACACAGGTAAATACAGAACAGTTAAAAAAGGCTAAATTTGATTGTAGAAGCACATTAACTTCTCAAAAATGTAAAGTGCAAGGTCTCTCATACAGCTGAATACATCATTGTTCATGGATGCAGTATTTGAAAAATAAAGAAGTTATAAATAGTTTATAGTCAGGTAAGCATAAATATGCATCCATGCTTTACAATGCACTCTAATTTCTTTGTGTTGAAACAAAATAAATAAAAACATATTCGTGTAAAATACAGAAATTCCCATTGAAATCTTCTGGTAGGCTGAATAGTACTACACCGAAAATAGTGTGAGTGTTTCCATCAAGAAATAGTAATGAGATTAAGGACAAAAACTTCTACAGTCACATCCCTTTTCCACTTTATTCACATCAGCATTAGTTTTCTTTCTATAGAAATTCATGGAAAAGAAGATAAATTCATTTGCTCCAGCCAGTAGTTGCCTGTGCAATATCGAAACCCTCCTTTCAAATGCAGGTTATTGTTCTTATAAGGCAGGAACAGGAACAGCTTTGCCTGTCTAAGGTGAGGAATTGTGCAGGACCTGCCATGGATCACGTCTGGTGCTTCGTTCGATAATCAATGTGGAGAGTTGGAGCAACCTCCTGGTTGAAATATGTTCATGTAAAGAATTTATCTAAGAAATCTGAATATAGTGAAATGTGGAGGGGAAAAAAACCCAACCTGTTTCCATATTGCTGAGGAAATTTTAGAAAAAAAAAATGTTGGCGATAAGTTTCTTAGACCACGGGATGGCCACTTAAGGACATAGGGACAAGTGAGCCTTGCTTGATTTGAGGATTTGTGTGGTGAGAAGCAGTTCACTGTTCAGTGCATTGCAGGTGACTTTGCTAACTGTAATACTGTGTCAGTAACAGCAAACTTTCCTTTTGAAATCACAGACAGGGAAAAGGGAATTGGAGTCCTGGGGGGAGAGAATCCCTTGGTGAGCACCCCTAAGCCATTTACCTTTTTGGAGAAACTGCAGCAGGACCACAGCTACAGCCTGACGTGCACTGAGCTGCATCTCTGGAGAGTGAACAGCAAATGCTTCATGTCCTGCATGGAGCTGGAGCTAAGAGCCAGAGTTGTCTTTCCAGACCATAGCTTGCATTGATGCTGCTCATGGGAGAAAACAGTGTATTCCCAGCTAGGCACAAATCTGCCTTTCTTTGTCAAAACTTACAGATTTTGATGCAATGTGTTTTTAGGAGATATGTTTGGCCAGTTCTATAGAAATCTTGATCAAAGAAGCGTTGGCTCAGCCTGTGAGATGCTCCTAAACTACTGCTATAAGTAGACTGTGAAGTTTCTTTCTGTGTTTCAAAACCTAATTGCTCAGTGAAACTACCTGAGTAAACTGGTTTCAGGGCTAGAAAAGGCTCATAAACGTGATTGTATGGTAAGGGATGATACAAAGATAAAGCTGATACTTATTTTAAAAGGTAAATTTGTCTTTTCACAGAGCAAGGTGAATTTGTGGAATTTCCTTCTGCAAGATGCGATCAGGACAAGCTGTGAAGTTGGATGTCTGAAACAGATCAAGAAGATTTTCTAAACATCAGTACACAAGTAAGCACTATAAGTAATTTGCAAGCTAGGGAAAGTGAGACAAAAATCACTTTTCAAGACATAAATGAGCCTGAGCAGAATGATGTGAAACTCTGTCTCTTCTGAGTATGGATGAGTGCATTTTGTGATGTGGCACTGCTGAGCGTGAACCTGCTCGGAGGCAGGCGCTCAGGCAGGTGAGCTGATCTGCTAGGAAAATCCTTTATCAACACTAGAACTCTCCCTGTGGTCTCCAGGCTTTGCATAAAAGAACTTTCCTATGTATTAGAATTTGGGATGCTCAATTACACAGGATTAAAGGCAGTCCCAGTGAAGAGGATTACGAACTGGGAATTTCCTGGCTATTTTCAGTGAGTGTCTGCCAGCCAGGGGAGCCAGGCAGCTGCAAGCCTGATCTGGGGGACATCAGATAAAGCCAGTGGAAGCAGGAAAGGAAATATTCTCTGGTAATTCAGGGGAAGGAGAGAGGCAGAGGGAACCCCAGGCACCTTTCAGCAGAACGGTTGAGAGCTGTTAGGTGTGAATCCCACAGGAGCCCGTTGTAATTAAGCATCCTGTAAGGTGAGGAGGGGGGTGAGCACTGCAATAAGCTCATCAGCAGCTTCTGCACCAACTCTCTGCCCCCCCAGACACCCTTTGGAAATCTTCAGCATGTTTTGTGCTTGTTTCAGAGCCAGAAACAAATGCTGGCAAATGCAAAGGTGTGAAATGTTGGCCGGCCAATCCCAGCGTGCCCTACCAGGCACTGGAGGGAGGATTGCTCTAAGTGGATGATGAGCTCAGTTCAGAGGATGTCAAGTTAAAGCTTATTACCCTCATTAAGAGATGTGTGTAATGTGGTTTCAGGCTTCTGATATGGTAAAACCAACATTTTCCAAATGTTTTTTTGTTCTGTCTGTTATGCTTGGAGAGGAATTCAGTTTCTGTTTTGCACTGGGTCAAATTCGGTGCAGAGATAAGATTTCTTCACGGAGTTTAGAATTTGGGATTGCCTCTGTGGTGTCAGAGGCTGTCTGGGGTGCTCTGTCAGAGCCAGGAGGGGCTTCTCCATGAATGGAGGGAAAGAAGGAACAGGGTGCAGAGAAGTTCACACACCTATGCTGGGAGCACTGCAGACAAAATGCCAAGCCCTGCAGGTGTCCCTGGCCATGCTCCCTGCAGCTCTGCATGGCAGGAGATCAGGCTCTATTGCTCCCAGCAGGGTGGAAATGAAGGAAGATGGCTGAGGTTCAGCTTTCCATGGGATTTAATAAACCCTGCAGGTTGAGGAGCACTGAGGTGGGGTGCAGCAGGATCAGAAAGCAGTTTGGATTCACCAGGTGTCATCAGCTTGAGCTCTGGACTGGCCCTGCAGGACTGGGCTGGTTTGCACAAGAAGGCCTGAGTGTCTCTGCCATGTGCTCCTCATCATTTCCATTATCTGTGTCTTCCCTTTATCTGGGGTTCCACAGCTCCTCCCAATGATGGAGCACTGGCTCTCCAGTCAGCTTTAATCTCTAGCTGTCTTGGGAGGGTCAGGTCGGGAGAGATTTGAGGTCCTCGGCCCTGAAGTGAAGCCCTCCCTGCTTCAGACAGGACTGCAATTGAAACCAGCTGATCCCAAGTCCTTTGCAAACATTTCCATTTCAAACCACTGAAGTTTTATGTCTTTCTAGTAAATTTTTTCCTTAAGCCTCATAAATCTCATAAAGATCTTGAACAGCTAGTAAATTTGGCCATTCAGATACACGTTTTCCAGTAAAGAGGATAATGGTTGCTGTTCCTGATGCCACCTCCCCTCCCCACGCCTTCAGCTGTAGGAATTCACCTCTTGCACAGAGCTTGGGCCGTGCTGGGAAACGCAACATGTGCAGGTCCCATTTGCAGGAAGGATCAGGGTGTTTCTGGGTCTTTGCTAGCTCGGCCACTGCCCCTACGTGTGACCTGAGCAAAGTCATTTGATCTCCTCGCATCTCAGAGCAGTAGGAATAGGTTGATGTTGCCCTGCTCAGGGCATTGGGAATCTTGATCTGTTCAGGTTGGACAGGAAATGTCCCAGCCGAGTCTCTTAGGCTTGGATTTCCAGGTGGGCTTGAAAGGACATGAATCCAAGGACAACATAAACCCAACGCTCCTCAAACTTCTTTTGGAAACACCAGGCAAAAGTGCTGAAGTTATTTAGAAAAACATACTAGAGAAACAGAAAATTGCAAGCATATTTCCCCCTTTATTTGTTGTCTCCCAAATTCAAACAAGCTTATTTCCTTTCCTGCAATGCTGCTTTTGATAATCTTGTGCCAAAGGCACTGAATCTGTTCTTATTGCTGTCAATAGCGAGATGCCTGTTGCTTTTAATGGTTCAGCTATTAAAACACCACATCCCAGTTGTCTGGCTGTGAGCAATCCTGAGCTATCGCAGTGACAATATGGAACCTTTTTCCTCTCTGAATGTTTCTCTGCAAAGTTTGACCATTTTGGCTGGGGTAAAACATGTGTCTATCTGGGATTCTTTCCAAGGATGAGATTTTGACAGCTGTGCTCATGTTGGCAAAAATCCTGACATCTTGTGCTCCGTTGAAATAGCAGATTCTTAGTGGAGAGGGGTGGGAATCCGATTTCATAGATGAACACTTATGAATTGAGGACTGCAAGCCTGGCTGAGCTCTTTTCACTTGGGGGAAAAGGTTGAAGGCATCCTTTGGGAACAGGGTGGAGCCTGCCTTTCTTCCCATCCCCACCTGTGGGCACAGATGGCCGATGGGCAGCGGGGCGGACAGAGCTCTCTGTGCCGCTGCCAGCTTTGTGCAGCAGCTTGGGACATGCATTGGACTGCACCCACGGAGCTGGGAGTCAGCCTGCTCGCGCTCCAGGATGATTTTTATTTACATCTTGGATGGTTTGGGCACGGCTGGTGGGCGGTGTTGGTGCTTTTTCAGTGAACATCCACCTTTGCAACCCTGGTCAAAGCTTGACCTCATATTTATGCCAGAGATCTTGTGGAAAAACAAAGCCTTGCTGTAGTCTGAAATAGCCTGTTTTGGGGGTTTTATTATTGCTATTGTGATAAGGTTGATTGAGTGTTTTATTTTGGTTTTTTTTGCTGGAATCTCCATCTTGAACTGGAGAAATATTTCCCACAAATGCTGTAATTATTCAAAGCTGATATATTTCTGCAGTAACCTTCAATCTGATGAACTGCCACTTTTCTGATGAAGAATCACTTATTTGGAGACTAGAATTCCTATTATCTCGACAAATAGGGAATAGTGGCACAGAAAATTGTGTCATGAGGTCACCCAGGAGCTCCACATCAGAGCCAAGGATAAACTGGAATAGGTCTGGTGGAAGGTCATCAAATTTTTTTCAGAAGATATTTTAAAAATATTATATTTATTTCAAACTTTCCAGTGGCCACACAGTTCCTTTACATTTTACCAAGAAAAAGAAATTAAAGAAAAAAGTCACTAGGTTTTAAAACCATGTCAACAATTATTTTCCATGTCTGGTATTTCACTGGAAATCAAGGAAAAATATTTTTTAAAACACAAACACGATAGCAGTCAAACAACAAAACCCCAAACAAAATATGCCTCCTGTTGAAAACAATTCAAACAGTTTTGCTCAGGGAAGATTGTAGCTTAGGGATAGACACACAGTCAGATATTCTTGCTTGCATCCATGGCAAATGTGCGGTCTTTTATGTGACTTTTAAAGAAAAAGCATCTAACCTGTCTCAAATTCATCCTTGCTATGCATAAAGTGATGTGTACAGACATTTATTCATAAAGTGATATATACAGATATATATATCATCAGAATGCACTTGGGCAGCCTTTTAATGTGTTTAAGCCTTCAAGCCTTTTTTAAGGATTTGGGAGGCTGATAAAGGACAGATGAGTTCAGATTTGAAATGGTTAAATTGGGACAATCCCAGAACAAGAAAATGTGGATGCGTGGGGTGATTCCACATGGCTGTGACGGCAGGCAGGCGAGCTGAAGGTGGGCTCTGAGCACAGATTGTTTATCTTTGCACAGCCTGGCTTTGCCAGTTGAGTGGCCAAAAAAGTGATCAGTAGCTACAGAATGATATGGGAAAAGCTGCACCTCCTATAGTTTGGTTATGGGTTGAGGAGGACAGCAAAGGACACAGTTATTGCGTGGGAGGTGTGGTCAGCGGGGACTGACCCGTGGCCTTAGAGGCCCTTTCAAAGCCTTGCCCTAATGACAAGCTCTTCCCTTCCTCTCCCACTTGTTTTTTGAAAACTAGGGCAAATATTAGCACAACTGTGGGTGTGGGGTTGCTGTGTTGGAGTGCTTCTGACCTGTGCTAGCTTGATTAAAACTAACATCACTGTTTCTATGCTGAGAAATTCCAGCGGCATGTCTACCATAAATTAAACTGAAATTCCAACTTTAAGTTGTCCTCTAGCTCTGCAGAAGATCTGTTTACTCTGGAATAGCATAAGGCAGATGTCTTCATCTTTGCTGATTCTTAACAGGTCACAGGCATTGACTTTAAATAGCTAAAAGCCTTTAAAATAATTTTTAAACAGGCTTCCCCCTCCTCTACAGACTTTAACCTTTAGTTGGCCTTAGCTAGAAATGCCCAGGATAACGTGATCTTAAAACAGACCATATAAACCAAGGAGCAGCTTTAAATATATAATGTGATCATTACCTGAAACCAGTGAAGAGGTTGGAATAATTATTGCTCATGTTTACACTCCTGCATCTCAGTGGGTTGTGTTCAATCCTTTAATGATGATGATTAAAAACATACTGGAAACACATAGTAATTAAAGAGAGCACTTAACCGTGATTCTGAAAGCACAGAGGCAGCTTTGAAGTGGAACTGGACACAGTGTCTGCTGCCAAAACGCTGCAAGAGTTGGAGCACCAGGTAGTTGGTAATTGTAGGTACCACACCACGTCTGTTTTGGCACCTGCAGCATCCGCCTGCAGCACCAACCTTAGAATGGCTTTTTGTACCTCACTGAGACTCCTGCAGCCTCAGAAAGAGCTGATTGATGGTGGCTGAGGGATCATACAAATACCCTGCTTTTTAATTTATGGAAAGTCAAAGTTGAATTTCAGCTTGTTTCTCCATGGGGGACTTTTTGAGGGTGAGGCAATGTTTAGGAAGAAGGCGGGAAGAGGAAATTTGGGGTGACAGCAGAGAGCGGGCACTGGTTCAGGGGCTTTGCCCTGCCAAGGCTGCACTGTGGGCACTGACATGAAAGGGAGTTCTCAAGCCACAAGCTCCAAACCTTGTGTTTTAGGAGTGTTTCTGTGGGTGAGGGAGAGGGGCATGTATTGCGGAACGGATTCCTTTGTTTGTTTTCCCCATTTAAAACAACAAAAATACTCTTATTATAATAAGTACAGCAGGATGAGTGATGAGGCTTGTACTGTAAAATCATGTTTGCTGCAAAAGTTTTCCTGTTTTCCATTGCTTAATTTCATCTGAAAAGGGAGAGGGCATGGAGGCTGGGGAGAACACAGCCACTTTCTCAGAAATACCTTTCCAAGCACTAGAGATGGGCCTTCCCAGGAGGGATCAGTTTAGCTCTATGTAAGGAGAACAGAGCTCGGAACAGCTCCTAAAGTTTCCTCGGGGCTTAAAGGATTTTGGTTATTGTCCCTTCATTTTCTACTCCATATCTCATGGTAATTTTCTCTGCAAACCTGAATTCAGTTTCTGCCCCTGTGCTGCTGTGACAGAGACCGCCTGCTTGCACCATGTGAGTCCCGTTTCTCTGGTGTTCCTGTCCCCCCACAATGTCCCCTTGAAGATGCCCAGCCATCAGCTAACCCTCAACATGCCTCAAACAAGGCTTTCCCCCGTAGGTCTCTTAAGCAACATGGACAATAATTTGATCCTGCCTGTCACTCAGACCTTTGGATGTTATCTTTGACTCTTGTCTCTCTAGGTTCATGCCTCTGGCTACTTGTTTTTGTGTAGCTTCTCTAAAATATTGTCATTTCTGTCCCCTTTCCTGGCTCATGTGCTGGCCCAGGCTGTCATTACCATGCTCCCCAGTCACTGTTACAACATTTCTGATTCTGGCCCTGGCAAATCCAATCTCATCCTGTTCACACCCATTCTTTATGCTTCAAAAAAAATCACTCACCTCACCTGTCCATCACCCCTCTCGCAAGGTTCTGCTCTTGGTCATATCAAGCATAATCTACTTGTCTTTGTTTCCAAGATCTTTCATGACCTTTCTCCCCCCAGTACAGTATTTTTCTTTATTTATTATATTATTTATCTTCTTTGGCCTCTGATCAACCCATTGTGCCACTCTGGATTGCCCAGCTGTTAAAATCTGAAAGCATCCTCATGCATTTCCCTGTGCTCTTAAGGCAGCTGCATTGCTCTCTCCCCAGTTTCACTTCAAAACCTCTGTTATCACTCTCTCCCCAGTTTCACTTCAAAACCTCTGTTTCTTCGAAGGCTGTGAACCCTTCAGAGCCGTGGGGCTGTGCTGGGTTCTCTGCTGGCTGTGTGAGCAGGGGTGGTTTCCATGCACTCCCCTGGTTTGGAACACCAGCTTTTGGCTTGGTGTGAAGGCTCCCTGGTTCAGAACCATCTGTTTGTGCTGGCTTTGTGTGGTGTCTGTCACTGTGGGATAGTGCCCTGCGAAGGGAATCCGCAGGTGCTGTGGTAATATAAAATAATAATAATTAAAAAAGCAAGAATTAATAGCACTGTGCGTCTGTTGTTGCCCCTGCAGCACTGAGCAAGCACTGGTCCTGGAGGAAGTTGGTGCATTTTACTTGCTTTGGAAAAAATGTGCTGGAGAGAATTCCCATCCCTATTCCACACCTCTTTCACAGGCCCTTTACATTGCTCCACCAATCACTGAAATAACTCTCAAGGCTTAAGGAGCAAGATGGTAAGTGATAGGACCAGAATTATGCAATTCCACTTTTGGGTCTCCTGTCCTTTCTGTTCAGTCTTCCTTGCTGGGGAATTTCAGAAAGTGAGCTGGAGCTTGTTTGTAAGAAGAGACAGGGAAATATCATTGATCCACATCCAATTCCACCAATTTTTTTCTTTTCCTTGGAGAAGCCTGACATTGTTCACGGAGTGCCCAGCGCCCTGGCCTGTGTAGGACAGGAACAAATGCACCCTGCTGGGGCTTTGCAGCACCCTCTGCAGCTGCATTCCAGCTCAGAGTCTCCTGAAGCTGCCAGCCACGTGAAACCGTGAAACCACTGCTAACAATGGCCTTAAATCCATTTTCTACATAAGAGTTTTGCCTCTGGGGGGAAAAAAAAATCAGATGCCAAAATGTCAGGCTGCAAATCCCGACTGCCCAGCAGTTCTTCTTCCTGTGACAAGGAAGAACTCTGGTGAAAACCAGAAAAAAAAAAATAAAAAAATCCAGCCCTGTGTTGGGAACAAAGGTCGCTGCCTCTGCAGCAGCCAAGTGCGTAGCCCAAGGCCAGTCAACATCTTGAGCCTTCTCCGTGGCTTTGGGACCTTTTACAAAAGCTGGGCATTCTTCCAGCGCTGAGCTGTAGGAAGGACAGTTGACCCACATTGCACCTGGGGCATCTCAGCCTTATTTCAGTTTCACATAAGGCTTTGTCTAGGTTTATTTTATTTAATGGGCTTTTTTTTTTTTTTTAGTGGTTATACTGTCACAGGAAATTCTCACTGTTCTATTACCTTTTTCCTGTTGGAACTAACCTTAAAATAAAATGAATAAATAAATACATATACATACATATAAAAATATGCAGACAGGAAAGCTATTCAGGTCTGCAGAGGCCTTGATAACGCTGCTGATGAGGTTGCCAGCTTTGCCTGTGTCTGAGCTGAACAATTCCCCACCACCTCCCCAACCCCTGGGAACTTAAGGGGAGGCAGTTGTGAAGTTTCTAATTCTGACTACAGGTGTCTGGTTTGAAAGACACCACATGCCATGCTGTAATCTCATTTAGGAAAAGGGTAATTAAATAAAAATACAGACGTGTTACAGTCACAGTTCCTGAACATCTGAAATGCCCGTCGGTTTGAAAAAAGTAAAGAATAAATCTCTCTAGAGGAGCACTATCCTCTAATCTGTTGTAATATTATTCACTATTAGTACTTTAAATAAGAAAAGGGGTTTTGAATATCAACATCTGCTCTTGACCATGTCTTTACAGCAGGAACACTGTGTTTGAAAACAAACAAGATAGGAATGCCTGAACTCCCCTCCTTCTGCTCTGCAGATCCAAATATTCCTGCCAGTGTTTACTTGTTGCTCATTCTGCTCCATCATTTGGTGTTTTTAAGGTGCTGTAGATTATCAAAACCAGAGGAGTCATTAGACCTGCTCAGCTTTGTCATAACAAATCAGATAGTCACCGCTCTTGCCCTTTTGAATCATTAGCCTGAGAAGTAGAAACGTCACTATATTCTGGATAAATTGCTTGGAAAGATTATTTTGAAAAAGATTAGCCAGCTTTGAGATGGACTCTTCCCTGCTCAGTAGTAATGATGATCGTAGTAATGATAACAATAAGCTAACTACAGAATTCATCTGGTCTCAATCCAGTAAAATGTTTAACCCCATGTTTAACTTTTTAAGCGTGTGTGCATCCCTGCAGCAGGGTTGAGCAAATGCTGCAGCTCTTTGCCCTATTGCTGCTTAATTCCAGCATGTGCCACTCCTCTTGTTTGTATGAGTCAGGCTGTTTCTGGAGAATAAACCTTTGGGATTAGCAAATACCGAAGAACTGCTAGTATATTAATTATCCAGTAGGATTTAGGGGGGTTGTAATGACAGCTGAGTGGTGTTACTACCCTGATTGTTTACTACATATTTTACAAAGTTGTTGGTCTCTCCTTGTGACTGTTTAACTCCCTTTTCTCTCATGCTGCCTGAGGGAAGGAGAACCAGATCCACGAGACTCGATCTTGGATGAAGAGTATGGAGGTACCAAGCCTGGTGGCATTAGTGTGAACCTTTCCAGAAATGCCTTCCTAAAGCCTGAGCAGTTGTAATAGTGCTATTTCTTTGAATTCTTGTTTTTATTGTACCAAAAATATACCCTGGCACATTTCTTCTCTGGAGAGGTGAAAACCCACATGTTTCTAGTCTTCGTGGTATGGTGGAAGAGATCTTAAAACACAATTTGGTTATTATGAACTAGGCTCCAAAATCAAAAAGCACATAAAAATCTTCTATACTTCTTAATAATTTTTCAGGATTTTTCAAGCCAATTTCAAGCTTTTCTGAGACCTGACAGGTTTTGAGCACTTAGTGCTGGCAATTCCTTGAACTCCAGAAGCCTAGCTTATGGGGAATCAGGTTTTTACAGAACTTGATAGAAAATTCATCCCTCCTTTCTTTGCTGAGCATTATAGAAACACCACATGAGAAAAGGTCAGTGTTTAAACTCTGTACCACAAAAATGATTGTCAAAGGGTAGGAACCAGCTGCAACAGGTTTTATCACCTCAGACCCTGCTTTGCAGCATCCACGTAGGAGCAGAGCCCTAAAGCAGCACCCAGCTCCTTGCATGCACAGCTCAGTGCTGCTGCCAGGCTGAGCTTCAGGCTGCTGGAGGATCTCTCCAGGCTCGGTCCTCCCATCCCTCTGTATTTGTAGAGATTCCCAGCAGGCCCCTGAGAATGCCAGCTTTCCTACTGGACTCCTTGCATTATTCTTAAACACCTACAAAATGCACGAGAATCCTGCCATTGTCACAACTGGTCTTCGAATCAGGGCCTCTTAACAGAGGATATGCCATTCTTCTTTTGTTTGACGTTCCCAGAATGCTCTTAAAAGGAAAGAAAGGCAGAAAAAAAAAAATAACCACAAAAAAAACCCAAACAAAAAAAAAATCCAAAACTCAAAAAAACCAAAACCAAACCTGAAATGTGCTGTCAGCTTTACCCGACAGCCAGAGGTGGAAGGGATGGTTGGCCAAGATCAGAGTCGTCGGCTTTGTGACTTCTCCCTGTGAGTTATGGCTGCATGTCAGTAGCAGTAAGTAAAGCAAAATGCAGTAGCTAGACTGGTGTTCTGTTCAATTGCCTGGGGCCCCAGCTGAAATTTAATAAGCAAATGTAAGATTTTAGTGCTTTGGAATGGAAACTTTATGGTAACTTCTTTCTGCAGCCCCTGTTTAAGTGATGTATCACATGTACTGCTCGTGCAGTGCACCTTGGATGCTGAGTCCAGCTCTGCTGTTCCTCTCCCAAGCTGGAGCCAGGGAAATCCTCAGGTCACTGAGTACAACTGTGGCTCTGCAGCTCCATTCACATGGATTAGAACGAGGATCCTAATGGCTGTGGCAGGTGGGACAATCTCTACCGGTGATTTTTGGAAGGCAGGGGTTATCGAGTTATCAGAGTTGGCTTATGGAGCATAGACACTTTGGGTCATTCTTCAGTTTTGAAAACATAAGGGTCTTCCTTGCCATTCTCTGAAATTATTATTCTTTTAAAATTATTTTCTGAGGCACAGATTTTTATTGCTCATGTTTGACTCACTAGTGAGGATGGAGAACCCTCTCATGGGAAATGAGAATAAGTTCCTTATTTTAAATATCCATCGCTTCTGTTCCCTGCTCGGGAATAGGTGAGGAGTGCATGCTCTCCTCTGCTGCCAGCTTCTGTTTTGCTCTATCTGTTATTTTACAGTTTCTTCATTATGATGGCTCACAGACACTTGTCAGCTGTTCCTCATCTCTCTCCAAGCATGAAAATCTAGTCTTGAGGGGTGTGTTTAGAATCAGATCGTATCAGGAGCTGTTGGCAGGAATGCACTGAGATGGCAAAGGGAGCTTTACCCTTTTCCCAGCTCCCTGCTACTGTTTCCCATTAGTACCAGCTGGCACAGCCCATTTGTCAGGGATTTTCTGCATGTTACTCAATACCTCCAATATCCATGGCTGTCTTTAGGAGATGAGGAGGCTGAACAACTCCCAAGAAGTGGTGAATTCAGTCTAACCAGGTCTGAAAAAGAAAAAGGATCCTCTTTACCTTGCACAATTGATTATCCCAACTTTATGTCCTTCCAGCATTTGCAGATGATGTGCAAAGGGCTGGAAAAACATGGAGACCTCTCCCTAGGGAAACACATCAAAACCGGCCACGATCCTTGTGCTCCTTGGGTACCTCTGGTGTGCTTTTACTGTGATAGGGCCCAAGCTGAGGCTGTCTCACTGTGCATATCCAGCCACTGAGGACAGAAATTACATAAACTCTGTTTCAAAACTCATGTCTCTGTTTCAGCAAAATCTTTCAAATTCAGTCACTGAAAGGTCCCCCACGATTATGAACCCTTGTTCATTCCCCTTGCCTTCTCACGCTTGTGTTTATTTCTGTTTGCTCCTTTCTTTTTTGCAGATGGCAGATAAATCTTGTCAGTGCTTTTTTGGCTTTGCAGCCTTTTCTCAATCATCTTTCCTTTTGTATCTCCAGCAATGTGCAAAGCTGGTGGTTTGCTATTTCTGCTAAGCGTATTTCTTTTCCATGCTGTCTCATTGTCTCAGTCTTGTGCTTTTTTGCTGGGTGAAAGAAGAGACAAATTTCCAGTAGGCAAAAAATAAACCAGCCCCAGCTCATGAAAAAAAATGAACCCTTTTTAATCACTGCTATAAAATGTAATGGTTTGATGCGAATTCCTTGTCAAGGTTGGAAGGCTGACCAATAGGTCCCCGAGAAGCATCTTTTGATCTGTCTCCTGGATCAATTGGAATTTTATTGCACATGAGGAGAACAATACTGCATGAGCCCTTGAAGTGGAGCGAACACAGATGACATTTTTATTCATTCTCAGCCAGCTTGCCTGGTATTGTGTCCCTTCAGTGAAAAATGACACTCTGGCAACAGGCCACTGACTGCAAAGCAACTTGGCATGGGCCTCCTGTTTGCATCAGCTTGAGCTGAGCATCACCAGAGATGCCAGACTGCTGGCCACAAGCTGAGGGTGTTAAACACCATCTTTATCAGCACCTTGCTGCCATTTTTGGTGGGAAGTGCTGGAGGGCAGAGGGGCAGTTCCTGACTCTTTAGATATTTGGTGGCATCAGCAGTGGTAGTTGGCTCTCCCCTTGGGAAGAGCAGCAGCTCTCCTGGCACGTTTGTCACGGTCCTGCCAACCCTAAACAAATTAGTCCTCAGAGCTTCTGAGTCTGTGCTTCTCATCTCCTTTTTCTTTCCTTGTGTCTCAAGTGGAATGTTTGAAAGCCTTCCATTGATTAGAAAGACAAATCTGATTGACTTCCAGTTTTGTCTGAGCCACCATAGTTGCTGCAGTGCACCCAAAAGCTCATGGATTTCCCTCAGGCTTTTCAGAGGGCAATTCCTCAGTTTGTGTGACAGGGAGCTGTCGTGAAATGTCTGGGGACAGGTGATGCTGAGCTGTGGGTTCTGTTGTACCAGGACACGTGGCTGTCAAAACTGGGAGCAATACCAAGGCATTTCCACCATTATAGAATGGTCCATATCATAAATCATTTTTCCAAGGCCCCTGTTCGGTCTTTCTGCCTTCTGAGAAAGGAGTTTAAATGGAGAAAGTGGAGGAAGATTTTCTTCATCCAAGTACAACACTTTAACCCACCTGGATGCGTTCCTGTGTCACCTGCTCCAGGTGAGCATGCCTTGGCAGGGGGGTTGGACTGGGTGATGTCCAGAGATCCCTTCCAACCCTAACAATTCTTTTTCCTTCTGTGAGCTATTAACTTAATAGGGTGCCCAGATTTTTATTCAATTTAAATATTTTTTGTTCCACCCAAATAGGAGTGTGACAAGGTGTACACTTGGAGACACTGGGCTGAAAACTGGATGTGAACTTGTCCTTTCTGCTGGGACCAGGCTGCCTCTGTGCCTCCTGCTGTGGGATGGGTATTTCCCTAACTGAATAGTTGCATTTTTCTGAAGGAAGGACAGTGTCCTTGCCTTCAGCTCTGATGCAGTGTGACATACCATAGAACGTGTCACCATTCATGAGCTCAGCTCTGTTTCAATGTTAATAAGTCTTTAATCAAGTCATTTGTTTCATCCAGGATGTCACATTTAGCAGGGAATTGTCAAATGCTTGAAAACTGGAATCATAGGAGCACTATTTAATGCTAAGTGGTATCCACATCATATCTGAAGCTGGAACATGCCAGGAAAATCTCCTTCACATTCTGCAGCTAATATTTCCAAGCTTTCAGGACCAATCATGGGTTGGCTGGGTATGTACATTATTTCTCTCTGTTTATGTGTGGCATACTATTATATTCTATATTTAGTAACTCGTTCTCACATTGCTTATCTGTTCCTTATTTTCTTTGGCTGGTTCTTCTGCTTTTTAAAATAATACTGTGCAGCATTGGACAAATCACTTGAAACCAAGACTGACACTCTCAGTCCAACAGAAAATAATTGAAATTTAAAACTGGTGCTCCTCATTCTAGTCTGTTTGTGATATGTAAGGAAAAAGAAGAGGCTCGAGCCAAGCAGCTGCTGGTGGGATTAAGTGGGAAGCTGTCCAGGGAGACCAGGTTTATGATTATCATCTCCTGTTCCTGATGTTGTCTTCAAGAGGAACAGAGCTAAGGGCTAAAATTGTATCTCTAATATCTGGTTCCTGTAAGTCTTTTCCACTTGAAAAGAAGAAAAGGAAGTTATAGTGAACTCATGGCAGATATTGTCCAAATGCATTTTCCTTTTTTAATTTAAATTACATTTAATGTTGTGCCTTTTTTTTCTCCTAAGCTTGTTTCTGTCTGCAAATAGGTCTGTTGCAGTGTCAGTGGTAATAGGAAATACACCTGTACCTGCACCATCTGCTGCTGTAAAGCAGTGCCATTATGTATAAAATATCTGCAAAGTGGAAGATTGAAAAGTCTTTTTTTTTTTTT
>VZTX01026982.1:567901-665057 GCA_013400915.1 Pardalotus punctatus | reverse complement strand
TTGAAAAGTCTTTTTTTTTTTTCCTGCCTGAAGGAACCGTTTGTATTTATATCTTAACTGCTGTACTGTTGTGTCCTTCTCGTGAGCCAGACCCCTTGTGGTAGTTCTGTGAAGACACAGAAGGAGTCTGGTCATATCTGTGGGGAAAACATTTTGGTTTGGGGTTTTCCCCTGTTTCTGTCCTGAAATACTCAGTAAAATATAGTTTAAAAATAGAATTATAAAATACTACTTCAGATTTTGAGTTTCCACAGTCATTCCTGGTTCTAATCAGTTGATCAAAAATACTGAATGTATTAAGAACCCATGTTTTCTGAAAAAGAAAAAAATGTTGTGTTCTCCTAAAAGCTCTTTTTCCCTATAAAATGTTGTATTTGAATTTAGTCCAAGTCATAATGAGTGCTGGAGCAATTAAAGTATCAGCCACTATAAGGAGTCTTGGGAGCACAGGAGACAGATAGGATCAGGGTTTAAGCTACTTAAATACCTTTTATGAGAAATAAAGATTTCACAAACCTCAGTTTCAAACAAAATAGTTGACATATGCTAAGCTCAAAGTACTAAACTTCTTCTCCTGCCCTCTCCCACTAAACAAATAAAGATCTATGAAATATTTAAACTTTAAATCTGCAGGAAGAAAGAAAACACTCTATTTCTATTTAAAAATTTTTGGCAGGTGCTCAGATATTTATGATAATGGGATCATAAAATGACGTGGAAAGGTTAGTGGGAAGGTGTGGTGGGAATTTTGAGTGTGACTTTGTAAAATGTCGCATTTGTTAAATCTTAGTCTAAGACTCAAATCGTAGCCAGGGTGTTTGTTTATTTCAATGTGTCATAGTATAGTTATTGTGCATTAGGAAACTCTTAAATCAACAAAGTGTTTTTGTGTAGGGCTGGATCATGCCTTCACATGCTACAATCAGTTAAATTCCTTTGATTTAATTCTTGTAACCATTACCCTTTAAAAAAAAAAAAAAAAGAAAGAAAGAAAGAAAAAGCCTTTTAAATATTTTTCATTAGCACATACTATTAAGTGGGTAAGTGCCCTAAGTATATTTTAATTTAATTTAGATTTAACAGCAACATTTTTCCCATACTAATTAAATGCCAGTTTGTTATTAAGAAAATATTTATTGAAGTTGAACTTGGTGATAGATACATATCTATCACATCACTGTTAAACCTCATTAAATAGTGTTTTAATTGCAATTTGTTTTTAATTACCATTCATTAAGCATATTATTAAATCTAAATTGCATGCTTATGAAAGACGGGTTTGCCAATACAAGTGGCTGAGGCCCTTAACTACTGCCTTGCTTTTAGGTTCCCATAATTTGAAGTGTGTAGGGTGAAAGTTGATCTATTTATATTATTTCTATTATTATCTCCCTCGCTGCCTGTGTCTCCCATCTTTACGAACAGAATTAATAACATCTGAGGCAGTCAACAGATATAAAAGGAAAATAGAGTATGAAAAGTGGTGACAAAACAGGTCTTTGGACAAGGGAGCAGTGAGGAAGGGAAAATAGCAGTTAAACAGTGCATTGAAACCAATTAGCTAAATTGGAAGAAGGAGAGGATGGGGACTGGGAGCCTGAAGGATGCAGAGGGATGCTGTTAATGATCTGAAGAGCTTTTTTCCTTTGGCTGATCACGGGCAGTCTGGCCAGGGTCAGTCTGAGACAGCCCAGTGGTTGTTCAGGAAAGAATTGTTGGTCCCAGTCTGGATCTGGCAGTGTGGGAAGGGCTCATCCTCCAGATCGGGACAGAGCATTCTGCTGGTGGCTCACACACTGTCGTTACAAAGAAAGCCCAGCACCGTTCAGTTTTTCCAAATTTTTACCCCAAATTAGCACTGCCCCCCTTTAGAAATGCCACTGAAAGGAACAACTGTATGGGATGTGTGAACTTGCTTTTTTTGGACATGTTTGCCCAGTTCCTTAGTAGTAGTCCGTGAATCTAAGGCAAGCTGAAAAATATTTGAGATAAGAAGCTTTCTTTTCTAAGGGTATGAGCTCTTTCAACAAAAAGACCCCACTGAGCTGGGTTTTTAAAGACTGGGTGGTTTTTTAAAAATCTTAAAAGAAAAGAGTCTTTTGGAGCCTTTCATCTAGGAATGACACTTGAATTTTGCCAACAGGGAGGAAAGAAAGGAAGGTGTGAGGCTGTTCTTCTGCTGGAGATCAGCTCAACATGACCAGTTAGCAAGCTGGAGAACCATTCCCAAAGGGAGATGGAGAGGCTGTAACTGGAAAAAGGCACTGTCCCTTATGGGGTACAGTGCTGGAATCCTCTATTGCGCCAGTGTCTGACCCTGTCAGGGAGGATTTAATGGGAATGGGGCCTCTGGACAGTGCCATACGAGTGAGAAGACATTTATATGTGGAAATAGCAGAATCAGCCCGAGGTATTGCCAACTTTCCCATGGGCTGGATAAAGAAACACAGTAAAACGCTGCACATTGACTCTCTCTGGCTCTGGTTCTCCTTGCATTGAGGATGGTTTTGTGCCAGGTTATCTCCATTGACTCCAGTGGATTATCTCCAATTCACAGTGCAGTTTAAATCAGAGGCAGGACATCTTTCCTCCTCTTTCCAATTCATGAATCTCTTTCAAAACCTTCTGTACCAGATGTTACAACTGTAAGCAAATCATCCTGGCAAACCAAAGTGTCTCCTCATGAGTCTGTGTCACAGTAGGCCCTGGTGCCTCTATCTGCCTCTGGATCTTTTGCTCATAAAACATTAGTTATACAACGTTTTTTTTGGCAGATGGGTATCTTCCATGAAAAAGCCATTTCCATTCCAATGCAGCAGTGCTTTTATATGGCCTGTTTGAGTCCCTGTTGCACAACCTTTTTGCACAATGATTCATTATTCTATCTTTCTTGATATGCTGAATCATGGGATGACACTTTGCCAGCTGCTTTGTATGCCAACAATAACTCGCTCATGTTTCAGAGATAGACGAGGCTGCACAAATCACTGCAGCACAGGGAGCCCGGACGTTTGGCTGAGGGGAGTTCTCAGCAGGCATTGAACTCCACGAGGATGGGGAAGTTACCTTTCAGCTCCTGCTCTCTTTGGATGGCTGCAGGGAGCTGCATGTGGCCTCCACTTGTCTTTACAAAGCTGGAGAAGCTGAGACTCCTGGTGCCTCTAAACTGATGGCAATCAGCTTCTCCTGCACGGTGGTCCCTTAGCAGAGAGGACAGAAATCAGCCCAACCCTCCATGGAGCAGCATCTGCACTCAAAGGCTTGCCTTAGCAGAAACATGGCATGGTGGAGAAGGCTTTGGAATTACCCATACAGATACATCAGGTGCCTCTGTGGGATTTCCTGACACCATCTCCAGTGGGAGGAGGCAGCTAAATTAATCCTTTTTCTACTAGAGCAGCTCAACAGGGCACATTTCCCCACGAGTCCTCCCTGGCTCCTGGGTGCAGGGGTGCTGGGTTACAGCACAGCTGCTCGCTTTCCATAATTCAAGGCTTGGGTAATGATTTTTAACTTCTATTTAAAAATTAATTCGCTCTTGTCAGTGATGCACAGGATCCTTGCAGAGGCAAATGATGCTTTCCCTTGGCCATTTTGGAGTTCTTTCTGATTTGTTTTTGCTGGGAGATGCTAACTGTAGCTATTTATCTGATCACAGAGAATTCAGAGTCCACTGAGGATATTCACAGCTGTTCTGAGCAAAGGGACAAGATTTTGGTCAGAAAAGAATATATTGCACTGCTTGAAAACAGGAATTTTAAAGGAAATGCTCTCGTTTTTTAATACTTTTTTTATTTGAATGCTGTATTGTAATTCTCAGTGTATTCAGTTTGTAGCACAGCACAGTACTGTAGACCTTAAGCAGGTCAGACAGTCATTTGAAAGTCTCTTGGCTTTCTTTTGAAAACAGTAAACCAATAAAAAAAGTCTAGATTATGCTGGTGTCCTAACAGACCTTGAGGGTACATGTGCACATCTAATTTTTAAGTGCAATTATTACAAAAATTTAATATACAAGGGTATATCCAGTATTTTTAGGTGTGATAACCTGAAACTTCTATAAGGCATGTTCTTCCCCCTGCACTTATTGCACGCTCATATTCCATGAGAATCTGTCCACGTGCATTGATGTGAGATAATATAAATGTCAGATTTTAAGAGCAGCATGTACATAATTGTCCAACGCATGGATGTATAGAAAGTGTCAAGGGACTTTATGTTTTTATTGAGGGTCTTGGATATGGGAAACATTCCTCTGATGAATACTAGATTCCTCTAATATTTGCACCCCTGCTTTGTTATTTCTAGTTCAGCGTCTCCATTAAGTCTCTTGCATTATTATTCCATGTATTTACGTGTTCATTAGCTTGTGTCTTTACTCCTTGTGTGTCACCTTCTCGCCTCCCCAGCTTCTCCCATCCCCAAGTGATTCTGCAGGGCTGCCCTGCCACAGAAGTGGCTCAGCCCAGCTCCAAGGGCTGCAGAGTGCTTGGATGGGGATCCACCTAGCAACACCACCACACTAATGCCGGATTGGGAAATTTGCCCTACAGGAGTTTGTCTTGATTAAAGGCTTCAGTCTGTCTTTGCAACACAAACATAGGAGCCCCCATGCTGCTCTCTGAAATTTACAGCGTATTTTCTTTTTACTTAAGCATATTGAAGCAGAACAGAAGAAAGGATCAAAGGTACCGTAATGTTTCTATAAACAAGTACTACTTAGTTTGGTTTTTTTTATCTTGGGTTTATTTTTTTCCAAACAAATCTTCTAGGCACATTAGGCTCAGATTTCATTTTATTGCCAAATCACCAGCTGGCAACAAAATCGCATATGTCTGTGTAAATACAGTGGATGAGAAGCTGAACAGGAGATTGGGAGATGATTCAAGCAGTCATATTGGCTTCTACACCTTAAAATTTGACTGTTTTATCTGTCTATTCAGCAATGTCCTGTACAGACCCCATTTCAGCATGAAATACTAAAATCTCAGCTTGGGGTAATTCTGTCTGTGGTTTTCCCCTCTCTTAGTGAATTTACAGGAAAACAGATAATTCTCTGGGACTATAACTCAGAAATTCATTTTTTGTTTGCTCACCAAGTGATGACTAATCCACTCCCTGTTACTCAAATATAGGTGTAACTCTTGTGATGACTGACATTATTATGAAGCATTTTCACTTTGAGGGCCAGATGATCCTTCCTTTGAAGGTAGTGCAATTTTGCAATTTGCTTGAGGGCTCTATTGCTGCCTTTTGGGTACATTTGGATTCACTTGACAACGAAACCTCAACATTGATTAATTTATCATTAAGGTCAATGTTGCTATACAGCCCTTCTTTATTTGTAGCTAGAGAATGGCATGGTCACTTCCATTTGTAAATTCAGTTTCTTTATGCACCCCATAATTCCCAGGGAAAAAAAAGCCTGACCATTATTAGGCAAACATATAAAAAATTTAGTAATCATCATTTTGCTTCTAAAAGGAGATAAACTAGAGCATCTTTTCAGACCTGGGTGTTAATGAGATAGAATTTTCCCCATGCAGTCACGAACAGTGGGTTTGTTTTGGCTAAAATTATGCTTCTTTTGAGTCCCAGGTGAAGGGATATTTGCGTCTCATCCAGGGAAGATGCTCCTTGACAGAGCTGGGTAACAGGACTCCCTTTGTCAGAACAGTGGCACAGAAACATTCAGCAGCTCTCAAGGACCTGTTTGAAGGGGCAATCTTGCCCTCAGTCAATAAACTTTAAAAGAACTTAATTAATGAGCAGGGAATGAGCTCCATTATCTGGGAGGTGGAGGACAGAAATTCAAGGGGTTGAGCAGTAAATGGGCTTTGTTTCTTGCTAAAACTTTTTAATCTTTGTCTTTCCTCTAACATCCCTCTCTTAGGAGATTTTGATCCCAACTGAATTCTGGAAGCTCTTAGCCCTACTACAAGTTGTGCTTTTTCTATCGAGGGCTCCAAGTCTGCTCCTTTTTTCCCAGTGTTTCCCTCTAGTTTGTAATGCAGCCTGGGCTGTAATGTGGGGGAGAGGGGCTCCAGTTTTGGAAAGAACAGTGCATGCCCACAAGCTGATGCTTTTCCCAAATTGGCCAGAATAGAGAATACTTCCTGCCCCATTCAGAATCATCTGCATAGAAAGATAAAACGGGAGTTAACAAGGGTCAGGTTTACGACAGGGAAAGAAGGCTGCTAATGACCATTATCTATGCCACAGGTTTAACTTCATTACTTTTGCATTAAGTTCTTAATGCCCAAAGCAATAAGCAAACTGAGTCCTGTTGAACTGTAGTAACCTAATCTTCTCTCCAAATGAAATAGAGGGGAAAGCAGAGTCATTTGACATGGCCTTTATTTTGTCTTTTTCCCCATCCCCCAGTCACATATTAGGCCTGTTGTGAGTTTCCCTTCCTCCTCACAGTCTTTTTATCTGTTTCCTTTCTTCCTAAGTTTTTCTAACTGTCCAAAGTGGCATTTGGTGCAGGATTTGATGAGAGGGTTTAGGCCTTCCTTAAAGTGGGCTTGGGGTTTGTCACATGGAAAAGTCTCTTGATAATATTTAAAAGTCCAGAATTATGCAATCTATGCCTAGAATCAAACTCTTTTAATTTCACAGTTAAGACAAACCTGAGCTGGCCATGACATTGTGAGTCAGATCTAGGAGAGAACATTTACTGGGTGTTTTGAAGCATCATCCCATTTTTGCACCACAAGTAAAGTCCTGGATGATTTCATCCCAGTGGGACTGGTTGGCACACACCAGCCTGGACTCCAACCAGCTCTGAGCAACTTGCTCTAGTGAAAGGTGTCCCTGCCCAAGGCAGGAGGGCTGGAACTGGGTGTTCTTAGGGTCCCTTCCAACCCAAGCCATTCTATGATTCCATGATTTATGGCTCTGAAGTTGCACCACCAAATGTGTGAACAGTTTAGGCTTAGTGAGCAAAGAACAAATACCAAGAGAGAATTAAATGTAATTTATTATTTAGAATGAGATCAGCATCTCTGTAATTTCAGTTGATTTCCTCCTCACTCTCAAATTTGACAAATAAAAAAATAATTGAGTTCCTTCTTCTGGTGTGACCTGCAGACTTTTGCTCTCTAGCTGGAGAAGAAAATGCATTCAGTAAGATAAGGGAGCAAAACTGGATTTCTTGATATGTGACATTTCCAGGCCAACAACCTCAGCTTTTGGCAAAGGATGAAATCAACAGTGCATATTTTTAGGGTTCCCCAGCAGAATGAGAGGGAACAAACCAGTGCTGGCAGGTAACTGGTGCATCTGTCCAGAGGGCAAGGAATATATTTCTGCTCACAGAAAAATGATCCCAAAGTGACAGGTGCCTGAGAAACACACTAGATTAGACAGATGGAAGAAAATAATATAAACTATGGAGAGTTTAGGAATGAAAGTGAACACCTATGTAAAAATCCTATCAGCAATGCAAGGTAATACCTTACTCTAATCCAGTACTATTTGGTAACCTCCATATGAGAACCTTGCACTCTGAGGAATAAGTGCTGAAGGCTGAACATTTATCTTATGACTTGTTCCCTGATTAGAATGATCAGGGTTGCCAGATATTTGGGACTCCAAGAAAATTGTCCCTCTGTAATAACATTTCCCTGTCGGGAAGTACAAAGGGGTTTCGTTTCCTTGCCCCTTTGTGTCTTGGAAAGGACACATCAATGTGTTCTCTCTGTAGCCAGGGAACTGTGGCTACAGTAAGGCCCATGATATTACAGCTAGGCTTGATATATCAGTCTGACAGCCATCATTTGTTTTAGGAAGTGGTATTTCTTCTCTACACACCTGTCTGCCTCTCCTGACTGCTTGACTTGACCTTACAACTGCTTTTTGTGGCTTTTACTGGGCACAGGCTCTCCTTTAAATTAACAGCTTCATCACTATTCTCCCAAATGAGATATTCCTTGTATTTTTAAGTAAGAAAGTCAAACTACAAGGCTGGGAATGCCAGAGATGGGAAGGAGTGAATGGTGGATACCTCAGGTATGTGTAAATGAGAGCAGATGGAAGGGTCTCTGTTGTGTCTTTGATACTGACTTGTGAAACTTTGCCTGCCTTTGATGGGAGGGAAGGGAATGCACTTCATTCTTGCACTGGGGTATCAAACTCAAATGTCTCCCACTTGGATAAGGTTCTGGCCTCTCCCTCTTCTCATTTTCTTCATGTTTTTTTCTGATCGTGGTCTCCTTTTAGACATGGGAAACAACTTTGTTAGATGCCAAATTGTGTATTTAGTCACTAAACACCTATTTTTTGAACAAACAAGCTGCCACAGTTCTGAAGTTCAAGGTGAAGAGGGCTTAGGGAGATGCAAAACTATTTTCTAGGTGCACAGAGCAGATCAAGGCCCCCTGTGCAGTGAACTATATCTGATTCAACACAGTCTGCAAAATTAAATCTTGTTCAGCTTAAGCATTTAATTACTGCAGATGTTCCGGAGATACTCTGTGAAGCATCACCTACTGGGGCCCTTTGGACAGATGCTGTTTGCTTTGACACTCCATCTGTCACTTTAAAATAATCCCTGAAGCTTCCACTGGCATAACCCTGCAGGGCTGGCATCAAGGCATGGCATGGAAGAGGTTAAAAATGAGGCCAAGGTCATGGCATGCCATGCGTGATAGAAGGTCAGTGGATGATGATTCCCAGTTCTTGCTCTCCATGATTTTCAGCAGAGTGCACTGTGTAGCGTTACACAAGGACTTGGGTTTTACTTTCTGGAGGATCTTTTAACACCAATGAAATCCCCTTTGCTTGTTTGATCCTTACATCCAGAGTGTACTTTGGAGATGAGGAGGATATGGCAGGAAATAATGGGTATGACCTAAACCAAATGTAAAACCTGGTTGTTTTATATCAACAAACGGAGATTTGGGACACCATTGGGATCTACCAAAAGACAGCATCATTATTAACTGATCCCAGTGAAGTATAGTGCCTTTGGAAGGTTTATTCGATTTCTGCAATTTGTTAGTGTAGATCAGTTATCTGACCAATGCCATCTCTCCTCTTGACTACTGGGTTGTGGCATCTGGAGTTTTGGGAGGATGCTCATAAACAACTCCCAGTCACATTTGGTCAGTGAGACGTTTTCCCGCAGCTGAATTGCCCCAAACAGTTTCAGAAAGCTGAGAGCTTTTCAGGGCACCAAGTTTCTATCATTACTAGTTCAGACATTTTGGTATTGCTGCCTGCAACAAAAGTGATTGACTCATAATTAATTGTACTTATGGTTGTTGCACTGCTGTCGAGAGTAAGCTGGTAGAGGTTTTCCCCAGCCTGGTGACTTCTCTGCCACCCTGACACATTTACAGCAGGGATGTTTAGCAGCTCTAAGAGGGGTTAGAAATGACCTCTCATGAGGGAGACCTTGAGGTTAGATTGTCTTTCCATTCTATACCTCACAAACAACCAGTTTTTGTGTTAGTCACCCTGGTTTCCAGCAGGATGGGAGGGGATGACAGCTAGGAAGCCATCTTGCTGCTTTATCCAGGTCATCGAGTAGGAAACAGGACAGCTTTTTTTTTTTAATTGTCAGTGACTTGGTTATAGGTAAATATATCTTTTCCCCTCCTCATTTTCTTCCAAGATCTAGGCCCTATCTAAGTAGATTATAAACATTGATTTAAACATTCAGTCATGCAAATCATTCTATGAGGTTCAGTAATAGCAGCTAGGTGAAATTAGTGCTCATAAATGCCTAATTCTATTTCCTCTTGTTTATTGCCCAGGCTTTTGGCATTGTTTTATAGTTAATTAAATAATTTCTTCATCTCATCCTCTCTTTGCATTCAGTGCCTTCCTGGCCATGGTCTCCCATGGAAATCCACCCAGGCAGGGTTTACTGAAGCAGCAGTTTGTAAATGGTGGTCAGGTGCTCTCCTCACCTCCCTGGGGTCCTGAGTGAGACCTGAGCATCGCAGCACCAGGAGCTGTTGCCATCTCTGCTTGTTCCTCTCCTGCACCTAAACTGAGAGCTGAGGGATGGAGGTCAAGGGCTCCCTTTTTGTCCTGCAACACAGAATCCTGTCTGTCTCTGCTCTGTTCTCTAGAATTGACAGATTATTGTGCCTTGTCATTTTTTGGTCCTTACCCCTGATTGAAAGGTATGTGTGACTTCAAGGGATGTGCTTTGTGTCATGAGATCAATTAGGCTTGTTCAGTATCCCTTCTGGAGCTTTTTAAAAAATTTTTAAACATCCCCTTTTATGCTAGAAGGTCTGATTTCTGTTACTGCTTATCCTTTATAGATTTTGTTCCCTTCTTCATCTGAAGGAGAATGCTTTTTCCTATTAAGTGGTGGCTGCTGCTGCCCCTCATCGCAGGATTTAAATAACTAGCATTTTCCCCCTGTTTTGCCAGCCCTAAATTCACACAATATAACAGAAAACCAAGCCATACACTGTCAGAGTCACTCCCACAGCGTGGTGACCCTCTTTCTGTCACCTGCCACATTTTTCATGCTCAACCTACAGCTGTGAAACTGTTTTTCCCCCTTCTCTTTGAACAACAAAGTCCAAAGAACACTCCTCAGTTTGATGCCTGTCACAATTTGCAGAACATCCTCAGACAGAAGTGATACTGCTAATAGTGAGGGAAGAGTTGCTCTGAAAGCAGCAGCAGCTTTTCATTGCCAGCTCTTCCAGTGGGTCTGAGCTAATAAGAGCCATGTTGCAAACTTTATTTAATTTGTATGGGCCTGGTCCAGAGCCTTCCTCTTGACTTCAGGGCCATTGGATCAGGCTGCATGGTAGCTACAGCTTTGCTTTATGACTCAGTATCACTGTCTTGGAACAGTGTCTGCCAAATCAGTCACTTTTTCCATTAAAACATTCTCCAAGGAGAAAAATGAGCGCTCAGCTAGCTGCCCACTAACAGAACAGTCTGATTTTTCACTTGTGTATTTTCCTAAATAACTTTCTCCTCCTCCATGAGAAGCTTCTGGGCTTCAGGTGGGACAATTCTCTGAGTGTCTCATAGACAGCTGAGAACATCTGTCTGAATCTTTCCTAGCGTGTCTCAATGTTCCCTTTTGCTGTCACTGTATTTCCATGCTGTTACCTGAGAAGAAACTAATTGTTAGGAGTAAAATGTGCAGACCATATTTCCAGTTAATCTTCTGTGACAGCAGTTGCTGTTGTGTGACTAACCTACCTGTGACTAAATAATTACAAAAGTAAAATAGTTTTAGACTAACACCATAAAAAACAAAACTAAAACTATGACTCTGTAAAATATTTTTTACGAGCTGAGCATGTACTCCATTAAGGAAAAGGAGATTGTTTGCATTACCCAGCTACACCATATACCTGCCTCTTTCCATGTAAGTGAATTCCAAAGATGGCTGGTTTAGGCTTGTATTTTTCCTCTTGTTTTGCTATATTTTTTTTTTTTTTTTTTTCTCCCTGAGGGAAAGCTAGACCTGAGTTTTGTAGCTTGATTTGTGTTTTATTTCAGTTGTTCTGTTGCTGGAAATGATTAAGGGTGTGAAGTTAATCTGCCCAAATAGCACACCTACTTCCACTCTGACTCAGTTCTTTACCTGCTCTGGAAATTTAGTCGCTGCTCCATCCATACTGCATGCAAGCCCCAGGAAGGAAGGGAATTAATTTCTCTAAATGTAGATCAGTGTGTTGGTCATCATTTCTTTCCAGTCTCCTGCTTTAACAGGCAGGGAGTTGTAGAAGGAGGTAACCACTTCTAGAAATTCTTGAGTCAACTGACATCCGCCTGAATCCTTGGCCCCTAATGACAGGGAAAGATAAACACAGGCAATTGTATAAATTGACACATCCTCATTGTCTTCATGGGAATCACAAAACTTCACTTCCAAGATTAAGTTTGGGTTGAACAGAGAAAAGTTGAGATGGATGGACTGAAGTCACAGAGCAAACCACAGCACGCCATGTTGAATCAGGACACGACCAGAATGAATTTCCCACAGTGCCATGCTCAGAAGAAAAGAAGTAAACAAAAAAACTATTGGCAGTTTGCAATTTTGCCTGCTGTCTGTTCCTCTTGTTGGTTTTCTTCCTCTCTATTCTAGGACTTCTATAGTAGTGCTATGAAGAATAATCAATTAATGCTTAGAAAGCAATTATAATGATTTTCAGTTTACACATGAATAAACAGAATGCAGCTTAGGTGACTGAGTCACAATCATTTTTGGAGTCTGATAGGGCATGGGCAGCAACAAAGAGCCAGCTCAGCACTCAGTGCTCTAATTGCTATTTTGCCAGAAAAATTGGGGCTGGAGATCAAACAGACAGAAATGAGTTGTAAAGCTCCCTGAATGTAAATGGTTGTACACTGTTTTAAAAAAAAAAAAAAAATCACTGCATGCTGTAATGATTTCATAACTGCTACATAGCTAAGACAAGACTTGCCTGAGGTCTCACAGGATGACCATGGGTCATACCAAGGACAGGATCCAGATGTTGTGACTCCAATGCTGTGTTTAAGCACAAGACCATCTTTTCTCTTTCTAAAAATCTGATATTAGATTTTATTGATTTGATTTTAGAGTCCATTATCATACAAGCCCCTACGTGATTCTTTCCCATGTGTTCAGCCTGAAACACGGTTAATATAGAAACATCCTTTTTATGTGCATCATAGCTCGTGATGTCTTGCTTTTGTTGGCAAGTTCACAGCTTCAGCTCAGACGTGTGGCCCGGTACAGGGATTGCTCACTGATGTTACTCACAGCTCTCTGTGTGCACCGAGCAAGTGCCTGTGGTGCTGTGTTCACACAGCACAGGATGTGTTACGAGGATCATTCTTTTCTCTTCCAGGCATGAAGGTGTTTCCATGATGTAAAAGCAGGTCGTGGTGAAGTTCCCCTTCACATCTGGGGATGTATTTTGTCACTTGAAAACCCACAGAGCCCATATAACTGCAGAAGAACAAGCACAAGCCTTGCTCTCCTACCTCATACACTATCAGCCAAACGAGCAAGCCAGCTTTGAGTCCTCCAGGGTCATTTTATTTTTAGGGCTGTTGCCTCAAGCAGGAAGAAAACAGCTTGATCTGTAGGCTCTGCTTTGAGCTTCCAGTGCTGGCAGCAAAAAGCAAGTTCTTTTGCCGTGCAGGCTGAGTTGAACCAGTGGAACACTCTGTATGGGCCAGGGAGTCGCTGTGTTTTGAGTGTTGCTGTTCCGAGGCACAGCTCATCTCCCTGTCTGTCACAGAGCTGATTTACTTTTGATCTCTTCAGCTTATACTTGATGTTCTAGCTGTTTTTCTGTCTCTTTATTTAATAGCAGGCTTTTTCTCCCCATGCTTTCTCAGGTTTTTCATTTTTCCTTGTTTGTCTGAAATCCATCTTGGAGACACTTGTTGCCCTGTTGTCTGATCTGTTTTGAGCCCCTGCCAGCTGCTGCTTTTGCTGCCAGTGGATAAAACGACTGAGTCACCACTTTGTGCATTTTGCATTTGCTTGTGGGGTGGCAGAGCCAAGGCCATCATGAACATATCAAGGAACCACAACAAAGGCCCAAAATACAAACACTGGGGCTTAACCTCAAAGCTTGTGCTGGAGCCTGAGGAGGTGACAGCCAGCAAGATTCGCACTGAGGGACCTCAAAGCCTTACCAACCTCAGTCCTACTTTAACCTTTAACATGTTAATCTTTAACATCAGAGGTGTACACCTCATAGAGCTCTGGATCTGGGGAGAGGGTGTCAGGGAAAGGTGGAAGTGACCAAAGGACTGTTTTTCTTTTTCCACAATGAATTTCTCGCAGCAGATGTGAAAAAAAACCAGAAAAATGTGCTCAGGATTATCAAACTCAGCAAAGCTGCAGTGGAAGAGACCAGCACCACGTGCACAAGGGAAGGTAGACTGGCTCCTCCTCTGAACCATCATGTGTGTCTTTGGGCCAAAATGCCTGTTTTGCTTTGTTTCAGCAGCTCAGGATGGTTGGCAGCCCATTCCCCACACCACAGCACTCCCACTGCCTTGGCTTTGACCTGTACCTGCTCTCATGGAATTGTCCCAGCACTGACGTGGCTGTCAGTGACTGTATTTCCTTGTTTCTCATGTTTTCTAAACATCCTGCTTGTTAGCTTAAGAAATGTTCTATCAGGAAAAAAACTCTCTAGTTGACCAGAAAGACCACTGGGCTCTTCACACCTCTGTTTTTGGGACAAGAGCTTGCCAAAAACTCCTTTATACCGAATGTGCTGATTAGCTACACACCAGGTGATCACCAGCATGGCAATGCTGATGCTGGTGGAAGTTTTGCTGCTTAGTTTTAGCTTGATCAGTGTCATCCCTATGCTTCCAGCAGAGGCATGGGGGCATTTAATTTGATTTGGGCATCAGGGCTCCGTGGCTACCTCCAGGCTTGTTTGGCTACCTCCAGGCTTGTTCACTTTTGCTGATGGCACGGAGGTTTTTTTAGGGATAGACAGCAGAAAAGCTGAAATGCACTCATCCAATCTTTGAGCAGAGGATGGGACTCTATCAGTGTGTTTTTTAAAATATCCTGGCCTGTTTGGCTTGTAATAGCCTTGTAGTAAAGAGATTTTTCCTTCTTGGCCCTGATGCAAAAGGGAAATGGGTTCCTATTTGCATTGTCCCCACAGTGTTTGTGTAATTAATGTATGTGGGGGTTCTCCCTCCCCCACACTCTCCCAAGGTAAAAAATGACCTTGTCAAAACTTAGATTACAAAATCTTAGTTACTAAGCAATGGGTAGGGCCCCACTGGGATGGCATCCCGGCTCCTGAAATGGTATGTATAGTAAAAACTAATAAAAATGGTGTCAGAGGCTCTCAGGCTTCCAAGTCCCCTGCTGTGTGACCCCCTGATCCCAATTTATTAGCTGAACCCAGGGAAGCAGACAAACCTTCCTGGCTCCAGACTGTAGGCTCCAAGAAATCAAATAATGCGAGCTCCAGAGCAGTGGCTCCAGAGCAGGAGGAAAGGAAATCCTCACGGAAAACAGGGGGCTGAGAGCAGGGCTGAAGGGAGCTGCTGACAAGAGCCATCTGAGCGGGATAGGAAAGGGAAACTCGCCCTGTGATATCTCAGTACCTCGACGTTCAGATGCTTTAAACATGTCAGGGAGGAAGCGCAGGAAGGGGGTGGGGAGAGCAGGGCTTGCGAGGAGGCAACCAGCCAAAGTTGTTTCCTTTCATGTGTTAGCAGTGCCTGCGCTCCGAGATCACCTTGTGCTGGTGACGGACGGTTTAGCAGCTGGGGGTGGCAGATGGAGTGGCAAAGAATGTGCCCTGTGGGTCAGAGGGGGATGCGCCTTCCCCCTTCCTGCTCCCCGACTGCAAGAATTTTCTCTTGAAAGCAATAAAGGTGGTGCAGCTCATCGTGTTGCTGCTACCCCCCTGGATTTCCTCTTTGGTGTGTGATACGCATAGCAATTAAAGCATGTTGCACAGGGGGAGAGAGATTTTTTTCCCCCCCTTCTTTTTTTTTCCTCCTGAAAAGCTGCCAAAGCAAAGTGATATTGATGAGGATGGCTCGCTTCGATTAGCAGAGGCTGGCTAAGGAACAGCCACCTCCAGCCTCTTTCCCTCCCCCTCTTCTGCCTTGGACAAGAAACTTCAGTATTTTCGGTGTTTTCAGCAGTTGTCTGTCTGTTCTGCACCTCTAATCTATGCCCAAATTGAGCTTAAGTAGGGCTAAAAAGCACAACAATAACTCTCCTTGTTTAATGCCAGCCCTTGCATTTGGACTGCTTTGGCTTCCCAAGGGTGATGTTATCAGGAGAAGGCATTGCACTTTTGTAAAAAAGCATGATTATTCAGTAAAACAGCTAATGATGGAAATGAAGACCATGTCGAGGATGATCTTATGGCAGTAGAGTAGGCCTGTCCCATTTGCCAAGTCTTTATTCAGGTGTAGTTTGCTGTTTGGAAATGTATTCTGGGTTTCCTGAGCAGAGACTGGCCCACAGTTTCTCCTACTCAGTGACCTAAATGTTTGTATCTAAGTGCAGACAGAAAGACAGGCCCATAGCTTTATCTGCCTTCGTGACATCTGGCTTGCACGAAAAGCTGTTGTGGTTTTATTCCTGCTTACCTGGAGGTATCTTTGAGAAATATTTTCTGATGTAAGACCAGGACAGATAACAAATTTGGGGGCTGGAAAAACATGTGCGTACAGGCAGGTTTTCTCCTTCATGCTACAAGGAAATAAGGCTGCAGCTCTATAAATCTGGGGTTTCCTGGCTCCGTGTTGTTTCTTTTTAAATCACTGCCAGGGTGATCAGTTTAAACACCCACATCATTTGTGTTTTCCATAGTCAAACACAGGAATTTTTGGAGCGTTCTCTAAAGGAGAGAAATATTAACGTGCTCTTCCTCCCTCACTCCTTAGCTGTGATCATTGCAAGGCTGAGAGCAAGCAGAGGTCCTTGGTAGAGGATCAAGAAATGCTTTCTCCCCTGGATACACACTACAGCCTAAAGCTGTCTCCAGGCTTGGCTCAGGTTTGGCTGTCGATACATAAAGGAACCTGAAATGCCAGTAGTGATCTGGAGCTTGGTGTTTCCTTCTCTGCTGGGATTGTACTGAGGGAAAGGTGGGTGGTGAAGGGGTTGCTTCCCCAGGAGCAGAGCCTGGGCTGGAAATGCTGCTGCACCTGCACTTCTGAGGGCTGGTGGTTTCCAGCCTTCCCAGTGGAGCTTTGGCCCTGGATGCTGCAGCTCCTACATCCCTGTGCTGTGGCCATGTGACAAGGAAGCGTGGTCCCAAACAGGATGGTTTCCCTCCTGCACAGGCTTCAGTAAGAAGTACCCTCAAACCTGGACTAATGAAACAGTCCCCCTGCTTCAGGACATGTGCTGGTGATGGAGTGGGGCATCATCTTGTTGCTGCTCTGGGGGCAGTTGCACAGTGCAGCCGCGTCCTACAAGTGCTTCCTGAGGTTTGGCAAGGGGAAGAAGGCTCCTTTGGAGGGGTGCTGTTGAGCAGTTTGGTCGTGTGGATACTCAGCATCCACAGTTTAAAGACAGCAGACCTTTTGTCTCCCTCACTCGTGTGCTGAATCAGCCTAGGGATGGAGAGTTCGAGTGCTCCCTAATGTGGATTCCCCACAACCTTGGGCAAGTCACATTTGCTGCACAGCCCTCACCATTTGTGACTGAGCTATCACTTTCCTCAAGATAAGCTGAAATTGTGTGTGCTGTTGGACGACTTTTATCTTGCCATCACAGCCAGTGTGCACTTTCAGTGTGAAGGGAACTGCTTTGCTTTATAACTTGCATGTGAGGAGGGATTATTTTGCAAGAGGTCATGGGAGAGTGAGAGAAGTTATGATCAAGTTGTGCCCTCTGGAATATGCTGTGGGATGAAGATTTGGAGAGTGATATTTTCACTTTTCTTCCTTTCCTTTTTTTGATGTTGATTCAGAGCAGAAATGACCTTGGCTGTTTTATGTCAGCAAAGATGCTGAGCAGATCTGAAACAAAAGGAGAAAAGCAAGTCACTGTTCTAAGTCCATTTGTGGTTCAGTTGAATGAAAGCCCAGTCTTGCCAACTCATGATTTGATCATCAGTGTTACAATGCCTAGTCCTTTCCTATAGCTCCAGGTCTTGAGTTACAGAAGGTCTTAAAATATATTCTACTCACCATCACCCTCACTTCCCCTGTAGGTTTCATGATTTCAAAGAATATGGAGGAAACATGACCTCAGTGCACCCTCAGGACTGAGGTGGTGGAAGGCAATGGATTAAAAACTGGCTCAGACCATGAAGTGAGGAGATGGTGATATACAGTTCATATAAAAATATTTTTTTCAAAATTGAAAAGGGGTTTCAGTATCTCTGGGTCAAACTTTGAGCAATACAAGAGAAGTTCCTGGATTTGGGATCTGAAAAGGAGCTTCAAGTCACCCATTTGTAGCTCCATGGATTGTGCTAAGTGGGTGGGAGTTGAGTTTGCGGAAGTGCCATGGGATCTGCATGGCAGATGTGAAGGCAGGAGAGCAGCTTTTGTGAATTTTAACCAGCACTGTGGTGTTGGCCGCGTTTGTGTAAATCCAGAGGAATACAGTTGTCTTGTGTAAACCAATGATCTGTTATTATTACCAAATCAAAAAATGTGAAAAGAGATCTTCTTGTGTCAGCTTCTAACTTAAAGGGACAGTGAGTTTGTTTTTTTTTTTTGTATTAAGGTGGGGAAAACATTTAAGTATCTGTTCATAGTGGCACACTGAATTGTCCTTGCTGGCACCCAAGTTTGGTGTATGCATAAATGTAGGGAATATTTTGATCAATACTGTCAATTCTGTTGGGTATTTGTGTGCAGGGTGAACATCCCCACACAGAAATGCATTAATTGATACATCAGTTACTACTGTAAGAGAGCTGAAATTTGCACACGGGTTTGGAACTACAGGAAATGCTGTAGTTTGTCCTACAAAGCCAATGAACAAACTAATACTCCAGTGGGAATGAAAAATCTCCTTCCTACTCCCATTCCCGACCTTGAGAACAGGTTTGGGAGCAGGAAAAGTGTTTTGTCTCTTCCTGCTGTGTCAGAGTGTCCAGTAAAGAGATTTCTTTGGGAAGGAAAAAGACATGTTCTGTAGTCAGTAAGTTATGGGCTGGTTTCTGGAGGGCAGCGAAGGACAAGGTTGGGTTAGACTGTGGCAGGAATATTTGCCAGGGTACATTTGTTGACAGTGATTGGAGCTGTCAATGAGAATGACACTGGGGAGTTTCCACCTCTATGTTTAAAACATGCTCTGTGAATTCAGATGTGAAGGAGGCCAGAGGAGATGTAAAAGATGTGGAAGGGACATGGGAGCTCCTCCCAAAGGTGAGATTTTTGGATGCAATGACCTGATCTGTCAGGCTGTATTAAAGTAAATAGGTTAATAACTGTTTTGGCCTTTACCATTAATCCTGCCTTTGATTAGCACTTATGTTTGCCATATAGTGACCAAAGGACTGGTCAGATGTGAATTTAGCAAAGAAAAATATTAATTCAGTGAATCCACCCTAATTTCCCATTCAGCAGGAATGTTGTCACTACTGCATAGCCAAGGTGGTGCTGATCCCTCCTGCCAGGGTGTGAGACAATGATTTGGGGCATGGAAGCAACCAAGAGTGTGCTCCTGTGATGGGACCAGCTCCCAAATGCTGCTGAATTCCTGGGAACACTGCAGAGCACGTCCTGCCTTGTGCATGCCAAATATCCTCTTTTGCTTTGGGATGAGAGGCACAAAGGCCAAAGGGCTCCACCCTGCACTGGGGGATTTCTTTCTGCTGCAATTTTAGTTTTAAGTATAAATTTCTCTCTTTTAAGAGAGAACAACTGTCTTGGTTTAGTTGGCCAGGTTTTCTTATATTGAGCCTAATTTATGAGAAGATAAGGAATCCCTGGCCTATGCAGTTCCCTGTAGTTCAAACATGAGGGATAAAGCCAAAAGGCAAAGCTGAGCTTGGGGAAGACAGAAAAGCAGTTTCAATGTCATCATGTTATCTCTACAAACATTGCACGTCATAGTCCCAGTCAGAACCCAAAACCTTCCTAAGAGAGTGTGTCTGAGAGGCAGAGAGCTGGAAGGATGAGACAGACAGAAAAGCCCAACACAGGGCAAGAAAAAATACTGGTTATTCAAAGCCTGAAGGGATGGAGCATGTAATGATCAGATTATCAAGCCTTGGATCTATAAATAAAGGTACCATGTTTATTCCCTTTGGGGCCCCATTGTTAAAGAGACTTTTTCCCCCCCTGTCAGCCAGAGGAGATAGACATGGTTTGTCTGGGAACAAAGTATGTGCCCCTTTCCCAGGGCCTGACACAGCTGTGGGGATGTGGGTATGACAGGGAAAGGTGCACTTCAAATGGATCTTTTCAGGAGGTGAACTCATTGTCACTTCAAAGAATCAGATGATTTACAGTGTCTGTTTATGGGCAAAAAGTAACATCTTTATCTTTCTGTGGTGTGCTGAGGAGAGACATAACAGCTTGGTCATGTGCTGGAAAGAAATGACTCATTTCATATTGGATCTAAGTGAAACGAATGTATTACTCATTTTTATGCAACTTTAGTAAATTGTACTTATTTAAAAAGGGGGGTAGGGTGGAGGAGGGACTATTACCTAAAGTCTAACCAAGATGTACTAGAAAATTAATTTAGAAATATGGTTGACCTCAGCTTCCTCATAATGAAAATCTGCTGACAAATCTTGTGATTTTGTTACTCTTTTTAAAGCAGCCCTTGGGACTGCTGGTAGTTCAGGTGTCAGGACCAGTTACTCATTCAAATCCTGGCTGGATGATTTTTCCTTTGTTCTTCCAAAGAACGACTTCAGATTCAGTCATCCTTTGGGCTTTCTGCACTGCCTGTTGCTAAAGCATCTGAGTGCAGCCCCATTGCTGAGGGCTGCTGGTGGGGTGTGAAAGAGCTCTGCAGGCTGCTGAGCTCTGAGCAGGGCTTCAGCAGCTCTCAACATGGTGATGCTGCTCCTGATGATGCTGAAGTCCTGTGATGTGTCCGTGTGCCAGGTTAGGCTGATCTCTCCCTCACAGCCCCTCAGAGATTTTTAGCTGACTGTCCTCTGCTTAGAGCAAATAAAACCCATTCTCCTTCCCAGCACTACTTATCATTGAATTCTGATTAACTGCAGTGCCATATCCAGTGAAGGCAGGAAAATGGCAGCACTTTTCAATTAGAGTATCCAGAACAACCTTGTCAACCCTTTCACAATCATTGCTTTTATTTGCAAAGGTTAAATAAGATCATTTGTTGGAGCACTAAGGACTATTTTCCTTCAGTGCATATGCATAGAAGCCCCTCACACTGCTAAGCTGAGACTCAGGTCACCAGAAGTGATCTCTGTGTTCTCTGGTGTCCCATTTTTCCATCAGAGATTCCCATCTGTTTCTGCTGAGCTCTCAGAATGGCAGGTCTGTGGTACCTGGGAATGGCAAGCTGCTGGGCATCCGAGCCCCCTCCTCCCTCTCTCTCCATGAAGTTTATGGGGTCGGGATGGAGCTGGTGGCTTGGTCACAGGAGTATGAAATAGGGTGGCATCCGCTCTGCTCTCCAGCAGCTGCATCCCCAGGTCATTGTTCTGGGAGCAACCAAACATTATCTAATGTGGGTTTTGGTGAGAACTGAACTTGTGAAGGGACTAAGAAGAGTAGATATGATATTTCATAATAGGGGATTGTTTTTAACTGTGTTTTTTTTAATGGGGTTTGTGTGTTTATATTCTAAATCACTCTTTTGACCATTGAAAGCAAAGCAGCCTGAGAGCAAGCAAGGCTGCTAAAGAATTGGAGTGATTCTGGCTGCCTTCAAAGGAGGGGCAGACACTTCTCTGAAACTGAAGAGATCTAATCCTTGCCCTTCAGTCAGGTAAGCTGTAGAAAGCACTTGTGCTTCTGGAAGCAAGGACTGAAAGCAAACCTAAGCAGAGCCCAGAGTCCTCCAGCTCAGGGGGTTTCAATAGATTTGTCTTTGTGACTGTGTAAGAGAGATTGGTTAGGAAGCACCTGGAAACTTATCTAATTTTTCCAGCTATTCCAGTTCATCTAATGAAAGATCTTATTTCTGCCTACACACACTGTTGTGCCTCAGTCCTTAGACCTTCAGTGTTGAAGCAAAGCACTGCAAGAAAAATATTTACAAGACAAAATGGAAATACGGTTTCCTCCTGTTGTTGGCCCCAACTTTATCCCAGTTCTCAGAGGACTATGAAATGTTGTGCTTTATTAATGCCTGAGTAATGATGGAAAAAACATTATTTTATTTTTCAGGTTTTTGTAGTCACTTTACACCTTGTCACTTACAAAAAAAAAAAGGCTGAGGTTGGCTTGTAGGGAAACTCTGGTGTGTTTTCAAAGGCCTTGGTGTGTAGCATAGTGCTTTTGGAATATAATCAGATTTTCATTGTTGCATTTCTAATTAAAAGCTCAGTGAAATGTAGGAGGCTTTGCAGTAGAAAATAACAGTAAATAAGAAAAGGATTATAGCCATAACAAGAAGCCGTAGAGACCTAAGCAAAGTGAAACCAGAGTTCAACAGATTCCCTGCATCTTTATGAAAATCACATCTATGAGTCAGCAAAACAAGCTCCTCTCTCATCCAGAAATGTTCATCTTGGCCATGTTCAGAGCTGTGGTGCTTCCAAGCCCCAGCAAGGCGGGGCTGAGGCGGGCACAGGGCTCAGCTCCCTCCCAGTGTCAGCAGTGGTGGGGCTGGGGCCGAGCACACGGCTCCTCTCGACGCTTGCGTGGAGCGGTGCTGCTCATGGCCAGCACAGGGAGCTGGGATGGAGCTCTGTGCCTCACGTGCCTGGGTCATTCCTCAGGAGCTGCTCTGCCCAAACCCGGGGCTGCAGCTCACTCAAAGCCTGGCACAGACCGTGCTCACCCCCTCGCTCGTACACACAAACAGGGTGCAGCTCTGGCAGTCAGCACTGTGGGTGGCTGCTATTCACACCAGTGGGATGTTGCATTCTGGTTGTGGCTAGAATTGCACCAACCCTTTGTAATTTTTTTTTTCTTTTTTTTTTTTTTACAATATTGTGGAATTATTCCAGGCATCTGACTTACTCTGTCAGTCTTTCCTTGGCAAAGCAGCCTCACCTCCCCAGCAGCATGACTCAGGATGCTTTTCTTGCTGGCTAAGGCTTTCTCTCCCTTCCTCCATGTCACCATACACCCTTTCCCTCCTGCCTAGCTCCTGCTCTCTGGCATGTTTAGCAGCAGACCTCGTTGAAAAACACAACTATCTTCTTCAGTGTTGATCTGCCTTTGAGATTACCTGACCCGCTCCTCCGAGCTGCCCTTCCCTGAGCAGAATCCCAAACAAGCTCCTTCACCGCTAATGCAGCGTTAAGACGATGAGCACTCAAATCCCTGAGATCTCTCCTTCCTCACAGAGGTTAAAGAGAATCGTTTTTGAGAACTTGAGCTTTCCGCCAAGTTAAAAGGGAGGAGATCAATGGGATCTGTGCAGCCCTGACACAGTGCCCTGGAGGTCATGTTCCTGCATCCAGGCTGCTGAGCCCTGCCAGCGCTGTCTGAATCACAGAGCTGGTTAGGTTGGAAAAGAGCTCTAAAATCATAGAGCCCAACTGTTAATCTAGCACTGCCAATTACACTGTTAAACCATGTCCCTAAGTGCCACATGTCCCCTCTGGAAAGACTCAGGAAAAACCATGTGGGTGGGAAATGCAGGGCTGCCTCAGGTAGGAGATTTTGCAGGAAATTTTTGAGAAGGAAGCCAGTCTGGGGTGGCTGTGTGGCTGCTCTCCAGAGTGGATGCCATCTGAAGATAACCAGGTGTGAATTTCTTATCCTTTTCCATTCTTATAGCAGCCTGGAACTGGGCATGGAGGAGAGCTCTTGGGTCCTGCCAGTGGGGGCTGTGAGCTGTGGGGGGGTCCCTGGTGTAAGTTTGACCCAGGGCTCCTCCAGCAGCTCAGCTGGAGACAGGGACTGGGCAGGTGCTCCCTCAGCCTGGCTGGTGCTTCCCAGGGCTCTCATGGCTGGCTGCTGCCTCCATGGAGGTCATGGCCCCTCCCTGGCCAGCCCTCAATGAAACCTTCTGCTCCTTCTCTGCCCGGGCTGTGGAAGAGCACTGACACAACTGTGGGAAGAGGATCCCGCTGTATCCCAGGATGGTGGGGTATGGGATGAAGGTGTATGTGAAAGGATGTAGGATAAGTGGCAATGTGCAGTGCAGGATGGTAGGTGGACATCCCAGGAGCTCATGGATACCAGCAGTGACCTTCACTGGGGAAACCTTGGGAATGAGGCCATGGAGTGTGAGGGTGTAGCCTGGGAGATGATGAGCTCATGTGCTCCTTTTTGGTTTTGTTAAGGGCAATCTCTGCTAACTACAAATAGGTTGTGCAAAAAGAAGACAAATTGTAGATACTAAATGTGGTTTTAGCTAGCCAATGGAAACAAAAATAGGGGGATTTATTGAAATTGGACTTAATTTCAAAGTCTGTTTTAATCTAGTCCCTGTGCTCGATTCATCACGTGGTGTTCATCATTTTTAGGGCTGCTGGCCCCTGTGAATGCAGATGCTTATGCAGAGCTGGAGATGTATTTCCACCATGTCGGTGTGCAGGCATTCCTGTTAAAACCAAGGATGAACTCATTAGGAAAAGGGAGTGAAAGGAACTAAGAAGCCCCACCAGCTCTGTTTGGAGTAATTCATGTGCTCTCTGTGTGTACAGTGGAGTTGTGCACACTTTACCAATCCTGTCCTTTCTGCTCAGATTAAGGCAAGGCCTTAGCACTAGAGGCTGAGGCAGGGGTCTCAAAGGCAAAAATCTGGTTTCTATTTCAGGCAGTGCCACTGTAACATGCTTTTTAAGAGGGCTGGTGGATTAGCTTTTCCCACAACCAAAGGGAAATGTACTCAAAAGGGAGTGTTAAGAGGCAGCCAAGGGAAAGAGGAAAGGGGTGATGTGATCTGATACCCGCTGACCTCTCTTGTATAGGCATATCTCCCCTTCTCTTGGGTACCCTGAGAAACACACAGCCCTCACAGAACGGATGTTCTCTGACTTTTCTCCCCCACACCCTTTCCCCCCCTTCCTTTAGCCCTTGATCTGTTTAGAAATTCCCATTTGTTTGCCTCTCTGGTTTCCATAACCTCACTGACACTGAGGCACCGAGGAGAGCCCAGCGTTAGTGGCTTAGCCATGGAAGTTCAGCTCAGTCCAGCTGTGGGCAGTTCAGTGTTCGCCCTTCCTTTGTTTTTTGGTTTGAGATTTTTTTTTTCCACTACCATGTCCATTTCTGCAGAAGCAGCTGACACTTTAGTCACAAGGCCAGAGTCACAGACCTACCAAAGCTCTTAATACCCAGTTGTATGTTTGTGTGTGCACTTTCTTTTTCAGGGTAAGTACATCTTTTAGGGATGGAATAACAGTTTGTCCAAGAATCAACAGTCTTCAGGGAGCCAAATAGTCTTGCAGCCAAGGCTTGTGCTCTTTCCTTGAGGTTTTGGGGATGAGTTGCTTGCCTGTCCTCTTACATAAAAGAGGAGCAAATTGTCAGAATAAACACATTTTTAAATATACAACACCATCAGTCAGAGACTAAGAGGATCTCATTGGCTGGAAAAGAGATCAAGGCAACCGGGAATTTGGATGGCCTGACTGAGGAGTTTGGACTAAAAGGTTCTTTTTCATTCACTGGAGCTAGTAATTTTTTTTCTCTCTACTTTTTTTTTCTTTAGTTAATCAGCCAGGAAAGAAAAAAAAATCCCCCTCCTTCCTGCAGGCAGTGAGTCTGGATTCAGAATCCTATTTTGCTGGTTTTTTCTTTTTTTTTTTTCTTTTTTTTCTCTTTTTTTTCAAAAACTGATTGCTACTGGGTATGAGTCCTTGCCTCAGAGCACACTGGAGAAGCAGCCAGCTTGCAGCTCTGCTGTCTGGGGTGGTTCATTGCTCCTGATTCACAAGTCAGTGACTAATTCAGGTTAACGATTGCCATCTGAAGATCAGACCCTCAGTTTTACAGTCAGGGTTAGGTCAGTTTTAATCAGCCCTGCTCAGGGAGGGAGTTCTGGCAGGAATTGGACTGAGAGGAAAATCCTGGTGCACTCTTTTTTCGGTGAGTTGCAGGACATTCTGTACAGCTGGTTGCCCACGTAAGGAGGAGAGGTCCTTGCAACTGTTCTTTCTCAAGGTGCCATCAGAACTCTTCCAGGATAAATTCCTGGTCCCTGGGCATAGCTAGGTTTGCAGGTTTCCCTGTGATTACACCAGGACTGGGGGAGAGGCAAGGTGGGACAGCTTTCCTGTGTATCCTCAGAGCAGCAGGGCACTGTCTGCGACATCAACACAAAGCGGTTGTCTCTGAAATTTCATTAAATTTACAGGCAGCGATTGTTATTCCAGAGCAAGGAGAGGAGGTGGAAAGAGGCTGAGGTCCAGCTAGGAGTTGGCTAGACTAGTTCTTGGGTTGTTTTCCACGCTGTGGTTATCCTTATCTGCATCTGGAAACTGGAGTGTGTTGTATGTGTTTGTAAGAGCAAGCGGATGTGTGAAGTGTTCTGGCAAAGTCAGAGACCTCATTTTCCCCTCAGTATAATGCAGCCTGATTAGATTGTTATTGACATGCTGAGAACCTGCTAGGGTTGTTACATCTCTGTGGAAAGGCATCTGTCTGTTCCTCTTCTCCCTTCTGCCTGGAAGGATTGCAGAGCTGGAAATGGGAAGGACCTTTCAGATGGCAAATCCAGCTGTGAAAGAAATCTGCTGGGAAAGCGTGGTGTGCCCGCCAGCTGACCAGCAGTTTGACAATGTATGTGGAACTGTGAGCCAATTAATATCAGTTTGGAACCATTAGTAATTCCCTAGTGAGCAAAAAAGTGAGAAAAAAGAAAAAAACCCACAATAAACCCCTCAAAACTGCTGTAGTCTGCTGGATGTTTTTCATCCTGTAGATCATTGCTGACCAGAGTTACCGGCAGTGTTTGGGTGATCGGATTTGTCTGAATTATTGCACCATGTCAGAAACGTGCAGTGCTCCACGAGCTGTCGCAGCTTTGCAGTTCAGGCTGAAGCAGAGGTGTGTGCAGTGTCCAGATGTGGCTGTGGATGTGCAGAGCAGGCTGTGCAGTCCTGTACACAGGTACCTGAGTGAGCTGCCCCCACTGCAGCGTGTGGTGGTGGGGATCTCCACCTGATGGCTTTGGGCAGCTGAGCGTGCCTGTGCTGCTCTCTGTACTCGAGCTGCTCCGTGCTGCATTAGCTCAGGTATTTCTACCTAGCACTGCACAGTGACTTCTAAATAAAAGCACGAGAGGGTGTGGACTAACTGGCTTTAAAAACATTCCCCTTCCCCAGAACAGCTCTTGTGAACTTTGCACTGTGAGATGGTCAGATAATGGCAATTCTCACATTCAGGATTTGGCATTGCAGGATGAGGACAGATTCAGTCTGAATATCTGGGATGTTGCTGTCTTTGATCACAGCTGATGCAACCTTAAAAATCCTCATCCTGAAAGCTCTCTGAAGACAGATTTGTCTCCAAGAATGATTTTGGGTTCAGCAAAATTGCATGTTTCAGTGAAATGATATTTCTTTTCGCCAGCTTATTTATATTCATCATAATTGTCTCACTGTGATGCCTCCTATTCATTTGCTGGATCCACTTGTCTTGCATCTTGTTCTGACTCCGAGTGCTTTTTAGGGTAAGCCTGCCTTTTGAGAATGTGCATGATTGGTACCATTGGAATAGTTTTCATGTGCTTGCAAGAAGTGCATTGCTAAGCAAAGCAAGCAGGGGAGCAGGGAGAGATGAGTGGAAAATGACTACATGAAGAAGGGGAAAGAATTAAAATAGATGGCAAGGAGTTAATCAAATAAACAAAGGTTCCTTTAAAAAAAAAAAGTCTTTCTCTTTTTGTTTTTTGTTCTTTGAATAATCCCAATCTGATAATGATTGCACTGGCCAACCCCTGATATCTTCTCTCTGATTACAGCTGGGTTGTAGTGGTTGTGATGAGTTACCACAACAGTCTATTATTGACATTGTTAACTAATGCCCCTCATTAAATTAAAATAAAAGGGGCAGGGAAGGGAATATTTTCAGGCTGCTCCTCTCTTACAGTATTTTAATTTATTTTAAAGGGTAATTTAAAAAAATTTACCAGAATGTTGTTGCCCTGAAAAGGAAAGCTCTTCAGTCTTGATGTTTTTTGGGCATTTTTCCCCCCTTCTTCTATAAATGCATGCTTTGAGGAGAGTTAATTTACTACACAAAGAATTTTTGACGGTCATGTTCAGTGCCATTAGGATTGTACAGAGGATGTGTGAGAATAGCTGCCTGTCTGGGCAGGGATTTCTCTTGTTCTGTGTTGCTCTGTGAACCAGGTGCCATTTACTGGAGTGGGCACCATTGGGCCACTGTGTGTAGATACCAGAGATGAAGTTACTGCATATCCAAACACAAAGATAGCAGCAGGGACCTGTCACTTTGCCCAGTCCTGACTTGCAAACCTCTAAAGGAGGCCATTTGGATGTGGGTGGAGAAGGAGCTCCAGAAGGGCTGGATCTGTGAAGGAAATACTGTTTGGGTGAGTTTAGCAGGAATATGACCTGCTGCGCTGGCTTTGTCTGTCATTCTGCAAGAGTTTAGGGAGGAATTAGGTGTTTCTGCAGTTACTGTAGAGGATGACTTTTCTTGAGGACACAGACCCATAAGGTCTGTCCAATGATGGGGAAAAGCAGTTTACTTACACATAACACTGGAGTAGAAACTATGCAAAAAATCCCCTAAGGACCCTGGAAGGTTTCTCACAGGATAAGAGCTCTTGTCCTGGGGTTGCTGCAGGCCTTTTAGTACTACAGAACTTCCCCTCCATGACCATAGATCCTGTAAATTGCACAGGAGGACAACATAAAAATCTGGTGTTCTTCACAGGAGAAAAGCTGGGGGGGAATACACTGAGGGCAGCTCCAGTCCCTGACATTTTTGCCTGCTATGTGTATTGTTGTTAAAACAGAAAATTCCAAGATTGTCTGTGAGCATGGCATGCAGACAACAGAAGGTGCCAAATGCTTCCTCACACCCTTGAAAGAAAGGTGATGTAAAGAAGAAAAAGCAGGCTGGAGTTACTTTTGTGCACTGTTTGAGCAACAGAGTGGGATAGAAGAACGTCTAGTTTCTCTTTTAAGTCTTCTCTGAATGCACTTTGTGTCGAGTGCATGTTTTCCTCTCCCATCAGACAACCTGTCATGTGTGCTCCACTCTGATGAATACCAGCTCTGCCACATGTTTCCTGGAAAACAGCACATTAAGTTACTCCTCATTGTAACTTTCCTTAAAATCAAGTACAAACTGTGTATCAGTCATCATAAATAAATAGAAAAGCCCTGAGACTGGAATCATCTGTGTGCTGTAGAGGGGAAAGTTATTCTCCCAACGTATCCTACAGCTGCCCTTGCTCCTTTGCCTTCACAACCTGTATTTATTTATGAGTATGGCTGCCCAGAGGAGTAGTCTGGTCACATGTTTTGTGTTCCTTTAATCAGTCTCTTAACTGAGATAGGTGTGTTATAAAATTTTCTTGTAGCCCTTCACTGGCTCCCACTATATTAATCTATGATAACATTTAGATGGTCAAAGTCCCAGCACAGCCAGGGTAAGGATAAGGAAAGAAGCAGGGGTCAGGATCAGTGTGCACCTTATTTATCCAGTACACAGTGAGCTACTGGAAATATTTCTCCATCAGGTCCCAAGCCTGGAACACACAGAATTTCAGAGCTCTTTCTTTCATGTGGCCTACTTGTGTAGCATTCGTGATCCCCATTTCAGGTTCTGGTACCTGCTTACAGCTTATCTGCTCTATTCCTGCAACTTGTTCTTGCTCCTCAGATCTGGAGATGCCCTCCAGCATGTGGTTGTCTTCACCTGGCCCAAAGCATGTGTAAGAAGTGCTTTTCCCTGGTGAGTGATCACAGCTCTGACCATCACCTTCCAGTCAGCTATGTTGGAACTTATAAAATGTCATTGTGAGAAGAAAGAGGAAATTGTTCTTTAACAGTAAACATTGCTGTGGCATCTTGCATTGCTGTTTTCCAGTCTGTAACTTGTGTGAGGGAGCAGAAAGCCTGGCATTTGGTGGGGCTGGTGGTTTGGTACTGATCACAAACCACTCGGCCTTTTCAAATATGAAATGCTGCAAATGCTCCATCTGCAGAAGCCATAAAGTGATTGTTGGGCAGGACGGCCCTGAAGGCATTGAGTGGAGCCAGATGAGGGTAACCTGAGATCCTCACTGTGAGCCTTTGGATTCAGAACCACATTTGATCCAAGTTTACACTTGATGTGTAGTGGAAATAAGGCTGAGGGGAATGCCATGGCTCTCTTCAGACTGTGCTGGTCAGCTGTTGGCAGCAGGTTGTGTGGTTGAGACTTACAGTCTTCTTGCATCAGTTCTGCTGCCTCTGAAAGAGCTGAAGGAGAAATTGAAGGAGAGCCTCTCTGACATTGCTCTGTTTTAAACAAGGCATTCAAATTTCTAAATATTCTTGACTCTTCCTGCTGTTTGATATCAAAATGTCACAAGGTGCAAATATGACACCTCGCAGTCTATGGATGGGGGAAGAAGAATCCCACTTCTTGGAATTTTGTTGGATGTAGGAGCCATTGTGTACTTGTAGTCTCAGTAGTTTTATTATTTATTTTATTTTATTTTAGCAGCAAAAGTAAAATATCTACAGAAACAAACAACAAGAATTACAGCAGCTCAGAAATTGAAACGGGAGTTTTTTCTTAGTAGTAGTAGATACTTGGGCAACACTCGGAAAAGAAGTCATTAAAGCTTCTTACCTTTGGGAACTACATTCTTCTGCCTTGGAAATGCCTGTATTCCCAACAGCTTTTCTGTCTGTTAAATAATGTGGGCGTATGATTTGAGTCCCGAGACATAAAGGATGTAAGCATGTACCTGAAATTAGGCATGTGTGTGCTTTCTGCTGAGTAAGTGTGTCCTAGTCAGGTATTTAAATTTTAAATGCACTGGGGCCCTCACTCATAAAGTAAGCAAATTTCAGCCTAGACAGCAGTGGGAGGAATAAACATTAAGCTCAAAACAAACTGTTATCAAAGTAGCTCTTCAGACTATGTAGAATTACACTTTAAGATGGGCAGAACATCTTTAAAACCCTTTTGCAGTAGCTAAGAGCTTATACATTAGCTTTCATGAGAGGCATTACAGATGTCTGTGAATATTATATAAACACCAGTCTGTTTGCAACAGTTTATAAACTTAAATATTTTATAAGAAAATACTGAACATTTAACTCGCCTTGTATTTTTTATACCGCAATAAAAACACCATTTTTATCAAAAGTTGCTGGGAAGCCTGACTAATAATGTAACACTTTGTTATAAGCTAGGAGGAAAGTTCACTGGTCTAGAATTAATAAGGTCTACAATCTGTACAGGAGTTTTTACACTACAGGGGGAAGCATCTAACTTTGGCTTTGCTTCTGCATAAAGATGCATGTAATTTATGAGAATGTTCTCTGATGCATCTTTATGTCTCTGTGGCTAAAGAGGTTTTTGTGGTTTCCTGCATGGAAAAGGGAAATACCATGTCCACACAGGTGATAGATGCATGGACCTGGGTATCTTTGTGATTGACCTTCCTGCAGGAGGCAGGAAATGACAAGTTTTAGACCTGAGCATTTTCTCTGAAATATATTTATCAGTAGGAGCTGCATTCCCAAGATGGAAAAGTGTAAAACAATGAGTGAGCAAGGCTTAGGACACCTAAATCGTTTTCCTAAATATTTCTAAATTTAAATTGTTTTCCACAATTTACCTTAACATTTGCAGCAGTAAGGCAGCAGCTTTACTCCCTCCAAGGAGAGCAGTTGTGTGCTCTAAGTGGAGGACTATGTCGGGTTCTGGGGAATTTTAACATAGGTGTATCAGGCAGCCATGAATTATCAGAGCTATCAGGCTTAAGTAGCAGCTGAATGAAGTTTGAAAATCACAGCTTGAAGGAATACTTAGGAGGAGGAAAAGTTTCAACTTCAACTTCTTTTCAAATCCACACTTTGTTCTAAGCTAAGCTTTAATTTTTTTATGTCTCTGCTACTGTTTATTGTCATTGTTCTGATTTTACTGATTTGATTGTTTTCAATATTTTAATGGCCTAAATATCTTCATCAATATTGACCTTTAATGCAAACATTCTCTTGGCTTTCTGTATAAATTCAGCTTCTAATTGTGCAGGTATTTAAGAGGTTGCTTACTTTCTATGCTTGTACAGTTGCCCAAGGGTGTTCTTCCATTAAAATCCTTCATCAGCAAGTGCTATGGGCCAAGCTGGGATGACGCAGGGGTAGAAATGTTTGGCCCTCTCTAATTGTCAATACTGATGGAGTGAATGTAACAGCAGGAGAAAATTCCCCATGATTAGTAATTTCTTATCCTTTGTTTTCTCCAGGACACAGCAACCCATCTAGGGTGTAATTCTATTTGCAAGGCTGAGTGAATATTTTTCCACTCCAAAATTTGCATAACACTTGGTCATTTAGAGCAGAAGAATAAACAGCATCTGAGATTTTGAATTATTTAGGAATGTACCTTTACTCACAGAGTGATAAGACTGTCCCTAAATGACCCATCAGCACAAGGTGTGAAAAATTAACTTCTTGTCCCTCAAAAGGAGACCACAGCATTAACTGCAGGGATCCAGAGTTACAGGGTATTTGTACCTCTAAATTCTTCCAGGAATCATGGAACTGGCTTTGCTTAATGGAAGATCATGTGTGTTGAAGGGGAAATTCCTTTCAGATCTACACAGACATCAGGTCAAAAATTTGTACTGGCCAAAAATGTTATTGCAGTTGACTAAGGTAGGCTGAAAAATGGTGGCCAGGAAAATGCATGCTCTGGAATAAATGATAGTGTTCATGGGGCCAGATCTCGCACATATGTATGTCAGGATTAATTCCTACAGTTATTTCCACTTTACATTGGCATAAACATTGTAGAAAATAAGGTTAGCATTTGTGCCATCTACAGAGCAAACGTCAGTGCCAGTCGGAGTTGTGCAGTATTTTGTGTGTTTTTCCTATAGCTTAAACAGGAGTGTGGCTTCCTTAAAGCGTGGAAATGTCAGAAGATCTATAACCAGGCTTGTCCCTACAGCTTGAAGTGCTCTGCAGCCAGTTCTTTTCTGTAATTTTATATCTCTGTTTCTGTTTTGAATAGTTCAGGAAACCTTCCCTTCTCCTTTTTTCAATGATTGTATCAGGCCACCTCTAAGCAGTGAGGCTGCAATGGATGAGAGATGGTCCTTAATCCCCCAAATTTTTTATTTTTTAAAAAAGGTTTATGAGCTGCATTTGAGTCGTTGGAAGCTGAGACACTAGATGACTTGGCCAAGGTCATACAGGAAATTTGGGATGGAGAACCAAACATATGATTTCTGCTGGTTTCCAAGCCAGCACTCAAACCACTGGGCATCCTTCTTAATTTCCAGTCTTTTCTGGCATTGCTACCAACTTTCTGATCCAATTCTTCAACCACGTTGTGCCTCTTTTCCGCTCCTGTTGTACATAAATCCAGCCTCACAAGGTAACATACCAAAGCAGTCAATAGGTACACAGCAATTTCCTCAGCCAGTTTCACTTCTCCTTCACTTCACAACTTGCCCACCAGCAAATTTATTTCTTGCTTGGAGCATTTCACTCAACCGTTTCTATTCAAAAGTATCTGTTAGCACTTTGCTAAGCCTCAGACTGAACATCTTTGATCCACCCATTTCAAGATTAGATGGATGACAGAACCCAAACTCTAGCTCCAAAAACATCCATGTTTTGGAGGTATATTCAAAGCCCAAGCTTGGATTTGGCTCTCAATGTGGTTACTTTGATCTGTCTTGAGATCTGAGTGCCGTGTCCTGTGACATCTCTGTTTCTAGCACAGAATCTCATGTTCCTATCTGTGTGAGAGCTCTGAGACACAATGGGCTCCTCCGTGCACCTCGTGTGGGAAACGGCGCCGAAGGATCCTCTCAAATTCCATTCAGGTTGTGTTCGTGTGCAGTGGGGTTTTTTAATCGTTGTTGTTTTGTTACTCACCTGGAGGCACAGGGAATTTGGCCCTTCGACAGAAGCAAAAGTGCAAGAAATCCCGCTGTTGCATGGTGTTCTTACTGCGCTCTCCCTCTTGCCTGTTTTCCACGCAGCTGCTTCCCACTTCCTAGAAATCACATCACCACTGCTCCTCCCCCTTTATCTCCTGTCCCCACACGATGAGAACATGGTCTGTTTTTTTTCCCCATGGATGGGAAAACCAGGGCAAGCTTGGTACTGTGGTCTTTTGCACTAACAGAATTTCGGTGCAATTCACTCTTTCCAGGGAATTATTCTAGATTTATTCACCACAAAGCATCCAACCATAACAACTCAGTAATTTTAAGGCCTAAGGGAAAAATGTAACAAGATGTTCAAAAATTTTGGTTTGGGATAATTGGGAGTTGTTTATATCCTTGTGTTGCTGATTATGTTGTCATATACCACCATTACTGGTGTCCTCAGGAACAGGATTATCTTTGCTTGGAAACAAAACCTCCATTTTAACCACTTAAATGCTGGTTAATGTTGCTGATAAATGGGAAGAAAAATACTCCCCCGCTGTTACTGGATACATGAGACACTCAAAAATCATAGTGATGAGGGCTGAATAAACAGACAGATGGACAAATGAAACACAATCCCTGTAATTTTTCTGATAAAATGATCAGGGCACCACAATTTTTCTTTAGACTATTTAGGGCAGAGTCCCTCACTGCTCAGTAGAATCCGTTCTTGCTCTTCTTGGGTTTGAAAATAACTTTCTGTGCATTCAGATCATACCAAGCTTTCCAAGCTGTGTCTTCCTGGGGTTTTGTACCCTCCAATTATTTCTGTATGCATCTGGAATTCACATCTCTAGGTCACGGTTATTCCCCTGGCTCACTGAAATGCCAGGGTTACCCATGAAGTCCAGTGGATAATTCTAGTAATGGAAATGTGTTGTAGAAGGTATGGGGCTGTTCAGTCCTGCTTCTCCTCAGCTTTCCTGGGACCACTGGAACGAGTATTTCCTACTATTCCACTAGAAAGGATTGTTCTGAGTGGACTGGGGCTAAATGCTCTTTGCAGTACTCGGAGAGTTAAAAAGAAGTTTAAGTATAAATTACATTTGCACTCATAAGACATTTTTAGATTTCCAGAGTGGCATATGAAAGCATTCTTGTGGGTTTCTTTTTTATTATTTTGTTGGGTGTTTTCTGTTTGTTTGCTTTAAGACCATATCAATAATTTGTACAATAAAGTTCTGTACCAATTTCCAGCCAATCTGAGATTTTCAGCAGTAATTTTCCTTTGATTTCATGGGATCTGAGACCTGGAATGCGACAACCTAGATGTACTTTGTCGAGAGAAAGCGTTGTCTGCACCCAGAGTTTTCATAACATCTAATTTAAATTGCATTTTGAATTTTTTGGAGGAAAAAAAAGTCTCAGAGACTGTAGAGAGGAAAATGAGCCATTTCCTTAGCTTGAACCTGCATGAATTAGTGGTAAAGTGTTGATCTCTAAACTTGCAGTTTCTGAACCATAAAATCTGTTTATTTCACCCTATAAAAGAACATTTTAACTTATATGGCTATTTAAGTTTAAAAGCTATTAGAGAAGTGGGTGGGGAGAGGCAAAGAAGCAGCTTGAATCAGTAATTCAAGCTTGCAATACAATCTTCATCTGCTGCATAGCTTGCATAGAAATCCCCTTCAATGTGGATTTTCTGTGCTTGTAGCAGTCCCACCATACAGGAAATGTACAGTATATATTTCCAACATTATCCATAATTGTAGTAAAGCTTATAAAGCAACCCATTCCTTGTGTGTTCCTGGTGATCTGCAATAACTGGATATTCTCAAGTATGCACTTAAAGAAGGGAAAAACATAGCAAGAGCTTGCAGAAGTTATCTGCAGTGACTTTCCAAAGGGAGCTGGGGGAAGGTCTTTATTGACCTGCTCGTACTGCAGGAACAGCAGCAGCTTTGATTGAAAACCTCCCTACCTGTGCTTTCTTTGGTATCTGAATTTCAGGGGGGTTGTGTTTCCCTACAGATTGAGAATGCTGGGGCTAAAATCGTGTCAATCAAGTACCTGCACGGGCAGGACAAAGCCACAGCATCCCTGGGAGAGAGACGGAGTGTGACAAGGAGGGACTGCTCCTGCTGTAGGCGAGGCAGGGATGGAGGGAGCCTGGATCCAGCTCCTGCACCCTCCTGCTTCCCTGTGCCTTGAAGAGTCATGAAGAAAGCAGAGAGGCGTGTGCTGATTCAAATGCAAGGTGAGTGTTTGTCCTTTGTCCCAGGGTGGGGCACAGGGAGGGACGGCTTTGCACAGCTCTGATGCTCATTCACACACACACGCACACACAGAGCAGCCTTGCTAGAGCAGTCACCTTCAGCGAAAGGAAAGAGAGGTTTTGATTCTCTCTCTGCAAAATTGGTAGCAAATTGTCAATGCTTTGAGAGGCTTTGCTTCACTTGAGCTGTGCAGGCCTTTTCTCTCTAACTATCCTTGAACTTGCAGTACCTTGCTAAAAATAGTTCAAAGAATAACCATGAGTTCCCTGAACTGTGATCCTACCAGTTCTGTATTATTCGATTCACCATTCCTTTGAAAGTATTCATCCTTCCCCTCATAAAACTTAAATCAGCTTGTTCTTTGGTCCAAGAGTTGACATCATTATGATGCTACATCCTATGTAATGGTGTGAGAGCTGGAAAAGCATTCACAGGAAAACCACGCAGTGAATTGAATTTGCAGTGCCTCAGCCCTTGCAGTCTGAGCTCCCTCCTGCCCTCCTCATTTACTTGTACGTTTAAAACCTGTGCAGGTCCTTGGAAACACCCCACGATAACAGCAGCACAGTCCTGAGTATTTATCAAGGGTCTTTTTAATGTTCCCACTTTTCTTTCCATGACCCCAATGTTTGGGAGAGCAAAAGTGATTGTTTTACCAAATTAAGCTAGACTGCTTGCCAGGAACAGTGGATAGAATCTTGTTGACAGATTTGGAAAAGATTATTCTTTCAGTACCTTTTGAATTATTTTTTTAAGTGTGTCTGCCATGTACTGTTTCCAAAATCAGCCCACATTTAACTGTTTAATATTATACGGCGACAGGGACAAATTAGCACCTTTCATTTTCCTATCAAAATTAACACATTCCAAGAAGACATTTCCAGAGCTACAGATCTCTTATTTAGAAATAAATGTAGGAATCTACTTAAATGTGTTCACCTCTAAATCTTGGCACAAACTTCAAGGGATTTGTCATTGATTTCAAACACCTCAGAATTTTCCCAATTTTCGTAGAATCATAGATAGGTTTTGGTTGGAATGGACCTTAAAGGTCATCTAGTTCCAAACCCCCTGCCATTTTGCTTACATGTTTGGAGTTACCTTTTCTCTCCTGTTTTCCATATGATGACTTTTTCTTTTTGGTAGAAAGCTCTTTTTAGAGTCTGAAACACATCTCATCCCTTTGCTCGAGGGCTTCCTCACGGGTATGAGATGGTGTTTTTTTTGTTTTTTCCTCCCCCTTTTCATGCCTAACTTGGCCTCTGGGTTTGTTTGCTCTTCCCTCTTCCACTGGAACATCTGGAATGGGCGACAGCTAAAAATGGGCTAATGCACAGGGTGCAGAGATGCTTCTGGTGATAGAAGAAAGCTCCTCCAGCTCCTGGCTGGTGTGTATCGCCCCTGGTCACATTGGCAGGGATTGCTGCTGTTTGCTTTGTTGCTGTGCCTCTCTCCAGCAAAGGACACAGCTTCTTCCCAAGGCACTGCTTGTATTCAAGGCTTTTTGTCTTTTGTTAAAAGTCTGAAGTTTGTTATAAGGTATTGGATCTTCCTCGATGACTTGTGTTTAGGTGGATGTTGGAGTTCTGACTCTAGCACCAAGATTTCTGCCATGGTAGGGGGAAAATGACACAGACAGTGTTTTGAATTGTGTGTGGTGTGGTGTTGGGGGATATGATGCTAAAAATAAAGGAAATGTGCAATATAAAATGTTCAGAAAATGTTGAGATGCATACTCCATGACATGATTTAGTGGTGGGCCTGGCAGTGCTGGGTTAATGGTTGCACTCCATGATCTTGCAAGTCTTTTCCCACCTTTATGATTCTACAAGGCCAATTTTACTGTCCTATGAAGTGACTGTTTCAATAATTTGTGCTCACTGTAGCTGCTATGCACTGGAGGTACAGATTCATATTCTTCCTGCCAGTTTTGGTCCATGCAGATACCTTGGGTTAACAGAACAGAGCATACGAATCCAAGTCAATATGTCTGTGTATTTCACTTTTCTGTTTGAGAATATTAAGGCCAGACTCTCATTTATACTAAGCCCACTTGCAATATTCTGGCAACAGAAAGATGCCTTAGCAGGAATGTAAATTAAAGCCTCTTTATACTTTTAATAGTGTTTGTAGTTTCACTTGGCTGCCGTACAGGAATGACACATGTCTATTCAAATGGCATTTGCCATCCCGTTGATGGTTGCTGATATTCTTCATGCTTCTACCCCCTAACTAACTAGACCATGAGTCTGTTGCAGTCACAGTTTTCCAATTTCCTTAAAATGTGGGTTTTTTCCCTGAAATATCTAAACCAGGATTTAAGATTAAGGCAATTTTTCTGTCCTTTGTTCACCGTGTGGTGACCCTGTTTTCGTCTGGACAAATCTCTACTAAATGTCCAGTTCTGCAATGTCCAGACACATTATTCTTGCCATGTCTGTTGCTTAAATTGAGAAGAGGGTTCTTCATCTCAGTATGCCTTGTACAGTACAGAGCACCCTTGTATTTTTTGGATTAAGAAAACCCCTAGGAACAAACCCTACATTTTGGGCTGTTGGAGCAAGAACCTCACATATCTTACATTAAATCATCCCAGTTTTTACATGCTCCAGGTCCATGTTAATTTCTATCCATTAATATCTGCATACCAGTGCCTCAGTTTTCAAATGGGAAAATACCCCCCAAAACCCCCAACAGGTCAAGGAGTAAAGAAGTGAGACCTGAAGTACAAGGCTTGTAGAGAAGTTGTACATAAACTATACAGACTTAGGAAAAAAATTCAATATCAGCATCTACCTAATATATTTCAGATAAAAGACTGCTTTTGTAATGTCTGAAAACATGCTATAAGCATTTTATTAGATCTACAATTGTAGGTCTGACTATAAGGTCTTCTGCTAAATTACCACGTATTCAACAATGCAGACTGCAAAGAGCCGTGGAAAAAAGCCTTCAAGACAAATCCAAAATGAGTCTTTGTTCAGAATTTTTGCTTTTTAAAAAATAAATTTTAGTAAAGGATCACGGAAAAGTCCATTACCTTGAGACTGACATAGAAAAAATTATAATGCTCTTCTCTCTCATGGAAATCTGGAGCTCTCCAGTGATTTAAGTCACCCATTCCTTCCTTTTAAGTTCATAAGAACTTAGTCCAAAAGCTGTCTGTGGCCTTGGTCTGACTGCTGATTGTCGTAGTCTCTGTCCCTCTTGATATGAAATTGAGAAAACTGTGCGCAAGAAAACAGAAAGAAAAGAAAGGTCATAATCAAATTAAAATGACAGTATTTAGAGCTTCTAAGGAGTCAGATCTTAAAATAATTTATGTTGGTGAGAAACCTTAAGGGTCTCAGTGCACGTAAGTTGGCATAAGACTTAAGAAACGCAAATATGTATAAGATTCTCTCATTTAGTAAATGGATTCTTAAAAACTATGAGCTGAATAGCCTCCTCATGTATATAAAGAATGTGACAGCACTCTGCAGACCTCCACAGAGCATAACATGCCGTGCAAAGTGTTTCTGCAGAAAAGTCTTATCTCCTTGGTGCTCCTAACTCCTCCCCATATCTTCCCATGGATGCTGCAAGTCTTTGCCTCAATGCTTTCAATCCAGACGAGCTGTTCCCTCCATTTCTCCTTCATCTGAAAGTATATTTTTCTGCATTTCTAGATTAAATATTCTTATGTTGACGGAGGAATTTTCTGAGTGACTGATAAGATAAAGATACCCCTTTTGGGAGTAGCTTGCATGAGGAGCATCGTACGGCCAAACAGGAGTGCTAGAATTTAAGGTCTGGTTCTGTCACCAAGTCTCAGCTGTCACCAGTTGTTTACTTGTCACGCTGCATTGCTGTTTTCTGAAGGTTGAAATATTCCAAACCCAAAAAAGTCATAATTTTAATGAGAAAGGTCTTTGTGGAGTGTCCACTGCTCTCCATGTGAAGAGGGGAGTCTCTCTGAAGGTGGAGGCCTCACTGAAGGTGGAAGCTTCTCCCGAGCCCTCATGAGCTCCGTGCTCGCTGTCAGGGCAGGGGCTGCTGAGCCAGAGCCGCTGACAGGGGAGGTGATGGAGTGTCTGCCAGAGCCGCGAGTGGCCACGGGTCAGCACCCGAAATGTGAGAACAAAATGGGCCCGGGCGCTAATGACTGTCAGGTGCGCGCCAGGGCCTGCGGGGCGGCCGGGAATTAGCGCTTGGCACCCGGCACGGGGCTCCGGCTGCCAAGGTAAACACAAATGGGGCCTCGTGTAAATAAACAAGGGCAGAGGGAGCTTTTCCTCACGCCGGTTGTGTGCGGAGCCTGTGCACACGCGTCCCGTCCTTGCACACACAGCTCCTCCCCGGGCAGGACACCAGGGGAGCTCCCAGCACCATCTCCATTTACAGGCCAAGGGACAAAGCCCCCTCCTTGCTAGGGGCTGTTAAATCTCCTGGAGCATCTCTTTCCTTTGCTTCCTCACCCATCCATAGTGCCCATCCTCACCTTGTAGGATGTCCCTTCCTTACCTCAGAAATCGTCCTGATCTCCCAGGGTGAGTCCCGTTCAGCCATCACCTCTGCTTTTATATTCCCAGCCTTCTGTGATACACACCAAGATTACATTTCTGCTTTGGCCTGGATTATGTTTTCCAGGCCAATATATTATGCCACTTTCACACTCCCCTCCCTGCCCCATCTGGCTTCCATCCTACCCCCATAAAGATTATTAATATCGCCTGTTTCCAAGCGATTTATTAGCAGGGGCCTAACTGGTGCCATTTCCCATTTTAGTAGAGCACTGAAAATAATCCTGAGGAGTGTGCCCAGCTATAAAAACGTACTTATACTGTCATATTTGCAGTTTCAAACATGCACCATTTGATAGTCTCAAAAGTGCTGTTTAATTGGGGTTTATGGGTTCTAATTAATTATACTATGTAAAAAAATTACTTGTCCCATTACAGCTCTCTGTGGTTTACTCTGAAGAGCAATGCAATTTAGAGATAAATTGTCCTTCTCTACCCCTTTGCTCCCCCTCTTCCCAGCAAGTTCCAGAACAGTTTAATTCTCCTTTAAACCCAGGAATGAAATGGAAAGAAAGCAACATTTTGTTCAGGGGACACACCTTTTCCCCATAACCATAAACAGCTTTAAATGTGACTCGAAATGGTTCCATGTTCTTTCTGCTGAATCAGGCTGGTGAAATTATGTATAATCCTGAGGCTTTGCACAGCTCAGGTCTGGAGGGGCTGGGATTTTGCAAAGACTTGAACATGATGGCTGCTTTGTGCCCTGTGGATTATTTCCTCTGATTATACAGAGGTAACAGTGAAGGAAGCTGAGCATGAGTGCAGGATTTTTTGCTTGATGAAGGTCTAGGTTGAGATTTCTCATCACAAAGCTGTAGGAAAACAGTGTGGTAAAGGATCTGCCTGCATTTATGGCGTTTTGGTGTGACAAGCAGCAGAGGAAGCCTCTCAAGTTAACTTTCTATTCTCTCTTGCAGAACCATGAAGCCTGGATTACTCAAACAAATTTTGGGGCAGTCTTCTGACTTTTAAATGCTTCCTGGAATGACTGGGTGAAAAATGAGCAGGTACACTCGTGGTTGTTTAAAATATACTATTAAATTACATCCCTCACTGTAATAAATTTGGTCTCCTGAGGCAAAACATGAAATATAGTTGAGCTGAAGTAGAAAACATTGTATCCTATGACAAGAGGGAATGGCTTTACACGGAAAAAGAGTAGGTTTAGATTGGATATTAGGAAAAAATCTTCACTATGAGGGTGGTGAGGCCCTGACACAGGGTGCCCAGAGAAGCTGTGGCTGCCCCTGGAAATGTCCAAGACCAGGTTGGACAGGGCTTGGAGCACCTTGGGTTAGTAGAAAGTGTCCCTGCCCATGGCAGAGGATTGAAATGAGATGATCTTTATGGTTCCTTCCACCCCAAACCATTCTGTGATTCTATGACTTTATCTGGAAGTTAGGGAGTCAGAGTGTTAATTAATGAAGAGAGACAGGGCAAAGAAGCCTCTTTAATTTGGTTTGTACAGGCAAATGCTACTTATTTTAGAAATTTCATGTCACTTCAAACTTTAGTCTGTGACAGATTACCTCCAAAAATATATCCCCAGCTCTTGGTGACCTCTCCATGTCCCTGCTATTACTCTTAGCACTAAAAGGTTATGATTTTTTATGTGACTGCACAAATGAGTGGTCACTGGATCAAACAGTTTGTTAGTCATGCTTCACTAATTTGCTTATTTTATAAAATTAATAACCATCATGTCAGTTGCTGGAAACTTGGATCGTCCTGGGTGTCCAGATCAGTCTGCTTCATGTGCTGGAGCAGAAGCTGTGAGAACTGCCAAATAAAGGAAAAAAAAATAGGAAAAAAGAATCACCACAGTCACACACATTACTCATTAATCTAAAAAGTAACAAGATTTATACTAAGAATTGTTTTTATTAAAGTAATCCTCTTGTGCAGTAAAATTAGTTAAAAGAAATTTTAGTACATGTATCTAGTTGGTTATATTAACAATAACTAAAACTTGTGATGTTTTATGGAGTGAGTTAACAAAACAGGGCCCAAACCTGAAAAAACCTGAAAATCTCTGGGCAGTGTTTGGGTAAATCCAAACCAACCTGAATATCTTGGTGTTTGTACAGTGTTTATGTTTGCTTTTGCATGGCTTCCACTGCCTCAGAAAGCCATTTATAGAAAGCAAGCAATGTGAAACCTGTTCTTCTCATGTGATTTTCATCATCCAGAGATTTAAATAAGTGGGATCTGCTCTTTTTGTGCTATTCTGTCCCCATAAATTACTCCTGGAGGCATTAAAAGGGCTTGTGAAAAACACAGTGATAAATAGCCAGAGCACAAATACAAATGTTGCAAACTGCTCATGCTGCTGTGGCAGCAGCTCTGCTGTTAATTTATTGAGCAAAACTGATGAGGGACCTCCATACCTGTGTCAGCTCTGCTCAGTGTGGAGCCTCATTTTACACTGCTGAAACCAGTGCTAAAAATCCCTTCTTTATGGGATGACTTTTATAACAGTATCGAGACTGCTCAGGCACTGACTGGGTTACCCTGGTTGTTCCAGAGGAGCGGAGGATTAAGGAGAATGAAGGGAGAAAAGAAATATCGGCTGCAGAAGGATCTTGCAGCCCGTGCCACCTGCAGCAGCTCCCTGCCCTGGGTGCACCGTGCCTCTGGGCAGCGATGGGGAGGTTGTGCAACACAGGAGAGCTCTGCCAGCTCCTTTCTCCTGACACATCCCAGGCCACAAGCATGGCCCCTAGATCTGAGGGACAGAAGCAGCAGGGGCACGTGTGACTCATGGCCCTCATGACAGGGGAATTCCTCGTTGGCTGCTGGCAGCAGCCGCGCTGAGCGGTTTCCACTGCCCGAGCATTACGGAAAGAGCCTTTCTCAGCTGAGTGCTGAATTCTGATTTCTCAGCTCCCTTCAAAATAGAAGATCCTGACATAGGTTGTTTTTTTTTTTGATCAAACAGTTCTCGTGACTGTTCCTTTGGGAACTGGGAGAAGCCCAGGTTCACACAAGCCCCGGCACATCCTTCAGGTGACTGAGTCAAATCGCCCGTCCCCTGAACAAAATATTAATCTGTGAAACTTCCAGGTTGTCTAACTTTCTATGGAATTTAATTAATACAAACCCTGGTTTCATCTCTTAAAAGTCCCCTGGATCTGCCCACAAGTGTGTGTGACCTGTGCTGGGAGCTGAGGTGGGCTGGTTCCACCCGCTGCAGTCACTGCGTCTGTATGGGAAACTCAGAGCTGCTGCTCCTCCTTACACAGGGTGGGAGTCGATCCCTTATGTTAAAAAAGTTCCATTTTGGGTCTTTTTCATGAGTGTATGAAATGAGAGAGACCTGTGAGTAAGGAAAGAACAGAGCTCCACTCCTTGCTCTGCCGTGTCTAAGTGGGAGAGGCAGTAAAAGTACCTGGAAAATGAGGATACATTCCTGAGTATCACTGTATTGAAAATAACACATAGCACATTTAATAAGTTTTTTATTACAAAATTTAGATGCTACTGCAGGGGTATTTTAGAAATAGCTGGTGGTGTACCTGTAACTAAGATTGCTTGAAACTTTCCAGGCTTCTTTATTTCCTTATAACTCTGTCAAGCTCCAAATATTCACATTAAAATTTCTAGTGTTGGTATCAACTCTGTTGATTTATTTAGAATAATTTAAACCCAACAGAAATAAAATTTTAAGGGAATTTGGAAGTTTGAGGCAAGAGAGGCATAGGTGTTCTCTCGATTCAGAATGAAATGGAATTATGAAATAACTGAATTTCCTGAATAGTGGAAATTTGGAGCTCTGCTTCTACATATTTCTTCAGCAGGGAATGTTATAAAATACAAGTGGTTCTGATTTACCCAGCACGTATATCCTGATTTCCTGAAACAGAAAGACACAGTCAGAAGGCTGAACTGAAACCTATTGGGCAGATTTTGTTCACCTTTAAACTGAAAACTTTAATCATTTGGGCATAATATACCATGCCAGATACCTTTTCTAGTCTTTGGAAAATTTTGACTGATTATGACTCAGGAAAAAGAATGTAAGTATACACAGGTTTATATTATTATGCATATATAATAACATTCCTATCCTACATATTTACCATATATAAATATATACATTTATATTTTAGTATAAAATTACATTTGTATATAAAATTTATATTATCTATATATATACATATGTATAAGGGAGACTGTTCTCCTTGTGAAAAGCTTATTATTTAAAAACGGGTGTCGGGAAATCATGAAATTAGGCTTTCCTGCAAAGTGTTTATTTGGCTTCCTTTTGCACCTGTGCTTGGTCTAGTCTTTAATTACATGACCATGTGCTATATTTAGTGAAGGACCCTGGTCTCATGCAGGTCAGAAGGTGGAGCAGCTCCGGAGATGAGTCAGAACTGGGGAGAGGAGGAGGCTGGTGTTTGATGGACTTTGCCTATATTTGCTATGGAAGCAGGGAGAGCGTAGTAAAAGGCAGAGAACAGAAAAATAAAACAGGGATCTCACGGTTCAAGCATCTGAATCCTGTAGAACTTTCATCCTGTCTCAGAGAAGTCTATTTGAACTAAATTCTTCCCAACTGGCTATTAATTTTATTCTGTTTTCTGTGTTTCTTTTTGCAGAGTACGCTGTCAGTGCTATTTCTCCTGACATATGACGCTGTACAATGTTAAACATTCTGAGAAATCAATTCCCAGACATCTCAGTTTGGGTACCCAACTGTAGCAGAATGTTTTGACCTGAATCTCTTTGTGTTTCAGTTTCCCATCTGTTAAACAAGAATAATAATATCCTCTCGTCTTACAGGGTGTTGTTAGGAGAAATGAGTGTTGTGAAGCACTCATATGCCATACTGATAAGAGCCCTAGAAAAACTCACAAGAAAATTAGTAATTGTGTCTTCTAACTCCTTTGGAGTTGTACGTGGTAAATGAGGCCTCAAGCCACACACTGAATAATGACACTGTAACAAAATATAGAATATCTGCTTATTAAGTGAACACTGTCCATCCTGAGGTAGACTCTGGTTGAAAACAAGACATAATCCTATATTTAAAGAATGACTCATAATGCAGATGAATAAGGGTTTATGGTCAACTTTATTTCTGATGTTTTGATCACTTGGTTTTGCAGCTATAAGGGGTGCATGTGTGAAAGGATACCTGTACCTAAAAAAACCAAAATCTGAGTTCAAAAATGCTAGGTTTTCAATGAAATATGCAGGATCTTCATTCTTGTCTCTGCAGAGGAGATGCTTTTTGGTGCCAGTGGGTTTTGGGAAGGAAGAGACACTGCAGGTCTCCTGTTTGGGAAACAGTTTTCAGGGAAATATAAAGTGTAGCTTGTTGCCTCTCCTTTGTTTTTACATGATGAGAAAAGCTTTACAGCTGGGAAAGTGGGTAGTGGAAATAGTTTTGACATTAGTGCTTGGATTCTAGCACACACCTGGATGGGCTCCTGCAAAATTTGCATGGGGTATTACAGCATGTTCTGTTATTAACACTTCTTCCTATGGCTTGTGAAAGAGGGAACTCCTAAGTTTTGTAACAATCAAGTGTAGAGCTTTCACAGGGCTAAACAGAGTGCTTATTAAAGATAAAAGAATATTTTGGCACAAGAACAGAAGGGTATTAATTGGCTATGAATAAATTCTGTCTGGAAAATAAGTGCAGGGGTTTTTAACTATCACAGCAACAGGATTCTTGAGAATCTTCCCATTGGCAAGAAACATGGAGTTTCCTTTTTTCCTCACCGAATGTCTGGTAAAAATAAAGAAGGGGGTTGCAGATCTGAAGATCTGCATGAGGGCAAATAGGGCTTAAGACCCTAATAAATCTGTTTCTAGTCCCATATCTGCTATTTCTTATTCCTAAAACCAGTCCTCACAAGGCTGACATTTATTTTCTCCATTTCACACAGGAGAAACTGACTCCTGGAGGGATGAAAGAATAAACCCAATCTCCTCAGCTTCATTAGTGAGGACTCATGAGCAGAGCAAGGAATCAGAAAGAGTCCTCCAAATGAGACAGGTCCTAGTTATGAAATAATAAAATGCTCTGCCTCCTTGTGCCACTCTACAGAATCTTCCTTGCCCTCTGAAAGATGGAGAGAACTGATGGAAGAGGGCTCTAGCATGATGCCATGGTGGATGCTGTCTGTACCCCCAGGGTTTGCTTTCCTCTTCCTTATTCTCTGCTGTTTGCAAAGTAGGGCTGAATTGGCTTTGCTGATAGAGGATCCCTTCCACACACCAAGAGAGGAACAATTCCTGACTGCTTTGTAAGGTCCTGGGAACAAAACACAGCTGCCCCTGCACCTTGTGAGGGGTGTAAAGCAGGTCTGATTGCTTAGCCATCAGCAGGAGGCAGCTTAGGGTGAACCATTCCTGCTGCTTTGCCACTGTTAAGATCCAGCAGTACCTTGATGTTTCCTCACTGACAATAATTTGCAGAATTAAATACTTCAAGCCACTCTAAAATTAGTTCCAGGAGGCATTTTGTGCTTTCATTTCAGAGCTCTCGTGAGCCTTTCCTGCTCTGTAAGTCTGCTACAGCTAATTACCTGATGGTTACAGCGCTCTAGAAGATTTCAAATATCTGTCTTTTCCACTGCTCTAAAGACCCAAGTGGGGTTACAGCACAGAACTTGTACCAGGAGTGTTTGCCAAACACTGTAATGAGCTTGGGCAGCTTCATGAGATGGGCAAATAAGCCACTGCAAACAAAATTACCTTTGTCCAGTGTCTCCATCCAAGATTTAAAAAAAAAACACCTTATTTTTGAGCCTTTAAAAACATCTCAGAGAGCCATTGAAAGTAATGCTTTTATGTCTTGAGACCTCTCCATCTGTCTGACCCATTGGAGAGGCTCCAGAATCACAGTAGACATTTTCAGCCTCCAGAGCCATGGTTTAAGAGTTTGCAAGGATATTTGGTGTCTCAGTTTGAGAACAACTTCTATGCATGATGCCACTGTTTGTTCTGTGCAGACATTGTCACTATCAGAGCCAGAGGTAGAATGATTTTTGTAGAAGTAAGAAATCTTATCGCAGCAGCAAAGGAGAGCTGGAAGAAGGCTGTCTGCAGAAATCCACTGGCAGTAGAAGATGTAGATTTCTTCAAGCTATACTTTACTCTGCCTGGTGTTTCTGGCCACCCTTTTTGGCCAATGCTGACTATGGCCAGGCCATGATCCTTTCTATTTTCTTCCCACCCTTCCCTGGCCCCCTTGAGATGATTCACTCTCTGGATATATACATGTGTCATGTACAAAAATCTTACTCTCCTGACCACAGCAGAAATCCAGAGGGGGTTGTTTCTTTTCTTGTGATTTCAAGGGCTGATTTTTTTCCACTTGGCATCATGCCCAAAAGAAATGATCTTCCTCTCATACTTCTCAAGGTCATCACTGCTGTTAGAATCTTTTAAAACCTGCTTGCTCATTGCTTCTTAGGCATCAAGGCAGGCCCAGCTTCATCCACTAGTTCCCAGACTTAATTTTTGAGTTTGGTGTTCATGTTGTTAAACCTGTGGCAATTTGAAACCCACTATGTGCATCCAGTACCAGGAGCAGATATTTTCACTCTTTGAGCCAAACACTGAACAAACTGAAGTTGTTCTTTCATTAACTCTGAATAAAAGATGTCCATCACCTTCAGGGAGACACTTGGTGAAGCTGCCCACCACGATAGCTCAGCGTTGCTCTCATCAGCCATTGCTGGCAGCCTCCAGCACAACATCTCACTATCTGAAACCGTGATTTTTAAACATAGTGGCCTAACACGAAACTTCTAAATTGTAAATGCCAAGGATCAGTAGCAGGGCTTGGCTGCTTCAATATGATTGTAGGTGTTTACACTTGGAAATTATGTTTGAAAACCGGGTTCTGAGAGCGAGACCCATCTCCCTTTGAAGTCAACAGGAGTTTCAGCCTCCACTTCCACAGCCCAAGGGTTGGGCTCTTTGTTCTTTTGTCTAGAGCAATTTGTGAGTAATTCCTATGATCCAAGTGACAGGCTGGATTTTCTAACATGTTTCCAAACTGTGCTCCTTCTGAGACCAGAATCCTGTACTGCCTCTCCCAAAATAAAATGCCAAAGGAGCATGGATGGAGGAAATCCGTTCAAACTGAGTAAACAGCTCGCAAGGGTAGGCCAGCAGGATTCATTCATGCTCATTCAGCCCAGGCTGGCTGGTTTGATTCCAGTTGGAGCACTCTCTTCATTACAGGCCCCCTGGGGAATGTTAATCTGTACAGTATAAACATTTATAAACATCTACTAAATCATTACACTTCAGCTGCCCCATAAACACTCCTGAATGCTTTCCTTAGGCAGCATTGGTTGGGTAACATGTGGGTTTTTAGAATGAGTTTACGGGTGTTTGGTACTGGTAGAAATATGGGGAGAGGGCACTGGAGGTTAAATAACATTGTTTAAGCTCCATGACTTTCTTAGGATAAAGACAGAAGCTGTTTGTGATGAATTAAAGTGGGCCTAGCTGGTAAATGTCAAGGATGAGCCCAGGTTGAAGAGGGGCTAAGACAGCCTTTCAGCTTTGCACATTGGATTTTAGTTATGCAGTTGCCAGGAACATCACAAAATACACTTCTCACCAGTCCACTTGACATTTCCAGACCAGGCAATTCATCATTATTCATCTATGACTGCAACAAAAAGTGCCTCTGAAAGAACTGCCTGATGCAAGGGAAAAGTGTAGACATAACTTCAGCAAACAGAGCCAGAACTAACATAACCCCCAGAACTGCAATCAGCTGGGCTGCAGGCCCAGGGCTCACTTGGTATGTGTTTACAGGACATATATCTATATATTTACTGGCAAAAATGTCTGTGGACCAAAATGAGCATATATTTATTTGTGAAGTAAACAGGAATCAGTTTTGAATGCACACCTAGCAAAGTAAACCTTGAGCTCTGTAAAGCTGAACTTCTCATTTGTTGGATGTGATCTATTCCCTAACCTGAAGGTGCTGGCATGAGAGAAGATTCCCAGGACTTGGCTCAGAGTGGCTCCATCCCCACCTGCAGAAGTTGTATTGAATATAGAAATAGTAAGTAAAAAGGAAACAAACAAACCAAGCCTTCCCATTCTCAAATGGGTAAAGGAAAATTCCTTCAACTATTATTTTTGTTTGTTTTCAGAGGTCTGGGAAAGCTGGGAACTGATAGAGGTGTGGTTAATTACCATGAGGATTGTGTTCAAGTAATGTAACCTGAACAGAAGTTAAACATGTTGTATGTGAGAGAGTTTTGTTTACTGACAGCCTGATGAATAAGTAACAACTTGATTTCTAAAAAGCATCTTAGGGAAAATGATTTAATTGGCTATAATTATATCATATCCTGCACTTGAATGAATATGTCTGTGTGCACATCCCAGGTTTACGTGTGCACATCCCAGGTATGTGGCTGGACACGATGTCTCATCTGCAGGAGCTGCTAAGAACCTCCTCTTCCATCTCCTCCCTCTTGCATTCATAGCACACAGCCACTGCCTTCCAGCTATGACTACACCTATTTGGGAAATGAGGTCACAGAAAACAGATGATTTTTTTCCTAAGTGACTCTAGATGCACAATGCATCTTTTTCAGAGCCTCAGGGCCATAGGAAAGTGGCTGTGACATCTCCAGACCATGGCTTACTCTGCCCTGACCTCCTGGGACACCAGCATCAGGCCAAAAGTAACTTGCAAGGAAATGAGACAAGGAAACTGGTTTTATTCTTCAAGTTTACAAAAACCTCCCTAAAACATGTAATCAAACCATAGCCATCATAAGCTAAAGGTGACTTTACCATATTCACACTTCCAGCTTGCACATCTCCCTGTATGTGTGTGTGTACATATATACATTATATATATATATATATCTATGTAATATGTATCTCATCATTCCAGCTTGCACATCTCCCTGTATGTGTGTGTGTACATATATACTTTATATATATATATATAATATGTATCTCATCAGTAGCAGAGGGGGATTTTCCCACAGCTTTTCTATGGCATGTAATGAGGTGAGTAATTTAAAATCTTCTGTGTATGGTCAAGGTTTGAGTTCACGGAAAGCATTACACATTATTAGTTTCAATTGGTCTTTTAACATCCGTCTTAAAGGGTCAATAAATGAGATTGCCTAGAGGTAAAGCCATTGTTATCATGTGTAGGGTTACAGTCACAGCCGGAGGGCAAGGGCAGGGACAGGCTGTCTGTCTGCCTGTGTAGGAGACTTCAGTCACCAGAGTCAGGGTTCTATTAATTTTATAGTGCCTTAAATTCATATTGTAATTATGAGAAATAAGCAGAGAGGGAGAGAGAGAGATCTCCTTTTAATATATTTTAAAAAATCTGGAGTCTATTACCCCACTTAATTCCAATTATATAACAGCTGGACTTTTATCTCAATACCCTGCAAATAAATCCAGGCCAAAGTAACTTGGATATGTGTTTCCTAACTCAAAAACAGGAACCTGTGGGCAGTAGACAGAAGAGAGCAGAGCAACTAGCATGAAGCCTCAGGAGTGTCACATCATGAATTTTAGGTTTTTTATCTTTAAATACCTGGGCTGAAATTTGGTGACTCAATTCAAAAGCAAAAGTAAATTCAGTGGTCTCACATAAGCCCCTAGTGGACATCATTTATCCAGCTGGAAAGATCACCAATTGTTTTACCATGATGAGGTCTTTGATTACAGAGTAAGTCTGGGAATATCCGTAGTTAGGAGGACTGAGAGACAGAAACTTTTAAAAGTGAAGGGTGATGTACATCATGTCACTGCTGTGTAGGATGAAATGTGATACAATACAGCAGCTGCATAGATGTAGGGCACCCAACACTAAAAAAGTGATGCAATTTGCCTATTGGCTTGATGAGTATTGACTGAAAAGTTCTCCAAGTCTGAAACTATGTTATATGGATACTTCAATTCTGGCTTGAGTGCACAGTATGGAAAGCTTATGTGACATGGTTACTACAAATGCTTTGCTAAAATATTTAGAAGAGAGGACTGCAAACATCACTTTATAGGATAAGTCTTAAGATATCAAGAACTCAAGATGTTTTGCAAGCACAAGTCTGGTGCTTCCAGGCAGTGCTTATACTCTCTGTGACCAAGACTTTCAGTTGCAGAGTCCCTGGGTGTTTACAGGGGCATTTAAAATGACTGGTGTAATCTAAACTCCATTAGAGTCATTTAATATCGGCTGGGCATGATCTACTGCAACCTTTGCTCGTATTTCTTCATAGCCCTGAGCAGTGGGATAGTGGTGGTGAGCCCTGTTAGCTTAGAGGACTGAACACCAGCTGCTTAAAACCAGTGTGTGCCAGGCCCCTGCTCCAGGGAGAGGGTGAGAATGTGCTGTGCAAACCTCAGGCTCCTCCAGCTGTGAGGAGAGGAGGGGCTGTACTGCAGCACCATCAGTCTCAGGACTGGGATGGGACACTTTCTGTTGGCTTAGTGTGACTTGGGAGCTGTGCCAGGGCAGTCACAGAGTCCCCAGGGAGAACTGTGTGCCCTTTTGAGCCACACCTGCCCTCTGCTTCTCTCTCCAGTCTCCCAGGTTTCCCTTGACTAACCTTGTCCTTGTGAGCACACTTAAATCAGTACTTCCTTCTCTTTTTTCCTTAAATGTAAATACCATTAAATGCTCACAGGAGGCACCCTTTTCATCCTGGGTGAGTATCTGTTCCCACATAGCTAATTCTTAAATTGTTCCATCAAATTAAGGACCAAGAACACGGAATTTTATCCAGAAAAGTCAGCTTCCATTTTGCCAATCCTCCTTTCTCCAGTCTTGCCTGCAAAGTGAAGTCTGGGAGTGCCTTTCACAAAAGATATTGGCCAAAATGACTTTCAATAGTAAATGGTCATATGGGAAATTAAAGATGGTTCGTGAACACCCAGAAGCTGGGAAAAGAGGAAAGGTTAGCCTAAGAGAGCCTTATAATTTAGTTCCTGCTGAGGAGACAGATAAGTTGTACATAGTCCTTAGGTTGACCCGGTGCATAAAAACAAATCATGCAGCTAGCTTTAGAGATAAGCATGGCTTCAGAGTTCCCTGGACAGTGTTTTCCAACACTAATGTACAGTCCAACCCAGGGACTTCAACCAAATTAACAGATTTGGCTGTGGAAAAAGTTCTGCTTCCTCCTTACCTTGCAGTGTAAGTTTGTGCAGAGGGAAAAGTTTACTCTTAAAAGTTTGATGTTATTAGTGTGAGGGAAAAGTTTACTCTTAAAAGTTTGATGTTATTAGTGTGAGGGAAAAGTTTACTCTTAAAAGTTTGATGTTATTAGTGTGAGGGAAAAGTTTACTCTTAAAAGTTTGATGTTATTAGTGTGAGGGAAAAGTTTACTCTTAAAAGTTTGATGTTATTAGTGTGAGGGAAAAGTTTACTCTTAAAAGTTTGATGTTATTAGTGTGAGGGAAAAGTTTACTCTTAAAAGTTTGATGTTATTAGTGTGAGGGAAAAGTTTACTCTTAAAAGTTTGATGTTATTAGTGTGAGGGAAAAGTTTACTCTTAAAAGTTTGATGTTATTAGTGTGAGGGAAAAGTTTACTCTTAAAAGTTTGATGTTATTAGTGTGAGGGAAAAGTTTACTCTTAAAAGTTTGATGTTATTAGTGTGAGGGAAAAGTTTACTCTTAAAAGTTTGATGTTATTAGTGTGAGGGAAAAGTTTACTCTTAAAAGTTTGATGTTATTAGTGTGAGGGAAAAGTTTACTCTTAAAAGTTTGATGTTATTAGTGTGATTTTGTGAAGCGTTTGTGTCTGTATCTCAGATTTTAACAAATATTATGCAGTAAAACATGAGCATGAGACCTCGTCTAAATTTACCCCTGCTTTTTTACTCAAGCGCTTTTAAAGTTGGTCAGAACTGTGTTTGGTACTGTCATGTGAAAGGCACAAGTCTCTCAAAATCACTCCCTCATAGACTAAACTTGTCCCTGTCACAAAATCTGTGCTGTGCTTAGCCTGAAGTAGGCAGGATCCCTACAGCAGGGAAGGGAATAGCTGTACAAGCCTCTGCCTTCTGGAAAGCTCCTTTCTCATGGCTGCAGTGGATATTGTTTTGGAGAGAGGGACAAAGGGAAAGCACTGCAAACAATGCTTTTGCCAAAGTAATATAAGCTCTTCAACTTTTTCCGAAAGTGTCAATTCAGAGCCGTTCCTTAAGAAGGAATGAGTAAAGGGATTGATCCAAAGGCTAGTTGTCAGTAGCAGTCCTGCTGTTGGCTGCACTGGAGTTTGGATTTGGCCCTAAATCCTACAACTGTGCCCATTAAAAATTAAGTAAAAGGCCTTGGCAAAGTATTCCAACCACTGTAAACAAACATGTTCCCAGTATGAAGTGCATTTAATGGAGTTTTGCAGCACTGGTCTCCCAGGCAAGCATATTAGTCTCTGTTTCCCCTCCCTGTCCTAATGGCCACAGCCAGGAGGGGGGCTGGTTTGAACTGTGAAGGAGGCTGGTTTTTATCCACATTGAGTGGAGAGGCATAAATTGGCATTCCATATCATCATAAAAAAAAAAAAAACTTCCCAGCAATTATTAAAAGATTCTTATCTCTTGCTCCCTACATGGATAATGAGATCCCTCTCTGCTGGACTGAGACAGCCTGTCTCTCAGTTCACTTAATGAAATGGGCCCAAGTTTGCAAATTAGCATAGCCCTGACTCCAAACGTAACCTCTTGTTGTCTAGTTGTACATCAAGGCCCCTGGCTTATGTCTTTTCTTATTAACACCCCGTAATCATGTCAACCCTCTTTACTTTTCATTTCCTGTTTCCTTTTACAAATTTGCTTTTGAGTTTTGAGCACAACGTTGGATGCCTTTGGATGCACTGAGATTTTATTTTTGTCTTATTTTTAACATGATTGCAGTATAAGTTTATCAGGGGGTCCTGGGGTGGATCAGGGAATCTGTTTTCTGTTCCATATTTTTGCTGGTTGGTTGCCATGTGATCTTAAAGCAGCTCCTTTTGTATGTCTGTGCTCATTTCCCTTCCACTTCTTAGGTTTTTTATTTTAGACTGTAAAATCTCAGGGACTGAGATTCTGTCTTGGCCTATATTTGGTGGGTGCCTTGCAGAGTGTTTTTTTGTTTCTGTGAGCTTGTCTGTGTAACAGACTATTAATAAAGAACAGTGATATTGTGTGCTAACAAACACAATATGCTAAAGGCTTTCTAAGAAGTCAAGAAGGATGAACCCTTTGAAACTCTTTTTCCTTCTCTCTCCCCTGATGCGAAACTTCATTGTTGGACCTTGAGAGTAATAAATCAAAGCAGCTGAAAGAGGAGAATCATGATTTCCTTTGCCCATGTGTAGCTGACCCAATCTGCCTTTGATAAGGCAGTGCCCTTCCACTTTATCCACTACCCTACTAATTATCCTTCACTTTCATGAGCACTAAAATCCACTCACACATTAGAATAAAAAAAGAAACAGGGATGTGATTGGTTGTGTACAGATAAGAAGCAGCCCACAGTGTTAGCTGGGTAATAACATTTTCTAAGACTCCTTTTTTTTTTTCCCTGGAATTCATTTTCTCTCACTTACATCCATTGCAGTAAAAAGTACTTACAGTTTGTAACACAAAAGATAACTCTTCAATGCAAAGCTTTAGTGTGTGTCTTTAAGAGATTTATTCCTTTATCAAGTATTAATTTAAGGAGGGGTGCCTTGTAGGTAAGCCAACGACATCAGTCGTAGTCTTCAGGGCAGCAGATTTATTAATTTAATAGGTTTATCCATTTTACAGCTTGGATAATCATATTTCACTAAACGGGTACACAAGGAGCCCTCAGCCCATCTGACAGCTTTATTCTTGTGTAAGTTAACAAGCACATTTTGTGCTCATGACCTTGTGAATTGTCCAAGTGCGAGGAGCTAGAGAGGAATGACAGACCAAATCCAAGGAACGTGTCAGCATTTCAGTTTTCCTGAGCGAGATTTATAAAGGGAACAGTGAGGAACCTCAGCTGCAAAGAGAACTTCAACATTTGTTAATTTATTTGGTTTAAGAAAAGATGCAGAGTTTAAAAAAAAAGAAAAAAAAATGGAATGATAATGTAAAAAGTAAGGGCTTAATTGTTTTCAAAGACATCAGTTTAACAGTAGAATTGGTCTGCTCATTATAGAGAAGATATTCTTGAGCTGAGAGAACTAGAAAATAATTTGGCTGCGTTTCTCTAAGGTAAATTCCTTTGGTACATACTCCTATTTACTCCTTGTGTCACTCCATGCTTTCTGTGGCCACTAAATTTTCTCTCTAAGTGTCTAAAGTTCTTGAAACAGGCTAGGAATTAGAAGATTAAGGCAAGAATGGAGCCAAGATTTAAAAAACATCTCGCTAAAAATAGTTTTATATTAAAATCTATGTGTATATGTGTTGCTTGAGAGCATTTCTTGTTTGCTATGTAGGAAAGAAAGCAAGCACACACTTCTTTACTGCTTGACATTTCTTATTGAAACTGTTGGGAGAAAAATATTTTCTATTTGTTTAAAAGCTGCACTGAAAGCTGCACTTGTTGTAAAAGCCATGTTTCAGTGTCTTGCTGAAAAGATGAGTTATTCAGGAAGATGATATTTCCTGTGCAAAATAACACTCAACTGAAAACTAACTTGTGTCAGAAAATTCAACATAAAAGTTGGGGCTAATCGTACTCTGTACTTTTAATAGAAGCAAAAGCTGAGCTACTTACACTGTACTAACTGCAAGCTCTTCAAATAAAAGAGCAAATACCTGGGACCTCATCATAAAATGGTCCATTTGGCAGCAGGGAAAGAACTGAAAGAATTGTAGACCTCAGGGATTCATTTTCATTTATATTCCAACTCCTTTACGCCATTCTTGACACATAAAAGAGGAGTATTTTGTGCAAATCAGAACTAGGCCATGGAGACAGAAATTTTTGAGTATTAGTTGAACGTGACAGGGCAGTGCTGAGATACAATGTGCCCTTAATTTACTCTCCTCTATATCCTTCACTTGCATTTCACTCATTTTTGACAGCAGGTGATGCCTCTTAAGCTCCTCTTTGCAGGTGTCAAGGTCTGTCTGTCCAATTTGAATGGAGAGCAAAGTCATACACTTGCTCTGAAAGTTTGGAAAACTTCATGTCCTCTTCCAGTCACTTGCACTTTCTGGTTTGTACACAGAAATAGTATTTGGGTTTAAAGTGTTATATGAGGATATTTATGTTTGCCAGAGAACTCCTTTTTAAAGGAACTATTATTAATCATGTTGCATTTTTGAGCTCTTGTATTTACAGAGTGTTTGAACTTTCACCATAAAGTACACAAACAAGTGTCACAAGGGGAAAACATTCCTCTTGTTGCTAAAAATTTAGTGCTGCTGCTTACTGTGCACTAGAAAAAAAAAAAAAGACATAATATGGACCTTCTGTTTGTCCCATTTTTATTTTGCAGGGTCTGAAAATCTAATTGTGTCACGCCTTTAGCCATGTTCCGTGCAGGTCCGGCAGGACTGCTCTGAGAGATTTTTTTAGTTGTTTTTTTTCACGATCCTGTGTTTGTTTTCCTGGCTGGTAGTCTGTGAATTGAGGTGACATTTCCAAGGCATTGTCATGTAATTGAAACTCCCATTTAATTTCTGAACATTTGAGGGAGGCAAAGAAGGTGGCCAGTTGTGCCAGAGGATGCCATAGCCCATCTTGCCTAAAAATGGCAAAAAAGGAACTTGTTAGAGATGACACCATGGTCCCAGCAGGCTCTGGAGGTTTTGATCATTCCCTTTTCTCTTTTTCCCTTTTCTCTTTTTTTCTTTTTGGAGCCTGTTGTTCACAGGAACATTCTCAATCACAGGGATGTGTTTTAGTTGGCTGTGGATGCGTTACTGGTTGGGATCCCTAATTATTATCAATTTGCAGATTGCCTGGAATGTCTTATTAAAATTCGTGCGGAATGATTGACCATAATCAAAAAATTAATCACCAATCAGCCCTGGCAATTAACATTAGCAAGTCTATTTGCATATATCTGGTAATTTATGCTGCTGCTGGAAGAAGGGACTTTTCCTGAATGTTATTGATTAGGGGAGAAGAGCCAGATGCTTCTTTCACTGGGACATGAGTCTTTATTACATAGGGCTGATAATGTACAAGGAACTGAATCCTGCTCTAACGTGGACATCTTCAAGTGTCTGGAAGGAATTTCTTACCTATTTAAAGTGGGATATTTTGCTTTAAAAAAGCTTTGACTTTTGGCTCTTGTTTGCTCTAGGTGCTTTAAATCTGTTAGGATAAAAACACATCGTAGTATCAGCCTAGACAGTGAGATTTTCATTGCAAGAATTTACTTAATAGATGTAGCTATTTACTGTTATGAATAAGGAATTTTCAGGCTTGCAATTAATTTGATTAATTGTGGTATTTAATCTGTGAAGAACGGCATAACAGAGTCTTAATAGTGGTTGACAATAGTCTGCACTGTTCAGTCAATGGTTATTTTTTATAAATTTTTAATCTTTCTACAATTTTTTTCTTTTTAAGCTGATATTTTTATTGATGCCTTTGTAAAATGAGGTTTATTACCCAGTCATCAACACTGATTTTGTTTTCAAATTTGCTTGAAATTGCTTATAAGATATCACAACTGTTTGAAATGTTATGAGTCTGGTCAGATTTTCTGGTATTTATAATCTTTTTTGCACTGTAACCTTTGGTTTTGCTTCAACACCGTTCTGTGTCTCTCATACCTGATGCTGTAACTGCAGCTACATGAAAATGCAGGATCTGCTATCATAAATTCAGATTAGTTTTTCATTTATAACTGTTTAAATATTAAGAACAAATTAATTTAAGCCAATAGGCAAAGTGATAACAGTTTATCCTCTGGCCATTGCGGCCGTACTAGTGATAGCAGAATTAAATCTATTCCACTAACCAAAGAGGGTCAACAATTTAAGTGACAAAATTATATTGAAAAGAAAGGCCAGAAAAAACAGGGTTTCTCTCTCTAGTGTGTGAATTTAAAACACAGAACAGTGCAAAAAAAATTTAATTTAAAAAATTTGCATTCTTTTGATTGATATTAATTCTTAGTTGTAGTTTTACTATAAGCTGGAAATCTTTGTACTTCATAGAGGATTTTAAAAGAACCTCTTGTACGGAAATTTTAAAACTTGGCTGATTTTAAAACTAAAAAGTGCTCTCTAAAATACATGAGTAAATAATGGGAAACTCTATCCTTAACATAGCCAGATTGGTTTGTTCTCTGATGTCAGCTCTGTGCTTATCTCAGTCTTTCTTGTACAAAGATCTCTTTTCTTATTTATCTGACTGTATACACTTATCTGTTTTGCAAGCTTTGAATGCCTGTGTCCTTAATGCCATTAATATATTTCTCTGGTTTTCTTGACTTAATTTTTCTGCCATTATTGAATCCCGAAGTTGATTTGAAATGGGAGCAGATCAGACTCCAACTCTGATACAATAATCAGACCCACAGTAACTCCTTCTTCTTTCGGTGAGCAATAAGTGATCTGAGAAGAGCCTCGTCAAAACCTGAGATCCTGGATTAACCAATTATCACATCTGGTTTTTGCTGAAGTTAGTTGGTAACCGTGAGATCTTGTCACTGCAAAGTTCAGAGGTTAATTGAAATCAGAGAGGCATAACCCATTCAATTGTCCCGTTAATTATGCCCAGCTCCTGCCTCCCTCCTGCAGCCTCCCATCCCCAGCGGCCACGGGGGACAGCTGCCACTGGCCTCCTGTCACCCAGCTGGATGGCCAGAAAGCCTGAATGCCTGAGTCACTGGAGCCCATCAGAAATGCCTGTGAGAGGGGAAAGAGGCATGTGCAGGAGGGGAGGGAGCTGGTGACATCCCCATACATCATCCCGCAGCCACAGCATTACCAGTTTGTGCTGAGAGCTCTAATGCCCTGGGATTTACGGCAGGTGTGCTTTGCTCAGTGCAGAGCTTTGGTTGGGAAAACTGGGGAGGCGTTGGTTGGGATCCTGGGACACTGGCAGGGATTTCTGGCAGTGGCTTACAAGGATGGTCTTTATTCCTGCAGGAGTTTGTGTTGCGTTGGATGAGTAAAATTTTATGGTTAAAATACACCAATTTCCCTTCTTCTTTCACCAAAGCGATAGGAACAGTGGAATGGTGCTAGTAAGTATTAATTATCAAATGTCGTGATGGTAACTTTCCCAGGGTTTCTGCAGTCAGCAGTTACGCACTATTTACTGTACAGTAACCAGAGAAGCTCGGCAGATTTCAGAACTGAAGGGACATTAAAATGTTAAAATAGATCTGAATCTTGTAAATCTATACCGATCTGGGCAGGGGGGCAGAAATCATTGCCTTCAGTGGGAGCTGGCATGGGTATGGAGAAAAAGAAGTCTTCTCACTTGGGGTAGTTTTGAACTTTTGAGCGCAAGGATGGAAAATAACGTTGAGACTTAGAGATGGGTGGGCTATGAGTGTCCTAAAAACTGGGGTACTCAGGTAAGGAATCTAAAAATCTCGCCTTGAACATTTGTCCGAATTTCCCTGATTTAAACCTAATCTGTGTCTGTATGACTGTCAGTGCTGTGTCCCTTGGGAAATGCACCCTGGAGTCAGGACCCTGCTCTCGTGTGCTGCACAAACCTGAGACAAACCCACCCTTGGTCTTTATTCCCTGATTTTAATCTCAATTCTTTTTAATTTGGGTTCAAGTGACTGTTCTCAATAGTAGTGGGTGGCAGTGTGAGAATTACAGCCTGAAATGAGGGCCATGTTCCAATCACAACGAAATGCATAAATCACACAAATGATTCTTAGGAATAATTCTCCAATCTCTTGTTACTCATCCCCCAGAAATAACGATGTAACAGTGCTGGTAGTAATTTTTTCCTTTCCTCCTGCAAACACATTAAAATGAAACATCTTTGTATCTTCTTTCAAAAAGGCAAAAGCAAACCCTAAACTGTTGAAATCTTGTTAATGAAAACTAAAAATTTTTGAATTTCACTGCTCTTATTAGTTTTCAAAACGAACAAACAGAAAAAAATCCTAAAAATTCTCTTGTTGTTTTTATAACCAGCAGCAGCATTTTCTGGTTGTTTCTTTAACTAAAAAAAATCAAAGTTACTTGGTTCTACTTGATTTTAATGCACAAATATTACTTTGAAATGTAACTTAGCTTCTGACAAGCAAATAAAAATTATCATTTCTATTCTGTATACACTTAGAGCTAATACTTCATAAAAGCTTCTCCTCTGATGGGGTGACAACATATATAGACTATACACAACCATGAAAGGTTTTTTCTCTGTAATTTATGTGCCCTAGCCACATAGTGAGCCTATACACTGCTGAGGAGGAGAAGGTAAATCAATCAAGGGTGATTTCCAGTGAACAGCCATATCACATCTACCACCCATTTGCTCTTGGCTGGCTGAGAAATGAAGCAATTTAAACCTATTGGGTCACACTGAAATGGGGGCCAAAATCTTATCAATGTGCTGCACACAACGGAGCCTCATTTCATCTTCATTTCCAGAGGTCCATGGGCTGCCGTGTGTCCCCGCAGTCCATCAGTGTCTCTGGCATTGCAGCCAGCTCCTGGCTGCTCAGCTGATGCCAGAGGTGGGAAAAAAACTACTCATTGCTATGGAAGGAAAGGCTCTAGATCACAACATTTTTGATCTACAGGAAAAAATGCAGAGGAAAATGCAATTAGTGTTCAGTTATAATGCATATATGAAGATAAGCCTGAGAAATCCAATGTTGGGGTAGAATATGAAATGGGAAAATAAATGTTCTTCATTCACTTGCTTAACGTTTCATATAATCTTGGAAGTGTTCCACTGCCTGACCCTCATGTTTTCAGATTATTTCCACATCTGTCTCAAAGCCATACCCTCCTCAAATGGACCAAGCAGCTAGTTGCTTAGTTAAAATAATAATAATAAAGTGTAAGAGCACCCCAAGGGTGCTGAAGCTCCCCACAGCTCATGCTCTGTGCAGAGCAGAGCACCTGGAAAGGCTCAGACCCCATCCCAAGCCCACAGGCAGGAGTAACACACGGCATGTGTTCGCCGCTGGGTTTTCCTGTTCCTTGCTGCTTCATATTAAAAATGAAATTCCATATGGACTTTTTAATGGTTGCTTGGAAATGGGATGTCTGACACCCCGGAGGGACGTATTGGAATTCTGCACCTGATTGCTTTTCTCCCTTCTCCCCCACAGGACGAGTCAAAGGTTATGGTCCACAGGAGAAGGAGTTTGTCGGCAGCAGGTTCTCCTCAAGCTGAGAAGCTTCTTCCCTTTAATAGTGTGGGTAGGTTGTGTGTGGATGTAAATGAATTTAGGAATCTGATCCAAAATAAACTGACATGAACATGAAAGTTGAGGCTGACCCCAAAATAAACTGTTCTCATCCTAAACATTGGCAAGAGGAGCAAAACAAAGCAAGCAGAAATAAAGAGGAAGTTCAGAGCTAGGCACAAATCTTCATCCAAATCTGGTTTTTAACCTGCTTAAGGAAAGAATAAAAGGGCTTCTCTGAACCATAACACTTCTGAACAAACTTTTGAAAACTTCAGAAATAAGAATATTTTTAGTGTCTCTTGTGATGTTGTTCTCTCCAGTGTGATGTTACCCTTCTCCCAAGGGACCTGGGCTCATCTGTGCCAGGGTCATATGGGATGGTTCACAGCAAAATCTCTCACCTGAATCTTCCAAAACACCTCATAGTGCCCTGGGGTGCTCAGCCTTGCAATGCCTACAGTGGTGTTAGCACAGGAAGGGTTGGGAGACCAAGTGCTGGCATCTACTATTGAACCTGGGCTGCTGAAATATCGTTCTGCACGTTATTTCAATAATCTTCTCTCTCCAATTTAGTTAGTGAGACAGAAATCTGTCCTTGCACCTGGGTGTTGTTATATGAAACAATGACAAGCAGTATTTGCAATTCCAAATACTTAAAAATAATGAATCTGTTTTCCAAATCTTAGAAATAAGAAAATAGTTTTTTAAAAAGAATATTTTGGGTTATGTCTAATTTCTGCCTTCTGAACTCCTTTGGGTGCAGTTGGTTTACTTGTGAAGTATTTCAACAGAAATACATGGGTTTGAAGCTTCCTTTTAAAAATGACACTCAGCTTCTGACATATTCCTGTCTTCTAGATCTGAGCTTTAACAGCAAGACCAAACATTCCTGGTATATTTATACGTGTTAATAAATGCAAACTCCGTGCCAAAACCATATCCCCCACAATATGCAGAGAGCATCAGAAGTGAAAAGTAAATTAAATCTGTGACTGTTTCCTAGTTCTGTGCTAGAGGTTGCACAAATTTAAAGCAAGTGTGGGTTACAGCCAAATTTTGTTGCATGGGTTTCATTTACAGTAACATTGCTGCTGTCAGCTTGCTAGTAACCTCTCTTCTAGCCATCAAACATCATCATTAAAGGTTCAAGATAGGTAAAAAATAATTAATATAATAATATTTTTTAACTGACTTCTGCTTTTCTATAGGGTTTACCTTACATTTTTCCCTTTTTTATGAGTTTTGTTTTCATCATTTATTTTTAATACTGTTTCTTTGAATGCTGAGAGCTAAAACTCTAAAAATGAAAGTTGAGCTTCATAAGAATCACCTAATGGTTGAGGCCAAGGTGGTAATGAAAGCATCAGTCATCTTGAGACCTGTGATACATTCACTGGAATTAACAAAATCACTTGAGCTGGCAATGAAGGAGAGGTTGTCTTGTCATCAGGTCGCTCTGGGTGTATGTGATTTTATTTTAAAACTGTTGCTGCATTCTCAGAGTTTTTAAAGACTGGTACCAAATTCTGATAGACTTGATACAGATTTTCTTTTAAAATGTGCTCTTTGTGATATAAAAGCATGGTTGTTTGCAAGCAGACAGGCCCAATCCAGCTCTAGCCTGGTGTTATTAAAACATGAACAGTCTTTAGCCCAGAGCCAGTCCTCACCTGGCCAAAGGATTCCCCCATAACTGTCCTGTGCTGCACCCTGTGAGGTCTGTGTCCTGCTGCCCAGCCCATCCGTGCACAGGGTTCAATCCTCAGTGCAGCAGCTTGCTTTAGCTCTGGTGATGGCAGAAATTAGATTCCCTTGACTTCAGCCGTAGTTGTAAAACTTTCCAGAGTGAGGATTTCACTACTTTTTCTGTATATGAGCTCCACAGAGTTTGATGGAGTTTGCCTCCTCCAAGGAGTCACAGCAGTGTTTTTAAGTAGGTTTTCAAAAAAGAGTACATTCCAATTGTTACCCATAATTGATATAATATTACAAAAATCTGTGTAGTTTATTGGTTTGACAGCATGAACTATATTTTGGAAGTGTCCCGATATAAAATATTCCACCCTTTGTATTGTTCTTGTACACAAAGTGCATGGAGAAGATAAGCAACAAAATACCAGATGGATTTCCTTTGAAATGTAGTTACTATCCAGGTGCAGTCCCCACCTTTCATAGTCAGAGATTTCCATCATTTTAATAATATTCTTTTAAGTTATAGTATCAGCATCTCCTGACCTGAGCTATCAGCCAGTGCACTGCACAAGTTGTACTGGGGAGAAAGAGAGGGTTCACCTCTCCTGTCTCTTTTATCCCTGGATTTTTGTCCTGAGAATGGGAATTGAGGTGCCCACTGGTGCCCACCTGGGCAGTCACTTTCTGTGGGGGACATACAGGACCTGGGGGAGCTCTACTGAAATTCATTTGGTCTTCACATAAAGCCAAGCAAGAACATATTTTTGCCCTCTTTTCCTTGCAAAGGAGCAGACCAATAAAATAATAATATTAATAAAAGGCATAACCAGTCTCCCCTCCTGTTCTGACATGTTGAGTGCTAAAACTCAGATCAAGCCTACAAGGCAAAGTGAGAATGCAGTGAAAACAGGGGCTTTGTTTTAAGGGCGGAGCTGTGAACTTTTTAACTCTCTCAGTGCTGCCGGATGTGCCTCTTCACACTGCACACAGCTGCTGAAGGCTTCCAGGGACTGTGGGTGGTGGGTGAGGAAAGGGGAAGAGGTGGTTTAGCTATGCACAATATTTCCCATAAGAAATAAAGCAATAGAGTCTCACCTCACTGCCTGTTTTTCCACATGTATTGAGACGGGAATGTATTTATATAACCCTATTAAAAGGGAACACTCAGTAGCGAACTTGGTCTTTAAATAGCTACTGTTCTGCATATTCCTGTCTCCAAACTCCTCAATTTCAACTCACACCCACTTACATTCTTTTGACATATTCTTCAGGTTTGGGTTTTTTTGTGACTTTGGGGTCAAATCCAAAACTTATTGAAAGCAGTGGAAAGACACTCAGTGAATTCAGTGGAATTTGAATAATACTCTTAGAGCTCAGATACCATGGTGATAAATGCAATAAATTATATAGACAAAAGTGGCCCATTTTGGGCAAGCTCTGCTTCTACAGAAACAAATTAAACTGTTGCTATTGACTGCCCCAGGAATCAGTTCTGCCCCTTCCCTGGTGGCATTTAAGTAGCTCTAAAAACACTTTGCAAACAAGGGGAATATCTTTATCTCCCATTTACCGAATGGAATAAACTGAGACACAGAGCCACGATTAAACCTGGAAGTCAGGCAGTGCAAAAGAGCTGGAATTAGACCCAGATACCAGTCTCTGGACCACCCAGTGGAAAAAGAGTCTATTAGCTGCTAGCAGGCTCACAGACTCTCCTGGTGTTACCAGATCCCAGTGGTGCCAACAGGAGTGGAGATGGCAACCAACATTGTCCCGTAAATCGCTGGGTGTTAATGAACTGCGCAGCCCTGCAGAAGCTGTTTGTTTTTACCACCAAGATGCATTATTTCATCCTTCCCCCCACCTCAGTGTTCATATTTTCCCTTTGACTCCTGTTATTTTGGTTCCATTTAGCAAGTACATTCTTGGGTTTCTTTCCCCTGTGTCCCTCCAGCCACCTTAGTTTGCCCTTTTTTTTCCTTCTTTCCCTTAAAATCTTTTTTTTTTTCTCATTCAGTGTACTAAGTGGATTTACGACCCATTTAGGCAGCTTACAGTGGCATTGCTTTTACAGTTCAGAGGCAGAAGGGCAATAAAAAGATTTACAGTTACAGCAAGAGTCTGTTGCATGGAAGTTCGAGATCCAAATTAGACAAAGGGAGCAGGGCTGTGTGAGTGGCCAGTAAAAGAAGCTTGGAAACAAAAACAAATGAAACTGCTGTTAGAGGAGGAGATTGGGGTGGGGGCAGAGAAACAGGAGGAAAAGTTGCCTGTTAACTTCACGTTACTATTGCAACAGCTCTGTTAATTCTGTTATATAAAGCCCTTTTTCCTCCTTTTTTCCTCTCTCAATGTTGTTGTTGGACAGATTTCCTTTACAAACACAAATCTCAAACTGGAGAGCAGCAGCTTCACACAGTAGTTGAGATTCCAAGGCAGATATTCCCAGGATGTTGGCAGCTGTTTTTGCTGCTGCTGGGACTCTGGGATACAAACACCAGAGAATAAGCCAAGTGGCTGAAGGAGTTGGACTGGTCAGAGTGGAGCACTTCAGGTTGCATTGCTTTAGGATAGTCAGGCATTTAGTAGAAGCTGGACACAGGGAAATGGATTTGATCCTCTCTCACACTAGATTCTTCCTGCTGATTTGAAAAGAAACAGAACACCAGGCTTGACCAGATCCACTGGAATTCTTGACATTGTTTGGTTCCTTAGACCTTGGTTTTTGGTGCCTTGACTATTCTTTACTCACTGTGGGGTCATAGCCCTCCAGTAAAATTAGTGTTAGTGGTGGTAGAGAGGCCACTGGGATCCTCTGCATGAAAAAATACTCCATAAAGGTAGACCTTTAATCCATGTTCTTTGCTCCCACACATTCTCACATGGATGTTAATGCTCAAGTTTCTGGTTTTCTGGATGAGGCGAAAAGAAATTACAATATTTTTCTTAAATCCCTTCTAGATCTAGTTCTTCCTCCTTCATAAGAAAAGTCTTTTAATAATAATGGACATATTTTAGAGCGTTTTGGCTGGTGTTTTCCTTCTAGAGGAAGAAGCAGCAAGAGAGAATCTTCAGCCTAAACCAGAAACACATCACTCAGCCCCCTGTGGACATTTAAAAGCTAATTGGCAATTTCCAGCTGGACGTTTCTTCCCCCTTTTCCCCTGCCCAGCCCTGTGTCAATCCAGCTGTGAGCTGGACCCTCTCAGGGCTGCACCCATGCGGTGCCTGGTGCTGGTTTTGTTTCCTGCGTGTTCCCAGCGCTGGGGCCGGCATCCCTGTGCGCTCTGCTGTGCTGCCAGCTGGCTCCCTGCCCAGCTGGTGCTCCGTGTGCTCCACAAACCCCAGCTGAGCAGGCACTGATGGATTTCAGTGCCTTCCACTGGAGATTTTCAACAGGACACCGAACGGTTCCCAATTCTGCTGTGTCAGGGCTGTTCCTCTCTCTTCCTTTTTCAATCTCACTCGCTCTCGCTTCTGTCTCATTCCCTTTTTTCTTCTTCACTGAGAAGGGCCTTGAACTTCTGGCAGAGACTTGACATATGAGAGAAAGCACTGAAAAGGAGAAAAGACTATATTTTATGAGTGATGGTTAAAATGTATTCTTGAAGTACAATTTTTTTAAGTTGAATATAGTCGGGTGGACAATGCAGCAATTTCCATGAAAAATTCTTAGGGTAGTAAAAGGTTTCATTTTTCTGGGGAAAAAATATTTAGAATTAATATAGTCTTTTTACAGACTTACCATTTCTGTATTTCTTGTTGATTTTTCCTATTACCTCTTTTTATTCTTTTTATTTTTCTTTTATATTTATATAAGACATATGACCTCCAGTTATAAAGTTAAAAAAAGACCGAACAATCAGTAAACCGGTGACTTCCAGACTTTATTATGATTCCATAAATTTTAAAATCAAATCAGTATTTGCAGTTTGAATCAAGCTGGCAAAAACATGAAAACTATCATGGACCTCTTTTGAAAAAATCTACTGTTCTTTATAGAAATGGGTATATATTTCTAGGGGAAGGTGGGTAGAGCAACCTTCTTTCTTTATAAGGAAACAGGATTTTGAAAGCTACGTTTTAATGGCCATCAATGTCACAGGTCAAAACAGCCAGGATCCAACATCAGGTCTGAGATCATCAGAAAAGGTAAATTACTTTTTCCCCTGTCGAAATTGTTTTAACTCCTTCCCGTTCTGTTTTCCCTTCCACTCCTCACCTGTTCCAGAACAGACAAAGGACCATACAAGGGACTCAGCTGCCCTTCCTGTGTCTGTGATGGATCCCCCGTGGCACTGCTGGGGAGCAGGAGGTTCTGTCGTTCCCTCCAGCCCCTGCACGCTCAAGGCAAGGGCAAATCCCACAGCCCCAGCACAGCTCAGGCTGCCCAAGTGAGCTGAGCATAAAAACTACTTTTCCTTACCCAAGGAGGGGCCCCCACATCCCCTCGGAGCTGTTTTGGACTCTGAGTGCAATGTGCTCTGTCAACAAATAACTTGTGTTTTTTTAACTGGGTCGTTAGGAGCTGGGTCCTACCTCAGGCACGGGACGTGGGGAGGAAGTGGTGGGACCGGAGCAGGAGGGGAGACGGCGGCAGCCTCAGACCCAGAGGACTGCGAGGAAGCAAAATATGGACGGCTGCCAGAACAAATGCTGAGCCTTTTGGGAAACTGTTCCGAGGTCTTGTGAAAAAGGCGGAGAACAAAGAGGTGAAGGAAGGCACTAATAATGCCAGACCTCCAGGAGAGCCCTTGGCCATGTGCAGGTAGCTCCAATCCGTGTGGCCAGGTGGCACATTCCCCTCCTGCTCTGTTATCACACCTTTGATGAGGTTGTCTGTGGACATTGAGGCCAGAGCCTCTGGTCTGCAGCAATTCTATAAGTCTCCATATGTGGTCTACCTTTTGGGGCTGGAATGAGTATCCTCAAGGGCACTTATGTGGCTGAAAGTCTGTGAGGCCTCACCAAAGCACAATGTTGTGTTAGAAAGAGCAACATCTGGGCATATTCCTGGATGTGTTTCCTCCCAGGCTGATCTCCTTGAGTTTATGGCCCTCTGGCTTGTTTATTAAATTTTATTTTTGGGGTTCAAATCATTGTGAAGACTCATTGTGGGGTGGGGGGGGAAAAAGCTGATCTCAGCTTCTGCTTAATTAAAACTGATTCAAAAAGCTCATATTTTCAATCCTTGATTTCTCTAGAATTTTAGTGTAATAAGTCCCCTTTTTATATCACAAGTGACTACATTCAATATGGGTTTGGAACCTGAAGTTCCAAAGCCTGCAGGCGGCACCCAAGAGCATGGAATATGACTTGTCCAAGCTTTCTGTGTTCCTTGGCCAGATTCTGATCTCTGTCACCTTCCAAAGCTTTGCTGGGTGCCAGAGACAAGGATCTGATTCTGTATTTTTGTAAAATGAGGCTTCACTGATTTACAGCTGAAAAAAACCCAATAATACTTGCCACAGCTCCTTTCTCCCCAGGGCTGACGACTTCATTTTGTTGTTCAGTGGTCCATGGAAGGCTTTTTAGGTGCTGGTTTTTGGAGCGGGCGTGGTAATAGAAAGCACTCCTAACATGGGGAGCTGCAGAGCCTCACCCCATTGACAGGAGCAGAAATGACTCACAAACACACCAAAGCAAAATGGGCAGCTAGAGGGACACAAAAGTGGCAGGGTAAATAGGATATCCTGCCAAAACGCCGTCTAAGTGGCCATTAATGGACATCTGAGTTTTGCTAAATAATTAATGTGTCTGTTGTGTTTTTTTCTTATAGATCTTTCAAGGAATTTAGTTTCTGTTCCTTTGCATTTAGTTTCTGTTCCCTGAAATGTTGCTTTTGAGCCTGTCTTCTCAAGCATTTATAGCCATGGTCTGTAAGGCAGATTTCTAATAGCAGTTCCTGTCTGTTATGGTCAAAAAGCATTTAGCCCCAGGTGTGTAAGGAGGCAGATAGCTCTCTTTGTTCTCCTGGTGCAGTTTGGAAACTGAGGTGTAACCAGCTGAAGTGGGATTGCCAAAGGCAAGCTATAGGTCTCTATAATAGGCAAGAACAAGTCTTGTCCTTTGACTAACACAAAAAAAAAATAATGGAGCTCTAAAAACTACTAAAATGAGCTGTCTGAATCCTAGCCCTCCAGGGGTTCCAAATAATACTCTTTTGTCCGTCTCCACCCATAAAATATGTCTATTCTGTCATGTCTGGACTGAAAATATCAGTATTTTGCACTGGCTTTGCTATCCCACTTTGTTGACTCCCCCAGTGAAGAAATATAGAACCACAGAAAAGTTTTGGCTGGAAGGAACCTTAAAAATCATCTCGATCCACCCCCCCCAGGGCAGGGGCAGGGACACTTTCCACTATCCCAGGTTGCTCCAAGTCCCATTTGACCTGGTCTTGGACACTGCCAGGGATCCAGGGGCAGCCACAGCTTCTCTGGGCACCCTGTGCCAGGGCCTCTCCACCCTCACAGGGAGCAATTTCTTCCTAATATCTCATCTAAACCTCCTCTTTTTTCGTTTAAAGTCATTCCCATTTGTCCTGTCACTACTAATATCATATAAACTACAATATCATATAAACAATGGGAGGGAGAAATACTGGTAAGAGCTAGTCCCCTCCAAACATCATTTTTTAATGTCCTTTTTCTGTTTTTCCTTTGTCTCTTTGTGGTTGGGCTGGCTCCCCCAGATGGCTGGAATAGGCTTTGTTTCTTGTTTATCACAACACCCGAATATCTGGGGAGTTTTGCCACCTCCATCCAAAATCCTGGCTGTTGGTGTGAGAAAGATGTCAACTGTAACACAACAACTCATATCCTTTTTATCACCAGCTCTTTTCCCTCAGTACCAATTGACCACTTTGGCTTCAGCTTGTGGTTCCTGAAGGAACATAAACCAACATAATCATAGCATCGGTGGCTGATTCAAACACTGCCCAATGCTGGGAGAATCAGCAGGGCTGAGCTTTTGGGTTGGTCCTTGCTGAAGGTGCTGGGTGTTCAACATGCACTGCAGATGTGGGTGTGGATCCAGGGAGTTTGGAGACAGATGTTGGGTGCTGACCACACCAGCCCTAAAAGGGTAGACATGACACTGAGTGCTCTCCTCTGCTCTTAAAAATAGCAGGTAAGTCACAAATGAAGGCCTGAGCTTAGCTCCAAATGATGGTCAATTCCCTGAAACAACCCAAACCTTTCACCATATCCGCTTTGGACAAGGTGTTCTTCCTCTTCTGAAGCACAAAGGAAGGAAATGTATCTTCAGGAAATGTTTATTTTACCCACAGATTGTCTGAAGCAAAGTTTGACAATACCCGGAAATAAAAAAGTCCCCATAAAATTAATATAAAAATAGGTGGGGTTATTGACAGAATGCATGATTTTTATGAGCTAAAGAGAAGAAAATGTGCTGTAATGCTCTGTGCCAGCGGCTAAAGTGCAACCGGGCGACTGCAGTGCAGCTGATGTGTGACCCGTGGACCCTCCCGACTGCAGGCCAGGTGACCCAGGGGACAGGTCCCTGTCCTTGTCCTCCCAGCTCTTTGCACATCTTAACCCAGCCATTCAAAAAGAGGAACCAGTGAGATACTTTACTTTTTAAATATTAATATTTACATGTCAGAAGGGAGATGTTGTTTAACACCTAACACTGAGGGGGAATTTAACCTTCCAAATCTGTAGGAAGCCTCTTTCTTTCTTCAGACCCCACCAAATGTGTTAGACACATTTCTTCTGAACACTGAGGTTCAACTCCCCCTCCTTTTTTTCCCCACTTTTCTTTTTCCTAGCCATGGAGAGCTGTAGCAGAAACCTTGAAGGCAGCTGCTCTCTGGAAAAGAACCCTATGAGATTTAATATCTTGCCTTAAAATGAAGGAGTTAAAAAGAAAATAAAAGAAGTATTTAATTTCATTCTCTACAGCAGAGATCTGCCCAGTGTCAACCTCCCAGGCTTCCACAGAGACATCCCCTCGGTGGCTGCCTCATCCCAGGCTGGCACATCCCTGCAATCTGCCGCAGACCTGTGACCTCCTGCTCCTCCAGGCTGGCTCCAGCGAGCCACGCCGGGGCTGAGCTGCCTGAAATAGGCACGGAGAGAGGCTTCCACAGAAACCTCTAAATGGGTTTTAATGTCTCCCCGCCGTAGGATTCCCGGAATTAATTTGTGTCTGGCTTTTGAAATCAGGGATGTTGTGTTGAAGAAGATGGATGCTCCTAAGAAGTATTAGAAAGAATGAAGGGCTGACAGGGGTGGTTTATGCAGCAAGCCTGGCCATGGATACAGAGTAGTCAATGTGGTTGGTTGATTGAGATCAGATTTTTTTTTTATTTTTTCCAGTGGCGACGCCCATGTAGTTTATTTATTTATTTTCCCCTTTCACTTCAAGGCACCTAACAACAACACTGTATTTTATAAATCCCTGTGATTATAAATATAGAAGGATGTCATTCTTGGTTTCCTCAGAGGCCAGGAGCCTATACCCACAGGAGACGGATGGGAGAAGTAGCCAGCAAACCTTCTATATTATTGCAGAGAATTGCAGGAACTGGTTTTGGTTTACACCGCATGGGGAACACAGAGTCTGCACAGAGCATCTCCATTTACTGCTTCCTCTGCGAGCAGCCAAGGCAGGATTGCTGACACTCCCTCCACACTGTTCCCAGGCAGGGAATGATGCTCTGCAAAAGATGCAAAGCCACGGATTTGCATTGTTTCTGCTATCCTGCTTTCAGGATACAGCCTAAAAAACTTTAGAAGCGCTTCACACAACTGTGCAAAGCTGGTGTGAAAGTCCAGGCTGGTTCAGCTCCTTTCTCCACTTCCACTCTGTGCCTTGTCCCAGCAGAATGGCTCCAAGAACTGCTTGAAAAAAGCATCCCCTTTCTTTGTCTTGCGGGCAGCAGTGCAGATGAGACTTTGAGTTCCACAAGGTGTGGGTAGCAAACAGAGATTGTTGCTGCAGGATGAGTCAGGTTGTGCTGCAATGTTAGGAAGTGTTTTTCCAGTTTGGAAGATGATTTTTAAAAGTAGGGGATTTAGTTTACATTTTTTCATGAGCTACAAGGTCACTTGTGGAGTGAGAGCTGGATTTAGCTTTAGAGTCATCTCTCAGCTTTGAAGAAAGAAAAAACAACAGGCATGTTTGATTTTGGTGCTTTGCTTCATCTTCTTGCTGCTTTGGTCATGGGGCTGCTTGTGGTGTTGTGGGGGCAGCCCCACAAGGTCTCTGATCCTTCCCTCCTTTTCCTATCATTCACCTCCTCCCCAGCCCTACCGGAGTCAAATATAAACCTTCTTAAAATGAACACAAGATTCATTCCACTTGACCAAGCCTGACTTCCCAGAAAATAAACAGAGAGAGCAGAGCCAGCCAGCCCCCTCTCCTGGAGCTGCCAGCCTCTGGAGAGTTGGCGGGTGACCCAGAGCACTTCTGGGCTTTTTGGAGCAGAGAAGAGGGTGGAAAGGAGAGGGAGCCCACCCAAAGGATTCCCAGGGTCCACTGTAAAATAGCAGTATTTCTAAGTGTCTTAATTGTCACAGTTCTGGTTTCTTGTTTCAGTCTCAGTTGGACCCTGGATGAGTGAACACAACTATTTCCCTGCCCTGGAAACGGAACCAAAGGAATCAGGTCAGTAGGATCTATTAGTGCTATTGATAGAAGAGGTTTCTTCAGAGGCCAGCACTTAAACTAATCCAAACAAGGTAAAAGCCCTTTTATGATAATTTTTACTGTTACCTTTGTTTTCAAGGGGTAATGGTTTAAACTAAAACAGGGAGATTTCTATTAGATGTTGGGAAACAATTCTCCCATATGAGGGTGGTGAGGCCCTGGCACAGGATGCCCAGAGAAGCTGTGGCTGCCCCTGGATCCCTGGAAGTGTCCAAGGCTGGTCTAGATGGGTTCTTGGATCAATCTGGCCTACAAAATGACATCTCTGCCCATGACAGGGGGTTGGAACTAGATTATTTTTAAGGTCCCTTTCAACCCAAACCATTTCTATAAAAGTAAAAAAATAACCAAAACAAAAAACCAAAAAAAACCCCATCATCACAAAAGCTGTGTATATTCATTAAAAAGATGACTAAAAAATACAGAAAAGAATATGCTGAGCGGTTTTCCAACACACTTTTGCCTTCAGAGTGGATTAAGTTTCTGCTGCACAGAGGTCACCCAGCACTGCACTATTGGGGTGTGCCAGCACTGTGCCCTCTGCCCACGACAATGGACAAGTGAGTGGGCACTGGAGAGGCTTCAGTTCCCACTCTCCAGGGCAGATCTCCCAGACTCTGGACTTCCCCTGGCCGCTGGACCAGGCCTCTTCTGCGGGGTCACTCTCTCCTTCAGTGCCTCATAGCTACAAAAGGCAGAGAAGCTCTGTGATGCAGCTGCCCTAAAACCACAGGACCAGCTGTGACCTTTTGGACTTGAAGTCCATGTTTTTTTCCTTAGACTCCCAGCCCCGCAGGTGTTATCCTGCAATTCCCTGGGTGCAGGTGATTCTTTCTGAAATAGCATGGGAAAGAAACAAGTGTAGACAAAATAATAAATACACCTGTATAGGCCTCCCTTTCCTTACAGGCAGGAGATGTTTTGGGACCTAGGTCAGAGTTATCTGATATGTCCTGGATCCCCTCTCCCAGCACTCGTCACCTTCTCTAACTGACGATGTTTATCTGCCTTTCTTTTCCCAGGACAGGTATCTTTGATCTCATCTGGTCTCACTGTTAAACACTCTTGCAATGACAGCATGAGCTTCTGATCCCCTCTAATCCCAAAACATCCTGTGTGATTGTTTGAGTCTCTCGACTTTCTTCATCCACCAACAATACCTGAAGTTATTTTTTCTAAAAAAACAACCAAAAAAACCCCCAAAAAACAACCGAGAAAAACCAAAAAGAAAACTAAGTGAAAGAGAGCCTTTACACTGCAGCAAACTTGCTCTTTATGGAAAAAAAATCTTGAACTAAGCCAGCTGCAATGTTCCTTCCCAAGCGCTGACTGCAGAAGGCAGCAGTAGCCACGGTGCAAACTCAAACACCTTCCTCTGTGGGTCTTCTGCTTTGCCTGTGCTGATATTTACAGGCAGTCCTAATGAGGACAAATATAGTTAATGAGGATGGACAACACTTCTGCAAAATTACTTATATGCTGCTAAGGATAACATTCAAAGTTTAAAAATAAAAATCCAGGGAAAAGGTTTATTTTCATATTAGGTTTCAATTTGCTGCTATTTTTTTTTGTCTGTACTATCTGTTGCTTTCCTCTATAATCATTATCTATTCAAGACATAACAGATTAAAGCTAATTGTTAGGCCCCTCTGTTTTTCCTTCTTACTGTTTTATCTCCTAAGCAACTTTATTTGGTACAAGACAAATAATCTGAATTCCTGAAGTCAGAAACAAGGAGTGGGAGTCCGGGAAACTTGCTGCTGATCTAATGCAGTTTTTGCAAGTGTGGTTATGGTCAGAAACTCTAAATATGGCACCGTGTTACTGTACACACGGTGACTGCACCCTGTGTGTCAGGGGCTGAGTCACAGCACTGTAGTTTACTGACAAAAACATGTTTTACTACTCTCAGTAGTGACGAGTCAACAGAGCTGGGAGTGAAAGTGTTGAGTTTGTTGCATGGTCCCCAGCTGAATCCCAGAATCAGGGAAAGCTTTGGGATGGAAGGGATGTGAAAGATCATCTCCTTCCACGCCCAGCCATGGGCAGGGACACCTTCCCCTAGATCAGGTTGTGTAGAAAGGGTTTGGAGCCTGCCCAGGTTTTGCTGGCGGTGAGAGGGGTGGAAGCAGCAGAAGGGATGCGATTTGGCACACGGATGTCGAGGTGTTGGTCTGTGTGGGATAAAGATGCTGTGGATGAGGGATCACTTCCTGGCACCCCATGTGGGGAGCACAGTCAGGAGAGCTGTGATGCCCACGGCCACGATTGTCCTTCTCTGAAAGTGTTGGAAAAGTTTGTTTTCCAGGACCCTGCAGAACAGAAATGTCTTTCCAAGTCTTCATGCTGTGCAGCAGAGTTGTCACCCTGTGGCTCCATCTCCCCCCACTGCAGGACAGGCTCCTTCCACCAACAAATGAACCAGCAACAGTTCGATTTTTTCAACTTCTGAACTGAACTGGCTTGATCTGAATATTAATGACAGAATTTACAGTAATATGATATTTTTTCTTTTAACAAAGCCCCCTTTTAAAAAAATCTTTTCAATAATAAGTATCCACTTCTTCATCCACCAACAATACCTGAAGTTATTAAAAAACAAAACAAAACAAAACAAAAAAACAACAACCAAGAGCTCAGCTGGCATTCCCATACTGTCCACATTCATCCTAACCTTTAGTATTGACTGACTCATGCAGTATGCATCTGCAAGAGTTATTAATGGAAAGTATTAAAGAAATTCAGTTCAATATTTGGTAAATAGGAGGTGTCTTTTCTTTGTGCTTGAATTTATATTTCAAATGTCTATGTTTGTGTTATTTATATTAATATATTTCATGGGCTGCTTAGTAATAGTAGCAATTAAGATAATAACAATAAATACTAACAGTACTGAGCTCTTCTGCTTTTCATCTAAGGAGGTCAAGACTCAAGGGTGTATTCCTGGGGCTGGTATAATGTAGATTTGATCTCCTCCTGCTATTTCTTTTTGTGGAAAGTTAGGAGTGTCATGTGAAGATCAGATCGCCTGTATTTTGGCCTCTGGAATGTCTCTTAGGCATTATAAATGCCAGTAAGAAACATAAAATTGGAAAGAAAACAAACACCAGGACATTGAAAAATATAACCACAAATACTGACCTATTTGGGATTTTTTTTCTGATTTAGCAGAATGCTATTAATACTGTAATTAAAGCTATTTGGTAGCCTGGGGGCTTGAGCACCTGGCTCTTATTAGAGACGGTTCCATAGCATGTGGTGAAAAAAACCAAGAGGACAAGAGAGGAGATGGCCCAAAGGAGAACACAAGAGGGCACAGTGGCACCTGTGGTGCACTTTTTGTTTCTGGCTTTTTGAATTGTTGAGGGCAGGATGAATTCAGAGTTCTGTTTACATGACATAAATAATTACGGTAACAGGGTGCATTAGTGGGAACAGTAAAAATTTAATTTTGTCAACTTGGAGTGGATTATTTACTAGAATTATTTTTTTTTGTGGGTCAAAGATAGATGTGATGACTGTGTCATATAAGGTCAATGTGGCAATGAGCCCCACTGCAAGTTTGACAGAATTAATGAGGGCAGGCAGTAAGAATGTACTGATTGTATTAAATAAGGTACAAAATGCACATTCCAGGCAGGTGTTTCTGCACTTTCCTCATCAATTCCACTGTTCTTGTACTGTATTTTGCTGATGGAAACGAATTCTGTGATTTCAGAAACAAAGGACGCTGATGCTGCTTTTCATTTTCTGCCCAAGGAGAATAAATGTTTGTGCAAACCTTTTTTCATGTGGCTGCCCAGAAATGGCCCAAGTGAAGCCAAGAAACTGAACATTAAGCAACCTCCCCCTGGTGATGCTGCTGAAATGAGAGGTCAGTGGTGAAAACTTTCTTCTGAAAGAGTCAATGGTGTAAATAGATATTTGTAAGGATGTGATGCAGAGATAAGCAGGATCCTATCCCAGATGTTAATTTCAAGTTCAGAGATCACAATTGTGCTTAGATGTCTCCTGCAGGATGCTCTGTGGGGCAAACAGCCTCCCTGTGCTATGATCACCTGCCTGGGTGGGATTCTGTGGAGGGAGAGCTGGGGGAATAAGTCCAGCAAAGGTTTGTAAATGGCCTTTGCTGGGTTTGTTCTGTCAGTGGTTCTGATGTGCACAGGAGGTTACAGCCTGGGCCTTTATGTTGGCAGTTGTGGTTGAAACCTCTGGTGGCTGTAATCCATAACATGACATTCACAATTAAAAATTAACATCCCCTTTTTTATTTTTCAAAGAAACCCTCATCGTCAGGTCTCCCACACATACTATTTGTAAACACAACTTCTCCTCCCATCCAAACCTGCCTCTGGGACTTTCTCTCCCTGCCAGAAGTCAATCAATCCGGTGCTGTACACGAAGTTGTGGAAGGAAGATGCGATATAACAGCACACGCAACAAAGTACAGAAACAAGATCATTAACATCTTAATATCCTGCCCTGACATCTCACAAATTATTTTAGACTTCATAGCCAATGTAAACAGGTTTGTTTTCAACTCCCCTAATTGCCTGCTAATTGAGAGCAGATGCAGGCCTTAACTTTCGGCAGATAAAGAGCAGCCTCTTCTCCTGGGCTTCGCATCTATCATGAGGTCTCTGATGTGTGCTCTGAGCTTCCCTGGTTAGCGATGCCGAGGCAGAGGGGGATTGGAACGGCTCCTCTTGCCTGAACCTCGGTGAGACAGAAGGGAAGACAGAGCTGTGGGACTCATCAGTAACATCATCATCATTATTGTTTCATTTCGTACTCCAGTGCACTTTCTGCAACAGCGCAGGTCTCCTTCTGGGGGGGAGTTCTCCGAATTATAGATGGGCTTCTCGTTATGATAGAAATCACTGGGTTTATGAAAAATGCATTGCTGTCATATTCCATTATCTGCTTCCTCCCATGCTGCAATCCTGTAGCTTGCAAGTCATTAGATTCTTTTTCAGAGTTCCTTTGAAATAATCCTTTCAAAAAACACTATTCATTGGGTATGACCCCGGAGAGATACTGTCTGGTACTAAAGCTCTCTTTCAGTTCTGCGAGGGAGACCTGTAACAACAAGATAAGTGCATGTATATTCCAAGTCATGTCTGGAGTTTGCTGCCTCCCATTAAATGCAATAGGAGCTTGCAGTTCAAATGGTAGAATTTTGCTTTGTAAATGTAGGAGAAAATGGAGTTTAGATATATAGGTAAATTTGCATTTGGTAGTGATTTAATGTTCCATGGTCTGTTTTAGCTCCAACTTAAATATTACATTAAAACCATCAATAAAAAAAAAAGGAAAGGAAAAAGAAAAAATGTGCTAACTGCTGGGTTCAGAAGGAGTGGATGTGATTTTGTTCTTGCTGTCAGTGTGGCAGTGAGCTGCCTTTTATTTTCTCCTCTTCATTTAGCAAGTCAGCAGCAGCAGTTAAATGATAGCCCTCCGGTCTTTCTTCAGGACTGTTTTTGCAAATGAAAGCAGGAACTTCAAATCCTTGTGCTTTTCATATCACTTACAAGGTGTTTTGTGAATTTTAACATTTTTGCATCTATCTGTGAAACAGTGGAGGGGATGCAAGTGTTTCAAAGTGAGAAGTGCCCTTTGTGCAGAGGGGCTGCATGGCTTTGTACCACTGGGTTCAGGAGGTCATAAAGGGATGTTGAAGAGAAAAAAAACCAGTCAGAAATGAAAACGTTTGGTGGCTTGTGATTGATAAAGGGGATGGAAAAAAAAAAAAGGAAAGAGTTCACATCTAACCAGTGTCTTTCAGAAATACCTAAAGCACCTGGTGTCTGGATTATGAAACATTATTCAGTCCCAGAGCCACATACTGTCCAGGTTTTCACTGTGATTTCTCCACGAAGCACTTTTTCTCTCCCAGGGCTGGCTCCAGGCCTCCCTGTGAACACAAAGTCACCCCTGCTCACATTATCCCTCCCTGGAAAATTGCCACGAACCTTGCAGAATCCAGTCCTGATCTACCAGCAATGTGAGGGGTTTAATAGGAGGGCAGGGGGCTTGCAGTCAGTAGCACAAGGCATAACACACTAGAGCAGTGGTCCATTAAATCAGCATGCTGGGGCCCAGGCATTTACAGTCACACAGTCAGATGTTTCCAGTAATTATTTCCCCATAGCATTTTTATTAGGTGCTCCATAAATAATATTCACTGCCATGCTCTTCTCACGGTCTTTTACAAAAAAAAAATTAAAAAAAATAGTAAGGTAGGAGAGAAAAAGAAGGGGAATTAACTTTACTTTCAACTGGATTTTGAGGTAGTTTTGTCTTTGAGCCCTATTGGAGCAGATAAGAACTTGGAAAATATGGGCAAATTAGTTCCTACTGACCAAACATTGTGGCCTGGTACAATCAATGGACCAGTTTAATGCAAGAATCACAGAACAGTCAGAGAATCACAGAAGGGTTTGGGGTGGGAGAGACCTTAAAACTCATTTGTTCCACCCCTTGCTGTGGGCAGGGACACCTTGCACTATCCCAAGTTGCTCCAAGCCTTGTCTAACCTGGACTTGAACAGCTCCAGGGATGGAGCAGCCACAGCTTCTCTGGGCACCCTGTGCCAGGCCCTCCCCACCCTCACAGGGAAAAATTTCTTCCTCATATCCAATCTAAACCTGCTCTTGGTCTGAAGCCATTCCTCCTTGTTCTGTCACTGCACACCCTTGTAAAAGTCCCACTGGCAAGATTCTGTTTCAGATTTAGATTTGTCTTCTTGTGATCCCATGCAGACCTGGGATTGACAAGCAAGTCAGTGCTGGGGTTGGAGTGAGATCTTTTTCCTATGTACTGTTTATTTGTTGTTCACTTTTTTTGGTAGTATTTACATAGTTCAAATCCAGGGTCATTCCACCAACAAAAGGCAATGGCCTCTCCTCTGTGGAAGAACCTCCCAAAACTCAACACTGTCACTGTGTGTTTAATCTGCTCTCTACATGCAGCCTTTATTGCCAAGCATTGGCTTTTCAATGTAGGCTACTGTGCAAAGGCTTTTTCCAGGAAATATCACTGCCTTGTCTCAGTTACAGCATTAATGTTAAGCAATACAGCTTCTTTCCTGGCACTAGCACTTGTGTTTTGTGAAGGGCTTTTACTCAGGTATTTAATTTTCAGCATCAATTTTCTATCCAAAGTAAGAATCCTCAAACAAACTCAAGGATCTGGGGACTTATTTTTGTTCTTACTGGACTGCAATATTGCAGCCAACCCCAAGCAGAATTCAGAGGAACAACAGTAAAAGGAAGTGGAGTAAATAATCATGGTTCAGGTTTGCTACAAGGGTCACAAACTCTTCCACCTGTGTGTGCAAAACCTCCAAGCAGCAGGAGGTGGGTATTTATATAGATCAATCCACAAGTGCAATACTTCTGTCTAAGCTGAAAAGCTGAGTTGGAAGGTTTGGGTTGGATATCAGGAAAGAAATTTTCATGCAGAGGGTGAGCACTGGAACAGCCTCCCCAGGGTAGTGGTTGCAGCCAAGCCTGTCTGAGTTCAAGGATCATTTGGCCAATGCTCTCAGGGATGCACAGGGTGGGAATGTTGGGGTGTCTGTGCAGGGCCAGGAGCTGGACTCGATGGTCCTGATGGGTCCCTTCCAACTATTCTATGATTCTGTGACAAGTGTGGAGGTGTGCACAGGGAGCACAGAAATTGCTAATAGCTGGGCAGTAACGAGATCTTCAAATAAAGAGGGTGGGTTTGCTTGTAGAAACCGTCAGTGTCCGCTCAGCTCAGGTGGCCCCGTCCCCTGCTCTCCAGCCGTGCTCATGAGGCTTCAGTGGCTCACGGCTCTCTCAAAGGGTTTGGGTATTTACATGCAGGTCATTGTCAGTGGGCTGGAGCTATCTCAGCAGCCCTGGCTGGTGACTGAGACGTGTGATAAAAACATTGGAGCCAAGGCTAGGGTCAGACCTAACAGAACTCTTAGACCTTGGCTAAAAAAGCTGGGTGAGGGATTTTCCTGCAGCTCTAAAAGATGCTCTGCTCTTGGCCATGGCTGTAGCAATGTCAGGGACGTCCTGGCAAGAGGAAGAGGCGAATCCTCTGCTCCTCAGAAAATCTCACTTCCAGATCATTTCTCTGTTCCTTTTGTTCTCTGTTTCATTTCTGGACTGGGGAAGTTGTAGCCTGAAATTAGATAAGAAACCATTCAATATAAATGTATGTATCTATTTTGTGCTATAGGAAAACTCAGTTCAGTGAACCCAGGCCATTGGCATTTTATAATTTCCTCTTGCTCCAGCAGGTAATGGATTAACCCATTGTTATTCATCTCTAAAGGAACAGAGAAAAAGATATAGTCTGCAAAGATCATGATTTTTAGAAAAAAAATACATTGGGTTTTTAAAGAAATATTTTATTGGAACCATAAGGTTTCTTTTTTTGAGAGAGAAAATTTGAAATCCGGAGTTTATTTTTCCTTCAGTGTCTCTCCTAAGAACCAACAGGATTTGAGATATTTTTTTCTTCTCTCTTGTGTTTGTGCCTACTTATTAAACACACATGTGGCCTGGATTCCTTGCGTAGGTGCAAAGAGGTTTGGAAAAAAAAGGAAAAGAAAAAAAGGTGCAACCCAGTCCATTGACCTGTCTCTTTGCCCTTAGGACTCTTTCGAACAGCTGTGAGAAAAAGAAAAGAGTGGGGGAGAGGTAAAAAAAAAGAGGCAGTTTAACAAGCCAAATCCAGATGTTCATTTCATACACACACCCTGAACAGCTTTTGCATGGTTTATTTCGTTTTCTGAAACCATTTTTCACCAGCCTGTTTTCTCAGCTGGGAAACTTCTGGTGTAGTGTTTTCAAAAAAATATTGCATTTGGCATTACAAGAAAACAGAGCCTTTAAGACATTAAAAGGACAATATCCTTGTTTGACTTGGCCCAGGGAAGCAGGGCTATAGGAATTTTAGATTTTTGTACCACCCAAAGAATTGGTAAAAGAAATTTTCCACTCTTAAACTCAGTTTACATGGGAATTTGAGAGTTGATTTAGCTTGATTTTTTTTTTTCTTTTAGAGACTTTTCTGTGGACTTTGTGTTGGTGTAGATGGACTTTATTAGTGTGAAGGAATAAGCAAAGTGATAGCAATTTTTTTGATTTTAGATCATGATGTACCACAGTTCAAAACTCAAACTGATGCTGAATGAACTCTCTTTTGTTTTGTGTTATTCTCACCAATATCCACAGAAGGCAGACAGACAAATCTGAAATTATTTTTTACTGGCACAATTGCTTTTTATTTATCATTTATACCAACCCTGTGAACAACTGATTGCCGGGGGATGGTGGCAGAACAGGGTCTACACTGAGTTTAGAGGTGCCCAAAGACTGGGGGGCAGTGAGTGAAATTAGGGAAGATCAAGTGCAAATCAGACCTATCCTGCTCTCACTGAGGTAATCAGGGGATATATTTCTCTTCAGAATGCTCAGTGCAAACCCCAACTCCATTGAAGCCAGTGGATGATTTGCAGTTTGCTGTCCTTCAAAATTTAGGTAAAAAAACCCACATTTTTTCAACCCGTGAGCTCCTACAAGTGCCATTCACTATCACTTATTGTTTTAGAGAGAGAATTGATACAAATTCCTCCATGTAAAGGAAGGTCTCTAACTTTACAACAACTTTAAACAATGCTTTGGTGATCCTCTTGTCCACCTTCATGAAAAAAATTGAAGATATTCTATCAGAATTGTCACCATCCTGTAGAGATCTCAGAACCCACTGGCTATGACAAAAAGCAGGTGACAGGAATTGTGAGAATTTGAAGACATGTTTTGTGGTTAAATTCAATAGACAATGGGGAAAAAAGTATTGAACAATCCTGATTCCTAAAACTGCAACATTACTTTAAAAAGTAAATAGAAATTCTTAGCACATTAAAATGTCCCACACCATGTTTTCCTTTCAATTTGCTACTGCTACATAAGGATAAATTACCAGGTGTCTCTTGCACACAGATCGTGGCAGGATTTCGGGGTGTGTGCCTGTCCATGTGTGCATCCTTCAGCCTTTCAGCACCTGGTAGTGGGGAATATTGGCATTTTGGTGTCAGAACACCTCCAAATGGGCTATAAATATTTGGTCGTTGAACTAATATTCTCTTCAGACAGAATTTTTAAAAAATCAACAAAAATTTAATTAATACTTAAAATTCATTATGCAGATCATTATTTCCGGTACAGAATTGGAGTGGAAAGATGCTGAGCATTCCTAGTAAGTTCTGATGAGCAGACTGGGGGTCTTTTTAAAGCCACTAACTTGGTACACAGATTGAATAATCCTGGAAAATACATGTATTGTCTGTCTGTTTTAGGAGACTGGAAATGTGTGATGGGAAACAGTGCCTTGATGTGGTTTTCCCTGCTCCTCTTTATCTGGAGTATGCAGCACAAAAACATGTGTGTGTGTTTCTGTGTTTATGTACATACATATTTACATGTACAGTATTAGGCACATCTTTAAAAATCTAATTCCTTGATTTAAAAGGACAGTCTGTTTGTATGAATATCAAGCCTAGAACCCAGGCATCTTCACCTCTGACTTTGGGTAATTAGACCTCTTCATATCTAACATCAGAGATAGAGAAATCCAGAAACATCTGCAGAGATATTGTCAAGACTGTGTTTGGAATTATTCTGTCAGCCAGTGCCTATACAATGAACTTAGAAAATGTCATTTTAGAGGTATCAGGTTATAAATTTATACAAATACCACTATCTACATCTCTTCTAGAAGGATGGCAGCATGGAAGTGATGTCAAGGTTGCATCCTGTGCTTGCACAGCATGTGGAGCCTTAGCCTGTGGATGGAGCAGTTTATAGAACACTGTAAGACAAGTCTATGAAGATGATTTGGGAACTGAGAAGAAAATGAGGAGGTAATGTTGCTGCATGAGGAAATTTGGGATAACACTGCTCTGTGCTGTCAGTCTGGGTCCCTCCAGTCATGAAAAGGGATAAGAGTAAGTCTGGTGAAGTGTGAGGGCTTTTATCTCTTTCTGTCTTTCAGCAGAACAATGACCCAGGCCACATGGCCTCCCAAAAATGCCTTCCTTGTTTAGCCAAAAATGATGCCCTGTAGACATTTCCAATCACAGCACTGAAATGGTTGCATTTATTATAACAGCCTTCCACAGACTTCGGTTCAGTAGTCTGTTCTGAGAGGGGCTAATACTGGCTCTGGGAACACCGTTATCCATGGTGAGGAATCCCAGCAGTGGTGTCTGGGATCTCATTTGGTGCCCCACAACACAGGACAAGCTCAGTGTTGCTCCCTGTAACTCCACAATCCATCTCCCTTGAGTTTCTCTGCAGCTTCAACCCAGGTTTGCCTAAAAAGTTTAGGTTTTACATTACCATTTTACAAAGTACAGGGAAATATTTCCTGTTAAAATGATCAAGGGGAAATCATTATATTCCTATTTGTCTTTCCTTGATAAATTCACTTTGATACCTCTAATTGTCACTGCAGGAAAGTTGTGTGTCATCCTTAGTTATCTTCTCCAAAGACTCCCTGCCATGATGGCTCTGCCAGTGAGAAGAAATGCATTGAGTTTCAAGGGAATTTTTGCCAATATTGTTGCACTGTTTTCTGGAGACCTCTTTGTTATAGATGGTGATGCTGGTGATGCTCACAGAGAATTAAAAACTCTGCCATGAAGGCACAAAAGGCAGGTGGAGCACACTCTATTTCCAGAAAAGTTTTTTTATGGTTTGTAGGAGTGAAATAAAAACTTTTCATTTAGAGGAGGACATTAGGGTTGAGGTAGGAGATGGGGATTTTGAAAGGTGATTGTCTATATCAATGCAAAAATTATAATTGGTGCTCTCAGAATCATGGACCAGTTCAGATTGAAACTGGCATTTGTAGATCAACTTGCCCCTGCTTAAAAGAGGGCCAACTTCAAAGGTAGCTAAGGTTTCTCAGGGCCATGTTCTGTCAAGTTTTAAAAATCTGCAAGGCTAGGTGTTTTACCATCTTTTTGTGCAACCTGTTCCAGAACTTAACTGTCCTCCTTTCAATTTATTTTTTAATGAAGTAGGAATTTGTCTTGTTGCAACTTGTGATCATTGCCTTTCATCCTTTCACTGTATCTGAGAAAAGTTGAACTCGATCTCCTGTGTAGCCATCTATCAGTAGCAGAAGGCACCAGTTAAAGACCCTTCTTTAACTCTTAGATTTTTCAGGCTGAACAAATTCATCTCCCTCATCTTTTCCTTATGTGTTTTGCTATCTTGCTAGTCTGCTGCTGGGCTCAATTTAATTTGTTGGTGTTGTTCTAGCACTGTGAGCAGGGAAAACCATCCAAAAGTGGAACTGGGCTTCAGTTGTGGCTAATATTTTGTATTAATTGTCTACTCTGTTAACATCATGATGCTCAAGCCTTGGCCATAACAGTAATATAATGGCTCTCATTCAAATGTTGGGAATATCAGGGTGTACCTGCTTGGAAGAGCCTCTCTCCTTACACCCTGTGCCCAGGTCATCCTGTCCCATTCCTTTGGCTCTCTGTGATAGCAATACAGTTAATTGCCTGTTTTCTCTTTGCTGAACTGACTGGTTTGTCCTGGAGATGCTGAGTTTTTTTTTCTGCTTTCACGAAGTGCATATGATCCTATGGACTTTTACAAAGGAATCAGAAACATCCTCGAAAAAAAAGCAGAAGGAGTAGAAAGCCCTCAATTTCTTCTTCTATGAATAATTTAGTGCCAAGTTAACTGAAACGTTTGAAAAAGAGATTTTTGGTGCCCAGCTTCATTAAACCCTCTATCCCCAAATGGATTCTCTATCAGTGTCAGCATCCAACACTTCATCTTGTCCCAATCACTGCAAAGGCCTCGTGGAAATAAAATGCAGAGGAAGGGAGAGGCAAGGCAGATTATTGTTGCCATTAGGCATGTCTGTGAGTGCGCACATGTGCTCTATAAACTCACAGTGAGGGTGAAAACAGGATCTGGATGGAAAGAAGGAACGAAGCCACAAACCATATAAACCTTCCAAAACACGTGCTCCTTTGGGTGGTGGGCTGCGCCGTTAAAGAGCGTTGTGCCACACTCCAACTCCCTTTTCTCAGAGCACAAGGTTTAACCAGAGGATTCTGTTCTCGTCCACTGAGCCTTTACCAGCACAGTGAGTGGGACCCCCTTCTCTTGGCAGAGATTTCTGTCAGCGATCTGTCTTCTGCAGCTATTTCCGTGGGAAGGCCCTCCATCTGCTGCTTGGCAGAGAAGGGAACTTTCCTCTCAAATGTTTTCTCTCTCTCTTGCTCACCCTGTTTAAGGTGTACCCTTTGGAAATCTCCAACTTCCAAGATTTATTTTTTCACAGGGTACGTACTTTGTTTTACGTGGTCTGGCTTTCTTTTCTTCTCACAAAACGCCACCCCCGTGCCCTGCTTATCCTGGCACAGGGAGAAGAATGCTGTTTGCTTTAACATTACCTTGGGTCTCAGTATGCAACAGGTCAAAAGATGTGACAAGTACACATGCTAATCCCTTTCCCTTTCAGTTAATAGAATAACACAGATGGGAAAGTTTACATTGGGATCTGACACTCGCTCTGAGCTGAAGTTAAAAAGGAGATGGGGTTGGACATTACATTTCAGATCAGGGCAGTTACTGCACAAACTCACCTTCCCACTCAGCATCAGGTTGTTCCTGCTATCCTAAACCCTGTTTGCTCTGCTAAGAATGTCCCCCTTCCCCTTCTCCTCTCCTTTTGAGAGTAGTTTGTAGAGTTGGCTAAGTCTTGGAAAGTTTTTGCAGAATAAAATATTCCCCAAGAATCAGTGATGTTCAAGTGAAAAAATGTCAACATTTTCCACTGAAACACCACCATTGGTGACTTTTTAAACACTTGGCATTTCTAAGCATTGAAATATCACATAAGAAAATCATTCCCACCAGATACCAACCAGATACTTTCTTAGAAATATTAAACTGATTTCAATAAAATTCCATATTACCGGTTTTGTCACGTCTAATCATGCTGTTTATATTTCATTTGGCTCTGTTTTCTGTTTCTTTGTAGCCTCCAGAACATGTCCTCTGACATTCTGCGTGACACAGCCCACTTGTAAATTTGCTTGCCTGAAGATTTACCACTCTACATTATTCCTGCAGGGAACACACAGAAGAATAAAACCTAGGATTGTGCCTCAAGGGGAAAAGCTGCAGCAATGACTGACTTAAAGGGGTGGTCCACATCGCACCAAAACCACTTTCTTGCCACCAGGTATGTACCATTTCACAGTGTCTTTCATGAGAACCTTCTGCCAGCTCCCATGATCCCTCAAGATCAAGATTCTCATTACTGGGAACTCCTTACAATTAAGATTTTGAGAGTATCCCTGTAATAAGAATATCTAGGATATATTCTTATATACATGTGGGCCTCCGAGTATGTGTGAAGAAATTGTATTTTCTGTATTTTTTTTAAAATCTCAATTCTATAAACAAAGCTATATGTTAATTAATAAAATAAAAATTAGAAATGCAATAAAATCCATATTCTTAACTTAAAAAGAGCATGTATGTACTGGACTTACTAGCAATAAAAATATTCCATTTTATTAGAAACTGTGCCTGTATGGTTTACCGCAAATTTATTGTTCATGGGAAACACTCAGTGACCTGTTTTCTGATTAGAGAACTAACATTTGGGTTTGAGAATCACTGCCTGCCTGTTTCATCTGATTTCTTTGAAAATGTGCAGTTTCATAACTGCTTTTTCACATTGCGTTTTACACTTCTCCATAAATTTCACGGCAGAGAGGGCGTGTACCTCTCTCACCCTGGTACCTTCCGAAAACTGTGATAACTCACTAATGATTCAGAAATCAAGATCTCAAATCCTAAATTCAAGATCTTCCTCTTCAACTTGGCAACAGCTCTGAGGTTCAATTGCAGAACATGCAGAGGACAGCAAACAGCAAGCTCAGTTTGAATAAACTCAAAGCCTCAAATTTTTGTGAAAGATCCATGGAGGTCAATGGGGATGTGTTTCCCAACAGGGAGCATGAGGAAGACCAGCTTAAACTAGAGGCTTGTATTTTAGAGGCTAGAGGCTTGTATGGTTGAGGTGAGAGAGATCCCACAATGGGGGCTGGTCTGCAGAGTGGTGTAGATAGCACAGCACAAGGTTCAGGACACCTCAGATTGGGCAGTTTTCTGATATGTTAGTGCTGATCTTCCTTGCTGTTGATGTTTGAAAAGGGCACTTCCAGGGAAGCTGTGTGTCCCACAGAAGCTCTGATCTGATTTTGGAGGTGTCATTTTCCTCCTCTGTAGAAAACGCTGAAACAGCAACTTACTGCTGACCTGCATTTGATGAAACGTGCATCAGGTGAGTCCAGGTTGCTTTTCCTACACAGGGACCAGCATTCCCACTGTTTCTGCTGGATGTTCAGGCTCCTTATTTGGGGCAAGGCACCTAAATGCTTTTGTCACCCTGACCTTTATGCTCTGTTGTAATTTCACTTCTGACTTCTTGACTAAGACCTCTCGCAAGGGAGAGCAATTAGTGCCCATCACAAGGAAAGCTTTTGCAACATGGGTGACTGCCCACAAGAAACACAGTTGAGACCACCAACTGCTTTATTTGTTTTTCTTCCAATTTCTGCTGATTGAGAAGCTCATGAGATACATCTCATTTCCCTGGAGGTCCCCAGGGAAGCAGTGGTCAGACAGTCCTTTTCCAGCCCGCTTTGGGCAACGCTGGTGGTACAGCCCTGCCCTTGGGTTGCTGTGCTGGTAGCACAGGCAACTCACAGGTTATTGAATTCTGCCTAATAGAGCCCTGATTCAATGCTGCTGGCAGCTTATTTCAGCTACCAAACTCTTATTATTTGATGGTAGACACTTTAATTCACTGCTATTCAGAGTCTGATTTGGGCAAGTTACGTAGCGGAAAATGGTACCATGTCCTGAGCTACAGGTTGTGAAATATTAAACAAAAGTCTCCAATAATGGGGTTGGTGCTAGAGGGGCTCCATTGTGGGTGGGAGCCACTGTCCTGGCCTTTTTGAAAATAACCCCCTGCTCACTGCAGTGCCAGGTGAAGGCTCTCAGATCTATATCTATCTGCAAACCCAAGTTAAAAAATTTCAGATATCATTGGATTTCCCTTCACTAAGTTATCATCAAATCAAAGAATCCTAAAATCCCCTGAGTTGGAAGGGACCATCAATGTCAGGCTCCTGGCCCTGCACAGGACAGCCCCAAGGATCCCACCCTGTGCCTGAGAGCGTTGTATGTTATGCCCACAGGTACTGCCCAGTGCAATCAGTAACATCTAAACTACATCATCCTTCTGCTAATTTGAGCAGGAATCTTGGTATCCCTTCAAATCTCTCTCTTCCCTGCTTCCTTCAGTTTGAGGGAGGCCAGTAATTTGCTGGTGGCTGTTTAACCTCAGGAGGCCTTTTTGCTTTCCTGTCTCCTACCCCACACAGCCTGAGACGCCCTTGCCAGCAAGCTGAGCTGAGGCTCGCCTCATTTCCTCCCCTGTAATTCCACTCTTGGATGAGAAAGGCACTGAATAGATCAAATTTACCTCTTCCTCTGTGGCTGGGCTATCAGTGCTTCCTGTGTATGGGAACAGACCAAGTCACAGTGAGTTCTAGGACTAATTCAGGTAGAGACAGAGCCTTCACTGTAACTGGACCTTGGATATGAATATCTCAAAGAATTAAAAAATTATGGTTCTGCTGTGTAAATAAAATATGTCAACACATCCATTTTATAAAATTATCTGTGCTAGATTTAGGACTTGCCTCTACTGATATTATTTGGAGCGTTTCCACCAACTTTAGTTTGAGCTGGATTATCTTAGAAATAATTTTTGATGGTGTCATTTGTGGTTCTTTGTTGACTTCTTTAATTCAACGTATTTCCATATAAGAAAGATCTTTGCTTCCTAACACAGGAAGTAAAACACAGGCCTGATCTCTGTAACCTCACAAGCCAGAAACCGTTACAAGATCATGTCCACTACAAGCTGTAAAATCTTTTTTTAAAAAAATATCTCAATTATCCAGAAAATGTGTTTTCATGATGAGGCAAAGGCACAGCATGAATGCAGTTTCATGTAAAGCATACAATTAAATACGTGTGTGTGTAGATTATAAAACTGTTTGGGAAAAACAGCTCAAAGATAAACACCCAATGAGTTATTTGTCTGGTAAGATAGCCTATGTTTATTCTCATTCCAGAGATTCTGTGTCTGATCAAACCAGATTTAAAACAAAACATTCAAAATATAGGTTATTTTTGGACCAAGAGAATAAAGTTTTCCCCTGCCATGATGCCTACAAAGGGAGCTGGCAATGCCAGGGAACACGATGTGCTGGGACTCCTGCTTATCACAGTTGTTCTCTTTTAGATCTCTTTTATTTCTTGTTTGTTTGTCTCTGTCTCTCTCTTGGCCTACATTTAGATATTACGCTTCTTGGACAAAGTGTGACTTGGCATTCATTGTTCCAACAGTCAGAGCTTATTTCAAAGGAGCTCTCGATCTGGAGTTGATGATGATAATAGATATGGAGTGCAAGTCACAAAAGAAAGTTCCACAGCTGAGCTTGGTGCAAAGAGTGCAACATTAGGAAAGGTTTATGAAAAAGCACAGTTTTTGCAGCATCTTGTTTAGTTCCTGTTTCAGTCTCTGATTATGGATTTCAGGGAAGAGGTGACCACGTACATCCTGCAGAGTTTCCTCCTGGTGATACCTCTGTGATGGCTTGGCCATCCCCGGACATGGCAGGGAGCATTGGGCAACATGTTTACATTTCATGTGACTTTCCTGTGAGTCACATCTCCTTTTGTCACCAGAGCATCCCATCCTATCCCATCTCATCTCAACACTTGCTTTCAGAGAATTTGGTTGACTCATCACTCCTAGGTTTCTTTTTCCTTTGCAAGATTCTCCTTCCCTTCACCTGATGCCAGTCCTGCCTTATCTTTGGCACCACTCTGGTACATTTATGAATCTGCAGAGCCCAAATGTACCGTTGGAACACAGTCCTACACAGAGATAGGAGAAGGAGGTACGTTAGAGTGGCACCATTCCTGGAAGAGCAGCAGGAGATGGAAAATGTCCATGAATTCAGGGCTGTTTTCAGGCAGACTAAATTCTACCTATGTTCTCTTGCCTAATGTTAGCCACAAGACATTCTGGACCTTCAGAGTTGCCAAACCAATAGGAAAGCAAAGCTGAAGTAGGAGAATTAGATGGAATACAGCTGTTGGAGGCCACGTGAGTCTGTGTCCTTCACAGTCTTGGAACTTCCTGGCACAGCCATGGCTATTTTTGTGTTCTGAAAATTCTGAAAACATGCAGCAAAATATTTGTGAAGAACTTTTGAGTGCATTCAAAACAATCTGTCTTTTAAAAGGGTGTGAACTAAAAAGCTGTCAGTTCCTTCTGGGGTTGAATGGGAAATTGAATATAATTTTTGTTCACTTAATTGGTTTTGTAAATTTAACAATTTAAGCTTGAAATTAAAAAAATATCCTCAATGTTTAAAACTGTTAATAAAAAATGCAGATATTTCCTTCTGAAGACTTGAAAACTCAACATTTAAATGTTTTATAGTTTGAGAAAGATATTTTAAACATTAGATTTTGCAGCAACTTACACAGAGCTGGGGAACATTTTGGTTGATGAGAAATGAGATTTTGGTGAAATCTTTGCTATAACATTTTGAGCAGCTCTAGACATCAATCGTGTCCCTTCTCCCTTCCGGAATATACTCAGACACTACCAAAGACAGGACATGGCTTCACTCAAGACTGCAGCTGTAATATTCCTTTTTCCTAAAGTTGACTTGTACAAGTAAAAGAAAGGTATCATCATCTTTGCTACTTTGAATTTTTAATTTTTTAAGGGGTTATAATGTAAAATTGTCCATACTGCTGCCAGAAAGGCAAAGGGTCTGAGGACAAAGGGAAGCTGTATGTTCTGAATTCCATGGGACCGTGTGTGTCTCCTATTCCTGAAAAGTGCAGTTAAAGTGTTGGAAGCAAGGTTCAGGCTCAGACCTTTACTTGGAAGCAGGCCAGTAGAAAAGATATAAATGACCACATAGAGTGGAAGGTGAACAATTAAATTTTCTTTAGAACAAGGAGGCTGCTGGGTCCTTCTCCAGGAAATCAGGGTCAAGTCCAGGTTCACACTCACTGTCAGGCTGTACCTCACTGTGTGAGTCACAAACTCATCTGGAGATGTCATCCAGTGAAATAATTTTCCATTCACCTAGGATGACCCACAGGTGTCCTGGGATGTCCAAAAATGCAATATTATTTCTATAACAAGAAGGAAGAGGCACTGAACCAACAGAGGGACATGTTTGGTGCATGTGATTCTCATGTGCAACTCATATGCAATCTGTTAAAACCATGAAATATGGGAAAAAATAAACCTGTGTGTCTGAAAAGCAGAGAGCCAGAGTGTGACAGACTTCAGTTGTGACTTGCACAATAGGGAACTTTAGCCGTGGTGCATCTGTGGTGCATCTCAACTCCCAATGCACTACCGGGTGTTTTTTTAATTTTTTTTTTCTCCACTTCACACAAAACTGAGGGGTTCTTTTCCATTTCCAGACTGAGGAAAACTTCTCTTGGAAAGAGTGGTTTCAAGTATTTTAAAGAAGCAGTTTCTTTAACACCTTTCTCACTCCTTTTTCCTGCTTAATATGTTTTATCATACCTTCGTGTCATAAAGAACCTGTGACTACAACCTCGTGATTTACACCTACTACAGAATTTAAGCTCTCATCATGATGTGATAGTATTTGACAAGTGGTGGCTTGTAAGGGTGCAGTTTTGAGTAAATAAAAAAAAAAAATCTGGGCAAGATTCAGCCTTCAGGAGAGCAGAGCTGTCTCTCTGCAGTGGTTATAGTGACAAATGTAAAACATTTGTACAAAGGGAATAGATTAGTCACCAGCTGTTATTATAAGCCTTTCACATTATTTAATGACCAGAGCAGGCTTTAGGCAGCCAAGCAGGAGACTGTATGGCCCCTAAGTGCCTCTTACAGCCTTGTAAAACCAGGGCATGGTCTTACCCTCTCTTATCTCTAATGCTACTTGTGAAACAAAACATGCTGGTATTTGGCTTGCTAACCATAGATGCAAACCACTGCAGAGCTTAAGGGTGTTTCATTAGAACTCCATTAAAAATGAACAATCAATTTTAAAAAAATAATCAGAATCCACAGAGAAAAGCATCACAATATAAAACCACCCAGTCTCCTTTGCCTTTCCCATGAATAGATGTGTGTTTTGCTTTTAATTTGTGACCCTTGCAACTTTTAGGAGTGGCAGCATACTTCTATTGATTTATCCACCTATTTAAACAGAGTTTTAAAACCCTGCACAGATCTGGGCGCAGGCTAGTGAAAGACAGCTCACAAAGTCTCGGCCTGGTGGTGTTTTGTTCTGTTCTAGGTGCAAATTTATCCATTGCTGCAGCTGGCTGTTCCTCTTGTAACAGCCAGGTTTTCCAGACCCCGTGCCTGGGAGAGCTCACAAGTTGCCAGGCTAGCTAGAGACGATGGAGTCTGGCAGAATGTGTGTATGGGAGCGGTGCTAAAGGCAGGGCATGTGCAGTGCCATTGGATGCTGCTGGAAACGTGAGACCTGGCTGGAGCCTCACTCTGTTCATCATCCAAGGGTGGTGGTTCTGAAGTGACAGTCGGCTTGACAGTGGTTTTAACGTATTTGCCCTTAGAAGTGGCAAGCCTGGTGGATATCTAAAGCAAACTCAGAGAGAATTTAAGACAGATGAATTCTGGGGATTTGGTATGGGTTTTTTTTCTTGACTTGAGATTATTAAGGCAATTATGAGGGTGATAAAATCTGAAAGCTCCTGTGATCTGTGTTAGCACCATTTGCTAGTGAGATACCTACATGTAGCTGCCAAAGACAGGTCAGTACCAGGGTGACTAAAAGTAAAATAGACAATTGCTAAGATGTACTGGGAGATCAACAAAAGAGTTTTTGGAGTCTACACTCATCAGGAAGAAGATGAAATGTGAGTGGGATGCTCTACATGGTAGAACACTTGGGCCCTCAGGAAAGCAAGTGGCAGCAAGCTGAAGTTATCAGGGAACCAAGTTCAAAGCAATGGTTGGATACAGCATCAGGAGAGGGAACATTCAACAGCCTCAAATGAATTTAAAAGGTTTTTTCCTCAATAAGCTCCACTTTCACACACTGCTCTGTCTCAGTGACACAACATCATTATCAGAGAGAAGGGGCCATATTCTGCAAATATTTACAATTACCTTTGCTCTCCCAAACCATCTTTGGAAAGCAGGTATATACCAAAGATCACAAACACTTGTAGTGTTGGAATCTTAGCATGGAGTGACTGAAACCCTTTCCTTTTTAGCCGTCTGTCTTTTATCATGGTGAGTTGAGAATTCAGATCTCAAAATACTTGGCAAGCAGATAACTTCAGCATCTTTTGGCATAACCTGACTTAAACATATTGAAAAACTTTGTTTGATCTTTAGTCTCTCAGGTTCTACTTCTTTATGTACAGACAAATCCACATTTTGAAATTAAAAAGTCGGTTGTACTAAGAAAAAAACCTAGGGATTACAGTACCTAAGTCTGTTAGCACTGTATTTAACTCCATGTGGCCTTTTTAATTCCCATTTCCCTGGTTTGGGGAGCCTGTTGCTGGGGGAAGGAGCAGGATGTGCTGTGAGCTCTCTCGCCCAGCGCTGGGCCAGGGGCTCGTGCCGGTGGCCGAACGTGCCGGCTTTGCACGGTACTGCTGATGAAGTGAAGGGATCGTGTGCTGCTGGCTCTGAAGTGAAAACAATCACTCTGAAATCTCGGAGCTTCCTTAGAAATGTAAAAAAATGGGGTGGGAGCATAAGTTAATTGTGCTTTTACACACTGTTATACTTGTCAGTGTGCCAGGCTCTACATTTCTTCCAAGGGCGAAATGAAAACTCCAAATTCATGTGGTTATGAAACAATTTCAGTATGAGCACTCAGCAAAGAATTATAAAGTGGGAAAGACACAGTCCTGTGTCACAGCTGGTTGAGAAGGGCCTGCGTTGATCAAGGCTTCTTCCAGATTGGAGGAGCCTTGGAGTGTAATGAGACCATTCTGTGTCTGTATGCTGAATGTATATAAGGTCCTACAGAAAAGCTGATTTGTTATGACATTTCTTTGATTAGGAGATGAGGCAACTGGCAGAAGGCAGCACCATTATTCCAAGAAATCTCATTTCTCTGCAATTGGAGATTTAGGATATCAATCTGTTTTGCCCTAATTTACACCCCAGTAAATTCATACATTGCAAGCTGGGCATGGCAAGAAATCATGGGCACTCCAGGGGACTTCTGGAGAAATAATGACCACAGTGGGAGACCAAACAAGGACCAAACACCATTTTTTCTGCTGCAGTAGTGGAGCCTGAGGTACCTGAAGGCTTTTGTAAGCTAAGCTGGGGTCAGCCCCTCTTGGTTTTAGTCCTGAAACGAGGGAGTGAAGCACCATTTTAAAATCACAGTGTCAATTTGTGCGATTTTGTTCTGGACATCATCTACTCCATAGAGGCTGAATTTCCAAGGTTAGTGCTGATTTGCATGACCAAGCAGGGAGAACAGTTTCAAATGATTATCTCACTGGGCAAATAGCATTTTGCTCATTTTTGTTATTTGAGTCAAGGGAGAAAAAATGCAGAAGGAGAGGGTCAAAATACCCCGAGGCTAAATCCAAACTGGAGGAAATCCACATTAAAAAACTGAGTGTTCCTTTAGCACATGCAAATCTACTCTTTTAACTACATAAACTCAAATCCTTAAAGCTGTGTCATAGCCTAACTCTCACTTGGATTCTTAATTCCCATTGATAACACCATGTGCTAATTCAGGCACCCAGGTTTCCGTGTACTGTTCTTACCATGAAGAACAGTTGGTCTTGAGGGAAAACATTCGCATAGATGACAGCTATTTTCAGGAAAATGAAAAGTACTGGGTGGAAAAGGAGGTTTTGACATTGTGTGAAATATGGGGTTTACACACAGTAGTTTTTGCTATGTGTATATAAATGGGTGATTTACCATATATTGATTCACACACCATTTGTAAGCGTCTAATTTATTTATTTATAGAGATGTATGGAAACCATGGTTTGAAAAGCAGTTTGCATAACATCTGGTATGTCAACAATGTAACCTTTCAATTTACTTGTTGGTAAAAATGTCAATATAATGAACCTGAACTCAGCATTGGTTTACACAAATTTCCTGGCAGACAAAGCAGTAATGATTTGCATGTCAGTGTAAGTGACATGTGCCCTCCAGTTTTGAGTAGTTTACACAGCTAAGAGGGATAAAAAGGGTAGAGCACAGGGCTGGTTCCTCATGTACTTAGGCTGGCAGGACAAATCTCGTGTTTGTGTGGTGTGAAACATTTCATCTCATTTTGACTTCTGATTTTTCAAAAGCTGTCTTTGACTTCTCATTGAATCTGCTTCTTTTTTTTCTTCTCTTTTTTTTTTTTTTTTTCTGAATACATGGAAAAAAGATAAGAGAAAAAAGACCTGAAGTTGGTTTCAAGTATTTTCACAATTTATGTATTTTCTACAGACAAAGATGTTGTACTGGGATGTGATAGAGGAATCCAGTGGATTCCTAAATGCTCTTAATAATATGCCAACAGGAATGACAGCAATAATACATTGTTTACACCTTTTATATTACTGCCTGTACAAGATGGACCATACAAATCACATCACCTTTTTTTTTTCACTCTGTGACTCACAGCCTGACAATTCTGAAGTAGAAATATAATAACTGCTGTTGATATTGAATAGTAAAGAACCTTGCTTAAGTGTGGAATCAAAGTCCATGGATGGTATTAGGTGTTTTATTTTACAGAGTGCAGGCTTGCCCAGAGAAGTCATTGCCCAGCTCCTCTCAACGAATTACCTGTGTGAAAAGGCAAAGCACAGGTTTTCTTCTTTCTCCTCTCCTGCCCTGACTCTCGACCCAAAAGTCTGCTTTGAGATGTGAATTTCCATCGTTACAAAAAA
>VZTX01026982.1:540611-567879 GCA_013400915.1 Pardalotus punctatus | reverse complement strand
ACAATTAAAAAAAAAAAAAAAAAAAAAAAAAAAAGGTGAAAGAGGGAGGGAAGAAGAGTTACTTAAGCACTTGGGCCGAGATTTTTCTTTTTCCTCTCTTTTGTGTTTAGTTTTACAGCACCAGATGCTATCTGCTTCTCATTGTTCTGCCCACACTATCCGGTTTGGATCTGGTTTGAGGGGGTGCATGTGTGACAGAGAGGGTCACAGGGAAAGCCTTGTGCATCTGTTATTATCTGATAGCTTAAAAAAATTAAAACCATATATGGGCCCACAGTCGCAGCTAAGAAAAGGAAACTCTACCAGCTTTTCCACAGCTTTTTTTCCTTTCTTTTTTTTTTTTTTTTTTTTTTGTGAAAGATTTCTAGTATCTAGATGAATACATAGCCTGAGCCAATGCCAGCTGCTTGTAAGAGCTTCCAGGGTTTTTTCAATCATTCTACTCTAGTCAGTACATACATTTTTTATTTGTCCATCATTAATATTTCCTTTATGCAGTTTTAAAAAATACTGTAAATTGATACTTTACTTTTATTCCACTTGGCCAAACTCCATCGTGGGAGTCTGCAGCACACCCAGTGGCCCTAGGTGGGGTGTGAGCCCCAGGCCCTGCAGCTCCTGGGTGGAAGTTGATGCTGGGGCAGAGCTCCCCCTAACCCACTCAAATCCAGTTTTTATTTAAGGAAATACAGGCCAGAAAGGTTCTGTGGTGACATCCAACAGGGATATGCACTGCAGTGCCCAGCATGCAAGGCTTGCAGTGGGGCACCCTTTATCTTCAATTTAGCCAGATTCTGAGATACAAATTTCACGGGATTTGATTATCTGACTTTTTTTTAATTGCTTTATTAAAAATTTCTTTATTAACTCTTTATGTGACACTTCTGATTGTAACCCTAATTAGGCAGAATTTTTTATTAATATAGGACTGGTTTTAAGTAAATGCTTTTTTTTAGGCTGGAGCTCTTTAGAAAAATGAACAAATTCAATGTTTTATCTGGCAGACAAGGTACACATTAAAGTACATTTGAGAGAGCCTCTACAAAGGTTATTGGGGAACATAGGGAATGCTGGAGAATATTGAGCAGGGCAAGGCAGATCAGGATAAGACTAGCAAAAAATGTATGCACTTATACAGGGATAATACTTAAATCACTGTTTACAAAAGGTAACACAACTAAGGACTTCATTGGCTTATGTTGTTGTGAATTATTGTAATATACTTAATAACAAAACCCCTATAAATATCTGAATGGCCCTGAATTTTTTATATCTATTTATTTGCATGGGACCCCTGCAGAGGTTTCCCTACAGCTGTGTGGATTCAGAACCCCATCTAGCCATGACTCTGTAACATTCCTTACAACACAGCATTATTTAGAGGCCCAGGCATACTTCCCACCACATAAGAATCAAATGGAGTTCTCACAGGTCATGTTGCTGGCCTGGCTGGTACGGTCCTCAAAAGGTCTTTCCCCTTTCCCCTTTTTCTTGGGCATTTGCTCTTTTTTCATCATTTGTATTGGAAAATAAGGACAAGACTGAGCTGAAGCCGAAATCCCATCCAGTTTCTTTGCTGTGTAGCCAAAACCTGCCCAGCCCTCTTTCCCTCTCCTGTATTCTCCTGTAATGTTAACTTTCTCTGCTCCTTGTTTACACAGATGGAGGCAACTCGTTCAATTGCAAAACCAAAAGCACACAACTGCATCTCCAAAGCTTCGGCGCATACGAGCCCTGACCTCTGGTTTCTCAGCTTTAGATTAAATTCCAGATTTCAGCTTCCCAGCTTCAGGCTCCTGGAAAGACGTGAAAGCCCTTGAACCTTTGAAAGATGTGAGCCACTTGACCGCTCTTCTCCATTTTAATGCTTGTTTATCTTTCCTGCTTTTTCATGCTCTGGACTATTAACACAGCAAGAAAGTGTTCCTCAGGCTGCACAAACACTGTCATATCAGCAGAGCTCCTCCTGATGCACAGGCAGCAGTCATCCTCGTGTGCACTCCAGGTGGGTTTTTGGGGTTACAGAGCCCAGTTTTCAAAGCCCATCAGCACATGCTCATCCATGGAGAACAGAGCTCCTTGCATTTATATTTTCAGCCATGCATGAGGGCTGAAAGCAAAGGCAGTGATCAATGTGTGTTTGGAAGGAAAGGCCCAGTAGCCACCTCCAAACACCCTGGGAGACTCCTCGTGCTGTAAAGAAGAGGAGAGACAAGGGGAGAGTTTGACTTGACTGGAAGTGAGGTGGTGAAGGGAATAACAACAAAAAAGTGTAGGGCAACAATTAGTTCAGAGAAGAGCCTCATACAGGGTTGAGTTTCATTTTAGGGTTCTGATTTATCTGAGTTGAGCATGGCATCAGCTGAAATTCAGAACGAAACTAGGACACAAACTTAATTGCAAAACCAGCTGAAACCACAGGATGCAGTCACAGAAAATTCTCACTCGTTTGAGGCTGGCATAGGGTTTCACTGAGCTTCAGCAGGAGGTTTTGGAGGCCCCAAAATAGATTCAGGGAATTAAAATTCAGTTGCTTTCCCAAATTCAGCCCTGGCCTAGCAGAAGCACAGAAGGGGATGATTAGAGAGTATCCACACAAGTAGGAATGCCGGCTGGCTGGCACATTGCTCGTCCACCTAACAGTGAGATTTGTAGGGGTTATGTTGTAACTGTTGGTAAACAGACATGGTCATCCTAAAATACCTCTCTCCAGCACCGTGGCCATGAGTGACACAGAAAACCGAAGGTCAACAGCTGTTTCTCTTGCAAAAAAGTCAACCAAGAACCTCAGACCTGCGGAGACCGGCCAGCCACAGCTCTCACACTGCTCTTCTAATTGTCAACTGCCCATGGCCGATTCCTGGAAATAACCAGGGAGAGAGAGGCCTGTGCCTAACATGAACAGACTTGTGGTTTCACTGAAAAGCCAACACAACAGCTCAGAGCCAGTCATTCCAGCAGCATCGCTCCTTCGCCTGACACTGTCTCTCTGCTGCTCCCTGAGAGAATATTTTCTGCTACAGACATTTATCCCACTTTGGATTTCACTCCTCCTGCCACTATTCTGGTTTTGTCTAGAAAGGCAGACTTTGTCTGGCTTTCAGCAGCTTGAAGGGGTTTTTTCCTGTCCTGGATTCAGACAGGAATCCCGTGGGATGGGTCAAAGCTCAGGAAGGTGTTGCCCAGAGGGACTCCCTCACATGGGTGCTCACGCTGAGTTATGGGGCAGTCCCTCCACCTTGCTGTGACTCCCTCACTGCCACAGGGGATAGACATGCTGGGGAGAAGCTGCAGAGTTTTTGGTTCTTCATGGTATTTTGGAAAGCAAAAAATATTTGAGATGGGGAGACATGCTGCCTTCAGCTCTAAACTGTGTTTTCCTTGGTTATCCTAGAGCCATGGGAACTTCCTGAGGCCTGATCCTGTGCACACGGGGGGAAGCTGAGGATCTGAAGCAAAGCCTGTTTACTCCAGAACAGCAGCTCCTGCTAAGCTGAGTGGGGTTTTGGGCAGCAGAGAGGTGAATCCTATTTCTGGGATAGGTGAGCTGTTGAAACATGCAGGATTTTCTGCTGCCTTTGGCATTTGGAGTTAATGGGTGTGAAACTTCTTTTCACTTCTGCTTTTTGTGTGCATGCTTGGTGCGATGCACTTATGCTGCGGAGTTTTGCAATCAGGAGATTTCCCCATCAGTTTGGGTTTGTTTCTCTGATTTTTACAAGGGATGAACAGGCTATCACTTCAGGGCAAAGCAGAGAGTAGCATATCAGGGCAGGGAAATCCAAGAAAAATAATATCTGAATATTATTTGTCTTGCAAGCACGTGTAGGCATTTATTATTTCTGAGGGCTCTCTCGTCAGTCGGACACTGAACAATCGTGACATCTGTTGCAAGTTACTGTCCCCCAGAGTCGTTTCACACAATTTGGAGTTTGCGTTTTCAAATGCACCACAAATAAAGCCCAGAATTATCTCCCTGTCCCCATAAAGGCAAGTGGGAACCTCCTGGGAAAACACTGCAGACTGCAAGAAGGTGGAGAGGTTTAGCAGAGGGGCTGTTTGGGTCCTCTCTGCCTTGGGTTGAGCAGTGAAACCCCCAGTTGATACCATGAGAGGAACCCCCACTGAGACCCACAGCAGATGAGACAATGGTTGTTTCATAAAAACAAAAACAAGGACCAAGTGCAAATGCTGACCTGCAGCTCCAGACTTTCCAAGCCATCATCCTGGGCTGTGCTGGGGATCCCTGTGTCGGTGTTCACAGGTTTGCACGTTGTTGGTGCCTCCCACATTGCTGCTGGGATCTGGGAAGGCCACAGGCAAGTCAGCTTTCCCTTTCAGCCCATCTGCCTGTATCAGGGAAGAAATACTGTGTGTTTGTTTAGGTGAGATATTAGTCTGCCCCCGGAGCTCCAGGTCACTGTAAATGTAACACAAGCCCTATTTCCTGTTAGGAAAGGGGAAAAAATATGACTGTGAATTGTCTCTGATGTGCTGCCAATTGTCAGGGAAGATTCAGTTTGGTGGAGAATTACTGTGCTCTTAAAGAGCTGCACCAGTGATGGAGATTTAGGGCAGCTACTCCTTCCAGAAATGGGAGCTTTGTCTGATTTCCACAAAACCAGGACTGTGGCTGGTAGAAAGTTGCCCACTCCACGTGGCATGAATGGCTTGGAGGGGAGGCTGAAGCAGTGGCTCAGGTTAATGGGACTGTGGTGGGACAAGAAGGGGACACCAGTGCCTGGCTGGAGGAAGACAGGACAGGGCTTTGGGGTGGGGCTGGTAGGTGCTGGGGCAAAGCTTTCTGTCAGTGTTCCACTATGGTAAAGGAGAAATAGTGTTTTCTTGCCACCTAGCCAAAAAGCCAGACAGAAAGAGACAAGAATTTGCTCTGTGTGTGTGATGCACACATGTGTTCACTGCTAATCCAGTAAAGCAAATATGTGACCTGTGGAATGACCCAAAGGTGCTACAATAAATAATGCTATAGATCACTCATGCATTTCGCTTTCTTTTGCATTTCCTGCATCAAGGCCAATTTCAGCTGTTTTCTAAGCATCCATATGTGGACAGGTAAACTGCAGCCACCCATTTGGCCTTTTGTAGAGCAGAAACCACGCTTGTCCTTCCAAAACTGGCAACAAAATGGGTTTCCCTTTTTTTCCATTATGCTTATTGCAAAGAGTACAATTTCAATTTAAGCCTGGATAAAGGTGCAGTGCACTTAGGTAGAGCTGATGTTCTACATCATGTTGCTTGGTCTACCCTGTAAGACTTGTCTCCAAAAACATTCACCCTCCAAAGTTTCCTGTGGCAAAGAAATACAAAAAAGTTTATGGTCTATGTCCCACGAAATTTCCCATATGTAAACTGAATATCAGAGTTGCTTTGCAACCTGACATTTGCAGTGTCTCCATGTGCCAGTCTTGAACCTTCCAAAAAAAGGAATATCTAAATCATGTTAGCCTTAGTGGCAGAGTAATTGTTAACTAAAAGAGGTATAATCCATACAAATAACCCTAAAGAGATTTATTTTTTATTTAGCTTACTACTGCAGCAAACAATAGCTTGGTTGGCAGGAGACCAAGAGAAATGCAGAAAAGCAATTTTAAGGATATAAGGCATGCTTTTTTTGCCATTTTTTTCGCTCTCCTAGTTGTTTTTACAGAGCAACTGGGCCGGAGTGAGCTGATGGCCAACACTGCTCCTTTCCCCAGTGCTTGCAGGTACCAGCACATTGTCTTCTCTCTCCCAGTCTCTGGGCACTCCCCTGGTAAGGTCTGAGGATCTCTGAATCAGCCAGGGCACGCCCAGCATCAGCAGAATTATCCTCCCTGCGGTCCTTGGAAATGGGGTAACTCCCGTGCTACGGTCCAGGCCTCCAGGCAATCCTGGAGATGGAACATGTTCTCTCCAGCCGTTTTTAAAACTCATCAACGTTGTTCCTGGAGTGCTGCAGCTCGGCAGGGTGGGTGAGCCCGAGCCCATCGGCCGCTGGATTGCAGTGTGGTTGTACACGCTCCCAGGGCTGCCCCAGGGGGATATTCCCAGCCCTTCCACTTCATCCAGAAGCTCCTTCTTCTCTGGAAAGCGGAGAAACTGCTCCTGGTATAAATACAGATTTTTGTTCTCCTTCTTCTACTGCGCCTCTGTGTTTCAGAGAAATGCTGTTGGAGCAAAAATTAAAAATGAACAATCTTATTCCATCAAATGCTGCTTAGCAGAGACATGGAGTCAAAAGTCAGTGCTGCAGCCCAAACCAAGGCCTGTGGCTTCTCCATCAGCCACTGCAATCCCTGCATGGGGCAGTCTCTGTCCCTGTCCCTCTCAAACCCTTGCTGAACCCATCCTTGGCTCCTGATAGAACTGATTAATTGATGATTTCTCTCCTGCTCCTTCAGCCTTTCTCTGGCTGCCTCCTAAATACCTGCTTGCATTAGGCTCCTCATGCTTTCCCTTTTTGCATCTTTGCTGCCATAAAATGTATGCAATATATAATAACTCTCTACGTATTTTATATATGTATGCTAACACTGAGGAAAATACATGATTTGGCATCAGTTTGCACTAAATGAATGTAGGACGGTATTAACAAGAAAGCAAAGTGTTGGCAAAGGCCCCTCTTTGTATCTCCCATGCCTGTATTCTGAAATTTCCTTTAGAGATTACTTCTTTCCATCCTAAATCCAATTAATCCCTTTTCTTATTTTAGTCAATTGAAAAAAATGCCATTATTGCTAAGGAAGTTTGAGATCTACTTAGAAAGGGTAAAATGGATTTAATCTGGTTCTAGTGTGATAAATACATTTTAAGCCTCTTGGTCTGTCTGCACCAAAGATGTCAAAATGTAATCCTTTAAAATCAACGTAAGTGATAGATCGTTTAATATACTTTCTAGCCTACTGCTCTAAAATACTTCCTACATTTAAAAATGTATATTCACAGGAGACCAGTATTGTTTAGGACATAGGTGGGCATATCTGAAATACCGAGGCAAAAAGTGTCTGCTACTACAGTGTCTTGAACTGTTGGGAAAAATAGCTATTACTCACTAAATCTAGTATCCAGTTCCTGGGGAAAAGATATTTTCTCCTGAAAACACCTGCAGGGTAAAGTTTATTCCCCTTTTGTCAATCCAAGTAACAAAGTAAGGATGCCATAATAAATGATGGCAGGGGCTGAAAAAGATGTAAGAGGATGGAAAAGAAATCATTAATCCACTGCACCAACTCTGATAATAGCCAGCAGATACAAGACTGCCAGCACCTCTTTTATCCATGGGTTCATCTCTTCTTGGGCACTATTGGATTTGTTAGGGTTTTTTGGGTTTGTATGGCTTGAGTTCTTTTCCATCCAGCAGCTCAGAATCTTGTCCTCTCTGTGAAGAGCCCCAGACACACAAGAGTGCCCACCTTTATCTCCTGCAAACACATTCCCTAAAATTCTGCTCCTGCCCTGCCTGCAGTCGGCTGCAGCTCCGTCGGTAGCCCAGGGAAAACAGCTTAACAAGGTTACCACAGTGTCACTCTGAAAGTAGCCAGCAACTCTTTGCAGTTTATTATTTGTGCTGTTAAGTATGACCTGGAAATTTGTATCGTTGTATAACCAGATGTCAGTTCCTTCAATTCCTACAAAGCCAGTCTTTTTCTCCCCTTCCCCCTCCCTCACTGGCTATCCAGAGGCTTGAAAAACCAACAACGTGAGTTCATGCTCCTGACAAGATGAGTATTGTCAGGAATATACAAGCTGTGGTTTTTCCTTTCTGCATCTTGAAAGTGAAGAAAAAGGACCTTTGATGTATCTAAAGTTCTGTTATTCTTTTCTCGTCTTTGAGCTAATAAAAGGTGTCATTATATTATCACACTTGTGTCCCTTCCATGTTTATCCTGGCCCATATTCCACTCTTCAACAACAAGAACATAAAACATCCCATGAGAAACTCTAGGTTAAGTTTATTTGACTTATTTTTTTTAACCTATGTTGTAATCAGGATTGTTTTGCTAACTTAGTTCACTGAGATAGTTTTTGGTAAAGGCTAAGATTTGCTTAAGTGGCCAGAAAGAAAATACATATGACTGGTTTATGCCTTGCCACCCTGAATTGTAATGTTTTGTTTATTATGACTTTGGGCATGTTTTATTGGTGAGTGGAGAGGTCACAGCCTCACATTTGAAACCTGTATTTGTGCTTTACTGGTTCTGGGATTTGAAACCACAGGCAGTCGCTGAACTTTTTGGCTGCTTGAGGTAGCTGTGACCAAGCAGCCAGACCAGGTCCTCTCCTCTGTGGTCAGCCTGCTGGGAGCAAAAGTGTGACTTTGGTCTGGGAAAGGAGGTCTCCAAAAGAGCACATGGGGCTGAAATAGCCCCACGGCAGTGTAGTCTGCTGTCCTCTCCTCATTCCCAGCCTCTTGGCATTTTTAATGTTCTTACATTCTGAGCTTTCTAGTCAGTCTGTTCTTTTGGAAATAAATGTGTTTGGAGAGAATTATGTGTTCATACCCCACATAGAAAATATGTCAAAAATACACCCAACTTCTGTAGTGGTGGATCCAGTTATAACAACTCAGTAGAAAAGACTCTTCATTCTACAAATGGAAAAATGGGTTTGGGATGTGTCCAATGTCCTGTACTTCCAAAGAATCCCGTGGTGGAACAAAGGTGCCTTCACTTCAAGGGCTTTAGCTTCAGATTGCTCAGTGAGAGCAGTAGCATTGCCAGGTAATACCTGGAGATGTGGCAAGTGTGGAAAGATCTGAGGCAAATTTTCTTTAAATCTGTTCAAAGTAACAGGCAAACTTTTCCATATAAAGGATTAAGTGAAGTGGGGGATATTAAGGTGTGTGAACAGCCACATGCTAATTGTTGTGCTGTTTGGTTTACAAGCTGAGCAATTATGGTACAACACAAACACGTAGACTCACTGATCTTAAAGGTATTTTCCAACCTAAATGACTCCATTATTTCACATATCTACTGCAATCAGTGGCCTTGCAGCATTCCCCCTGGATACTCAGTGTTCAGGTTTTTTACTGCTGGATATTTCATGTCCAGCCCATGTCGGGGATGTTCAAAATGAGCTTAGGTTGAATTTCCCATCCCCAAAGGCGCCAAGGCCAGGCTGGGTGGAGCCTGGAGCACCCTGGTCTAGTGGAAACTGCTCCTGCCCATGGCAGGGGGGGTTGGAATGTATGAATGAATGAAGAAAATATGTTTAAAAGCAGGGCCCTGTCCCAGCATTGGGACTTCAGAGAGAGGAAGAGACGAGCCAGAGGGGAACAGACATAAGGGCTGTTGTCTCCTGAGATGATGTTTGGGATGCAAAGGAAGCGCAGAACAGTGCTGTGTAACAGCAAAAGCTTTTTTGGTACAGATTGGGATATTTTTACATTTGCCCCAGTTCTCTCTGCCTGACAGTGGTCCCTTGCCCATCAGCCCACAGTGGGAACTCTCTCTCTCCACCAGTCAGTGTACATTGGCAGAGATTCTGCTTCCCACTCTGGGAACATCCCACTCTGCTACCAGCAGGAGATGTGAGAGCTTGGCTTTGTTTGCTTTCCTTGCCCCCACTCGGAGGAGGTTGTTCCCGAAAATGCTTCTAACTGACCCTCACCTCAGGTATATGTTCCTGCCCTGGGCTCTCAGGCTGTGGTCTCTGCAGTATGAGCAGCATCGTTCCTGCTGGTGCCACAATGAAACAGTAGAAACTCATGCAAGGATTGGCATCTCAGGGGAGAACTAACAGAATTGCCCTTTCTTTATCAAACCAAGTCCTGATCTCAGCTCTGGCAATTGTGTATGGCAGATCAACCATCACTGGGACTTCCCCCTTCTTATTTGTGTATTCTTATTTATTCTACCATTTTTCCATTCCATTTTGGGCTTGATCCTGCAAGCACCAGCTGACATGGTTGTGCAATCAGTCCTCCAGTGTCCAAAAGTGCACGTTCTTCGTGGCAAAGCAGCATCTGGCTCTGGGCACAGCTGAGCTCTGGTTTCTCGGCGCTGCAAGGCACTGCTCTGAGCTGTGTGTGCCGTGCAAGGGATGACAGTTCGCTGGCCTGGGAGGGGCCAAGCCCTCGTCCCCTGGGTGAGCTGGCTTGCACGTTAAGTGGAAACTTTCATTATTTACCAACTGGTCAAAATGACTTTGCTATTGACATGGGCTTCATTATGTCAGCCATTCCACTCTTTGAAAACGTGGGCAAAACAGAAAAAGAGGGATGGCAGGGAGGGGGAAATTCCATTTCTTCCTAAATTGAGTGGAAACATCTTCAGGAAAATTAAAGAAAAACCCGAGAGAAGAAGAGCAAAAGAAATAACTGTGGCCAAAGCCACTTTTCTTTTTCTTTTTCAATCTCCTTTCCAACATGCTCCTGGTAAAATCATTACAAAGGCCGTTTATTTTTAAAATTGAAAGATTGGGGAGAGTCATAATGAGATATTATGTGTAAAAGTTGCACATAAATTTCCTTCTGTCATATTTTGGGCTCACCTAACGCATCCCCTTGGCAGGCCTGAGGGAAGCTGATCGCTTTAGTATAGATTGTGTGTGCTTCAATAATATTGCCCAAGGACAGAGCTCCTGGGTGGCTGAGTTGGCTACATGCTGATTTAAAAATTAGCTGGGCTTTTATTTGCCACACTAAATTGCTCTCTCTCCCAAAAAAAAACAAAACAAAACAAAAAAAAAAGCGTTTTATACCAGAATGAAACTGCAGGTTTGGAGCAAGTTTGGAGCAAGATCCTTTTCTTTCTTTTTTTGGGGAATGCAATTTTTTTACCCATTGGAGAGTTTTGTTCTTCCTCACCCTTATGGAGAGCCGTGGAAGAAAGGCAGAGTGGTTGTGGTGTGTGATGTGTGATGCAGAGACAAGGCCAATGTTCCATGTCTGCTCTCTGGAGCCTTTCCTTGCAGGCTGCCCTGCACAGGTCTCATGGATCTGGAGCTGGGCAGTTACGGTGTCGCACAACACCCTGGTCCCGGTGTCAGGTTGACCACATCTGTCATCTCTTTTAAAATGTACTGACACAAGATGCTGGAAGCTTCTTACAAAAGAGTCCTGAAATGCTTTTTTAAATAGTTTTTGTGACTAGGTGAGTTTGAAATTTCCTGTCACATCTGCAGCTTGGAGTCTGTGTCCCTTCTCTGAGCCACAGGGGTCATGCCTGGTTTTTCTGTGGAATATAGTGGGCCCTGATTTTCTTTCTCTCTTCTTATTTTGTTTTTATTGTCCCCATCTCTCTCTTTCTGAGGTTTTTGTGCTTCCAGGATCTCAACTGAGGGATCTCCACAGTTGCCAAGAGCTGGGACATTTCCATTTCTTACCCTTTCCTGGTTGAAACCAAAAACTGGTCTTCAAGGAGGCAAAGACCATCAAAGAGCATAACAATAAATAGCAATTCATAGCAGTCTTTGCTAATATGCTTAATTTAGAGCTCTGGAGTCCAAGTCCTAGCCACATCGCCTCTGTATTCCATTTTCTAAGAAACGCTTGACCTATTTACTCACTTTTTGACCTAGCAGTCTAAGAAATATAAGATGGAAAAGACATGACCAAAATGAGAGGTTTAAATAAACAGCTTTTAGTGTGGGGAAAGGCCAAATTTATTCTAAATGTAAACATGTATTTTGAAAATCTGAGTACCCTCATACTTTGGGCAAATCTGAGTGGATCTGAGCTTTACATCTAGTCTGTGTCTCAGTCCCGTGCCAAACAAAAACTGGAACTGGAATTTGGAAAGCAAATGCTTTAGCTCAGATTTAGGTAAACATGCTCTGAACTGTGTTTACCTAAATCTAAAAACCACCCCTCCCAAACTTGTCCTATTGGGAATTACAGTTAATTAAATTAAGATTTTGGTCTTCTTCACTGGTGTCTTCATCTCTGGGTAGCAGCCTTGGGCAAGGTTGAAAGTGAAACTCACTTCCTTTGCTCCAAGGCAGCTTTGACTCCAGAATCAAAAGCTCCATGCGTAGCTATTAAAGCTCCCTCACCACAAGCTGCTCTGCCAGCATTTCTGAATGCCCCGTTCCTACAGGTATCCTGGCGAGCTTTCATCTTGTGTGAACTGTAACAGGAGGAATCGGGGGTTGTTAAAGAGTTTGTGTTGCTAACGTGTCATACATCACGCCATTAATTAAGAGAAATTCCTCTTTCCGCAGTCGGGTGGCTGCACAATGCTGCCAGCATGTATATATTACCCGTGCCTCCCCACCCTGGCCTAACCCAAACTGCTGCATGACTGATTGCACCCCAGAGACGTTCCAGCCTCTTCAGGTAATTCGACTGCTGAGTCTCCAAACCCAAGGAATTAAAGAAACCTCTGCACTGGGCTCTGCTCCCCTTGTAATTAGTATCAGAGTGGGGTGCGGCGGGTCCATGTGTTCCCAATCACAGCCCACACAATGAAAATGTTTTCTTTCTGGGACAGTCTCAAGGAACCTCACGGGGATCTGGGGGTTATATATAGATATATATATATGTGCATGTAATAATAGTAATTATCCTCATTAGAAAGTTAGCTCCAAATCCGGGCGATGTGCTTTAAAAATTGTTGGGAGAGTTGGAGGACGCACCAAGGAATCGCTGCCCATGCACGGCCCCTCGCATCGCCCTGGTGTTGGGGAGCACTTGGAGCCTGAGCTCCAGGAGCTGCTGCCTTCAGCAGGAGGCTGATGTTCACCTCCCTTCAGCTGGGGCTGGACAGGTAAGGTGGGCACATCCTTTGTCTGTCTGTTTTCCCACTGTGTGCACTGTTGTTTCTTGTAAAATTTTTCCTCTCGGTTTTAGTCCCACAGCAGTTGCTTAGGATTTAATTTATCCAGGGTAGCCAAAGAAGCAGCATGAACTCACCTAACAGCCCCCCAGATTTCTGTGCTTCTCACCAATGCTCCTCCATCCAGGCTCCTGAGGATTAGGGACACATAATGGGCTGCTGGACGGCCGTTTTACTAGAGGGTAACAATATTATCCTTCAGACTGAGCCACAGGGTATAATTAGAGCTGTTCAGGAATGTTGTCGTTAAAAGTCTTTTGGTTAGAAAATGCCAGTTCTTTGAAACAAATTTTTGGAATAAAGGGGGAGGTTTCTAGTGTCAAAGAGGAATAAAATCTAGAATAACTAACTAGCCCTGGGTAAAGGAGAGCTATGTTCCAGTCCCAGTTCCAGTGAAAGTGCAGGTTACTTACACAGAAAAACCAGCACTGTAAAATAGCAGTGAACGATTCTGTGCTTTCCTGGTGTTTAGGCAAACTGTAAAGCGAAGGTTTCAAAGAGATTTTTTCTGACTGAGCAGGGATTCTTGATTATTTTCTCTATTTCAGGAAGCACAACCAAGTTTAAGGACTTGATGAGTAGCTCCCAAAAATGAGAACATTTCTTTAAAAGGGTAACACTGAAAAGCTGTACAGGAGGGATAACCTTCAGAAGAGCCCTTGCTGAAGTGACTGCACTGCTGGAGAGTGCAGGACCATTCACAGAACCATGGGATGGTTTAGGTTGGAAAAGAACTCCAAGATCATCGAGTCCAGCACTGCCAAGGCCACTACTAAACCATGTTCCCATGTGCCACTTCTACACGTCTTTTAAATCCTTCAGGGATGATGACTGCCCTGGGCAGCCTTTTCCAGTGCTTGCCAATTTTAATATCTGATCTAAATCTCCCTTGGCACAATTTTTTAGGGGGAGACCCAAATCTCTGCAGTCACAGAAGACCTGGATAACCAAAATCACCTTGCAAGTAATTGATGAACAGCCTGGCATTATCACTGCCTTGCTAACTCAGTTAGTAATGCCATTAACACAAATCCCACACACCACTAGCTAACAAAATTCACTCCATCGTGAAGATAAAAGGGTTCTGCTGGAGCCAGAATGCCTGTCCTAATAAACCCTCATCCTACATCCCACAAACAAGAGCTCTCAGGTGAGCACCGTTCCACACCCAGCACTCATTGCAGTGATCTAATCCTGCCCAAATGGGGCACCCCCAGGAGCAGCTCCAGCACCCCAGCCAGTCCTCCCGCCAGGAGCAGCAGAGCTGCAGGAATCCTGCAGGAGTAGCTCTGTCAAGGTCACCCTGTCCTGTGCTGGATGGGGAAGGAAGATGCTAGGAAAGCTGTTTGGAAAGCAAGTCAAGTTTCCAACCTTGGTGCATTGTAGGATATAACAAATTAACCAGTGGACAACCATGCACCACACTTCATTATGTTCGCTGAGCTCACCTCCTGAGCTATACAGGAAAGAAAAGGCTTTAAAAATATTTTAATAAAGCATTTTTGTGTTGCTCAAGGACTTTGTTTTATTACATGATTGCTGCTTTGGTGAAATCTACCCAATTCTTTGAGAAAGGTTGGCTTTGATTAATACTCAGGAATTCTGGAAGAAATTATTGAACAAGGACTTTTCAACATTTTTATAAAGAAAGCTGTGTTTCTCATTTGAAAGTGACTTCATAATTTGAAATTGGAATAGTTTATCTTTAGATAGGAAATAGTCCAATTATGAAACAGCAAAGTTCTAAATCTTTAGATATCTCTATTGACCTGATATCATTATGGTATGTATAATTTAAATTTATTATGGCAAAAGGAAAAGGTTTGAGATAATTCCTTTTAAAACAAAAATCTGTTGAGGGAAGTGATTCAGAAATTTCAAGAAGTCTTGAATATAAGAAAATCTTTTCCCTCCTCTTTCAAGTACCATTTGCTTGGATGCCATTTAATGTTGGTTTTACATTTGGCTGTATTTCCTCTCTTTTAAAGATTTTTGGTTTGCATTTTAAAAAAAACAACTTGGGAATCCATGTGGTGGCCACTGAGGACTTGCACTACTGGCAAACATTGCTACAAGCTGGAGATCCAAGAAACCAAACATGAGAAATCGACTCCTAGAGACTCAGTATCAGAAAAGTTTTCACACTAAGCCTGTTTTGACTCACACAGATTTTTGCTCTAAATTTGAGTCAGAAACAGAACTCAGCGAACTCAAATCACATCTGAAGGAGCAGACAAATTCTGTCTCGGAATCTCAGTGTGCAGCTGATACCTGTGACTGTGTCCACCATATCTCAAGACCAAACTGCAGTTCACACCTGGACACCCTCTCCAGCACAGAACTACCATGAACTTTTCTGCAACAACCCCCCAGTGTTCAGTTTAGAGCATTAATTTTTAAACTTGGGAAAAAAATCCCCCAAGTTGCATATTTACAGACGTAAAAAATGAGGCACTTCATACACGCAACTATATTTTCAGAAGTGCTTGTGCATTTGCCCACCTTATTTTGTGAGGACTTGTGCAGGAGGGCTGTGCAGATGGCCAGATCTGCAGTGCACAGCCGCTTTGGGAGAGCGTTAACTGCCTCTGAGCGAGTGGAGTAGGAGCGCTTTTCATGTGCGCAATTAACCATCCCAAAATTTTGACGACAAAGGAATCGTTATGTTCCTGAAAGTGTTTATTATATAAATATTGTCCTTTCTGGTTCAGCAGTGTATTATTCTCGTTCCTGCTCTCCCTGCTCTTGCTTTCCCGAACTGGTGTAACTGGCATGTGGAATGCAACAGCTGGTTAGGTCTGCAATGATCCAAGAGCAGCAGAAGACAAGGAGTGCAGAGGGGGCTGCTGTCTTCTGCCAAGTGGGGAGCTCAGCAGCTGCTTTGTATTTTCACATGAACAAAAATGTTTTGTTAACTGCCTCGCTGCCGAGGCACTGGCTGTGGGGAACAGGGTGCAGTTGCTGGCCCCAGAGACTGAGTAATTCTCCTTTTGTTCCAAGCAGTGGCTGACAGCACCTCGTACAAACCTGTCACAGATGGGATGATCGTGGGACAGTGTTCAAACAGCTTTATCTTCTCTTTATTGCATTAAAAGTGCCCATATGTGCAAGAAGAACATAAAAGAGCATTCTTAAGATTGCAAATGCTCAAAAGTTGGGAAATGCCAATGGAAAATGTATTCTCTGATCATCTTTATGCATATAAAATAAAACTTATAAAACAATGGGTGGAAGAGGCTTTAAGATGTCATCTGGCTCTCTGCGACTCAAGACAGGATTGGCTCAATCCAACAGTTGTCAAACTTGTTCCTTAATGTCTCAGGTTCTCCTGATTTTTTCAAAAGAACTGTGGCTTTTTAGGATCTTAAGGAGGTTGCATTAAACCTGTCCAAAACTGAAGCTCTGAATCTTATTATGAAGATGGTAAAGTGATTGAGGAAACTACTGTTAATTAAAAGAAAAGTGAGAATTCTCTGTTTTGAATAAGAGTATCAGAAGTGAGACTGAGAAGAGAGCATTTTACTCTTCAAAGAGAATACTGCCTGGAGAAACCGAGATAAGAGTTACAAGGGTAAAAGTTGAACCCTGTGTAGTATATTTACATCCATTGTTGCTCCTACTTTACTGGGGCATGGATGCTGTGGTAAGGGTAATTAGGAAGAGGCTAATCAAGAGTCCTAAGGTGTTGTGTCTGATGTGCGCTTGTACAAATAAAAGAGATGGTGTAGGGGAGGTGCAGTTGCGATCTCAAAAAGGGATTCTGGAGGAAGTGGAAAAGATGCACAGCAAATATTCCTGCTCCAGGCTCCATCTACAAAAGGAACAGATGTCATGAGACTGAAGTGCCAGAATCCAGCCCAGGGGAAACGTGCTGGAGGGTGCAGCAGGTGTGCCTTGGGGGTGTGGATAAGCACTGACCTGCTGGCAAGTCTCCTCCTCAGCAGCTGGGAAAGCTGGGACAGGAGTCCCTGATGGGGCACAGCACTGCAGCCCTGAGTAGTGTGGAGCACAATCTGTGGTCACGGTACTCGTGAAATTTAGCTGGAAATTAAATGAGTCTGACTGGGCTGTGAAACACAGTGTGTAACTTCGGGTGTCTGTGGGGTGGGGTGCTGACAACAAGCCTGACAAAAGCCAGGAGTTTGCAGATGGGAAGGAAGCATTTGCTTAAAATATGATGTGAGGAAATGGGACAGCCTTCACCCCCGTGGGCATGTGGCAGGGGATCATGAAACACCAGGTTTCAAGCTGAGTATTTGCATTTATCTCCCAAATGGTGCCATGTGCCCTCTGATGTGCAGGGCAAGACCTGCTGAATTCTAGGCAAAGACAAGGCAATTAGAGAGCGATCCAACTGCAATGCTAAACGCCTGTGCTTTGTCTTCTGTTTATTCATAGCCTTCTGTTTAAAGGCATCTTGGAGTTCAACTCGCTAAACAAACCTTTCTTATTCATAAGTGTTCCTTGAAGGACGGGGAGGGAATGAAGCCAGGTGAGACTGAGAGACAGGGTGAACCTTTTGGTGAAGGCAGTGACTCTTTTTATAGAAAGAGCAGCTTCTCAAGGAATATGGACTCAGGAACATGGACCCCGGAATACTTTTAGAGAAACTGGGGGATGGAGAACAATTTTCCAAGTCTAGAAAAGAGTACCTTCAGAATAAATAGAGCCAATAATAGAACATTTCTGAGATGCACTCCTGGCCCAGCCCCTGCCATGGAGCTTGTTCTGTGCAGGTCTAACTGCTTTGCTGTGCTCAGGTCACAGGGGTGCTGGGCCCTCACCTGTCTGGAGGTGTTGGAGAAGGGCCTTGAGCTCAGAAGTGCCAGCGACTTCAGCTGTCAAAACAACGTGTCTCTCTTGTCTCATCTTGGACACATCAAACAAATCCCAGTCTTCATCCTCAGGACCTCAGTGACTTTTCCTAGTTTTCCTCTTTCAGAGCCTCATCTTTTCCCATCCTCATCAGACTGCTCTGAGGAAACATCCGTGGGTATTTGAGAAGCATTTGGATGCTGTCCTGATGAGCCTATTGAAAAGCCCACGAGGAAATGAATAATTCTGTACTTGATGAAGGGTTTGTAAGATGTGCCATATATAGTGCATGGAGTCCTGTGTTTAGGCAGGGGAAACATGGAATATGGAGGAGCTGCTCCTTCAGAGAGCAGCATCTGACTTTTATCCTCAAAATTCGGAGAGGGCTTTGGAGAAAACCAGTGGGTGACCAGCTGTGTTGCAGTGTGTGCGCTGCAGCAGCTCAAGGTGCTGCTGTGGCTTCAGAAAAATGTTCTTCTGTGTTTTCAGAAGCATGGTAAAGTATGTGCTCCTCTTTGCATAGAATGAGAAACTTCTCTGAGGATTTCACTGCCCGTATTTCAGATTAAGCACAAACTGAGCATGGCCAGGCTAAGGGAGGCAGCATGAGTTTGGGTGAGCTTAAACAATGGGCTTTGAAGCTGTGGTGAATTGTCAGGTGCTTGTTTGTAAGAACTTGGCCCCCAAATTAAATGGCAGCTCCAAGAATCCCCCACAGAGGGGAGGACTTATCACAGCCAAATCAGGTCTCCAGAGATTATATTTGCAAAACCTGATGTATGGAATCACTGGCTTTTGAGACAGAGTTTTGGATACTCAGTGCAAACAAAGCTCAGTGATATATCACTAACTTATTTTATGACATGGCTTCAGGAAAAAGAGGGGGGAAAAGACACTTGAAACATACATTTTTTAAAAACAAAATTCCGTTTTAAGAAAACCTAGATAAATTATGACTTGATTCTCCATCAGCTGTTATTTACTAGACATTTTTAGAGAACATCTATTTATTTATTGTCCTCTGAGACCACTAGAGAGGAAGGAAAACGCAGTTAGTCCATCACTTCAGCGGATAAAGAGGGATGCAAACTCTTACTAAAAAGTATCGATGGCACCCCAAGGGGACAAGCAGAGATTTGCATCCCGGTGGCCCAGCTGCCAGAGTTCATGAGTTACTGCAGCAGCAGCCGGGCCCTGTCAGAGACAGGAGCACGATGAGAGGAGAGGGAGCAAAACATGATTTGTACTGGCATGCAGCGAACAAGCTAAGCTGTGTAAAAATGAATACATGAAATTAGAAGGATTAATGGGACAAGTTAGTGCAGGGTAGCAGGGAAAGTCCCCTGTCTAGGCACTTCTGCCAGGTTCCACCCAGGCAGGTTATTTTCTTTAAAAGTGCTTTCTTTTGTAAGTGAAATTTCACCTGGAGAGCACCTCATGAATAAAATTCAATTCCTCCCTGCCAGCTCCTCCTGGATAAGCCCTTTGAGCTTTTATATTTTTCTTTTATGAAGAAAATCATGGTGGTTTCCACAGAAGCCTGAGATGTTGGCTTGATACGAGGAAGGCTAATGGCATGTTAGCCATCAGAAATCATCCAGTGAGTTCATTTGCATCGAATGTTCCTCTTAACCTCATGTTGTAAATCACTTTTAAATAGCCCTGCCGCTTCACCCCAGGGCTGGCTGCTGTTCAGGATGGAGCAGAAGAGTTTCTGCTTGTGCTGCTAAGGCCTTTGAAATCACTCGTGATAAAGCTCTAGAGGTGTAAGGATTTTACTATTTAAATCACAAAGCAGGGCCTGAATATTTTTCTACAATAACAGTTTGCTAAGGAGCACAGTCTGTTCCTTTCAAACCAGTCCACTCCCACCATCTCTGAAGTTAAACAAAGCTTTCTGTGCTATATTTGCAGCATTTGCCCCATTAGGTAGTTGGGCTTTGGGGTTTTTTTAGTCTGATACCTGGTTTTGATCTTGCAAAAGGCAATTACAACGTTCACAAGATGACAGTCATTTCATGTGACAGAAGGCTGACTAATTGAGGGAAAGGGATGATATCTGGGAACGAAAAACAAAGCTGTGACATGTAAAATTACATATAAAGTGAGATTTTTCTTTTTTCCTCCTTATAAAATTCTCAGCAAGTGAACTCCAGATGTCAGCATTTAAACACTATCAGGTATTGCTTGTATTATTGTAGTATCTACAGACCAATAGAAAAATGTCAGGTATTGCACAATCCTAACCTGGGGACCCAGTGTACACGGAAGAGGTGGACAAGTCAGAAAAAGTGAAGAGCAGGAAATATTGGCACTATTTCAGTTCAGTTTCTTTCCCTTCTTAAATAACCTCAACAAGTTTCAGCTTCCTGAGATTAATCAGAATTTAAGATGATGCAGAAGTTGGTCTGGGTAAAAATATTTAAAAAAAAAATCATAAAATACAAAATCCTTGAAATGTACAGGTGCAGCAACAATCCCCTCATGTTCTGCTGAGTAGGAAGGTGGGCATCACAAGAATCCTGGGCAGCTTCAGTGCTGGCTGTTGTCATTGCTCCTGGAAGATTGAAGCTCCATGGACAGATGTACACCTCTGTGCTGATCCTTTGGGCAGGAGAACCATCTCTGTCCTGCAGGCCACATCTTCCATCTCATCAACCACAGTCACTCCTCAAGGAGCTGTCGCTGTCTCTGCAGCTGCAATCGTCTGGGTTACAGCACTTTGAAAGGTGGAGCAGCTTCTCCCCCGGTCTGGGGAGGAGGTGGGGAGAGGCAGTTTGAAGGTGATGCTGCTACACTGGCTCGGACAAGTGTGTGTGATCTTTTAATGGATTTTTTTAATCTGTTTTCCATGGCTTATCATTTTCTCTTGATCTAGACAAATCTTAAGTCAGTTTTGAAGGTCTTACTTCTCCTTCTGTCTTCAAACCAGACTGGTTCGTACCAACTAAAGGAGATTTATTGAACAGCTTGAGGATTTATAAGACTGATATTCCTAGAGTCCTGTCTCAGGAGACACCAGCATGAAACCTTAGATGGATCCACGGGGAATGTCAGCTTTTTCCCTGCTTGACCTGACAAGGTTTTATTCAGTAATGCAAGTCCTTCCTCCCCTGCTCATCACCTTTATCCATGTCCATATGTCCTGGTGGCAGCACATACAGGCAAAGCCCTGCTTGTGATGGCCTTCCCAGGATTGTCACACCTACAAATCACACTGCAAAACAGGGCGGCCAATTCTGATTCCTGACTTTTGTGAAAGGAAAACTCCTGGTCTGAATGCAAAAATACACCAGGAGTTATCCAACACAGCAAATGCAAACAACACGGGAGCCTTGCTGCTAAGGAGAATTAAAGCTCAGTTGGACATGGTCAGAAGGGTAATGGGAGCCAGAGGGGGAAGAAGAAAAATAAGTATAAAATAAGTATACTTCAAAAATAATGTTTTGTTTGGATTGTTGGTGAAGGGAATGTAAAAGGGGACAGGGCTGCTGCTGGGAGTTTCCCTGGGACAGGGAATGTATGTGCAGGAACATCTGGTCTGCTTGGTTCTAACACTCCGGGTCTTTTACCATATCCTGCCCAGCACTGCTGAAGTAAACCAGGTGTAAGTGGTTTCAACAGAACAGCCAAAACCACATCTTACTCAGAGAAATCGTGTCTTGAACATGAAGGCTTTGTTCTCCAGGGCCAGAGCTCCTCTCTCTGCGCTGGTAGTCCATGAAAGTGTTTACAGAGGCCAGGAGCCCAAAGGAATTGAATTCAGGATCTTGAAAGCTTTGGCCTTCGCAAAATAAACCTTCAAAGGAGATTTAGAACTATCAGCAACAAAATACTTTCTATTCTCATCCATGAGAGCCCCCTCCATTCCTGTGCCATGTTTATTTAACAATTTAAAAAATAAATCCATTGCTTTGAGCTCAGGCGATTGATATTTTTAAGCTCTGTGGTGTTATTTTTCCATGTACACTTTCCATAATATTCTATATTTTCTTTTTCCTTTTGTTATTTTACTTTACCCATCATTTGCTCTTGCTGGCAATTACAACTCTTACTTTTTCATTATATTGGTAATAAGATAGGCGAGGTGAGGAAATGCTGATGACAAAACCTTCTACACACCTCCTCTTTACCTGAGCGGTCCCAATTGATGCCTCTTTTCCACAGGGGAGGTTTGGCTTAAAATAGATCCAGAAGGCCTTATTTTCAAATATCGTACTGAGGCTGTTTCTACAGTTCCCGTTCCCTGTGCTGTTAGCACAGCTCCCTGTGAGCTTCACAAAAGGTGTCATCAGGAGGCTGTTTAAGTTTCATTAAAAAATAAATAAAACCCAGATTCCTGGGATCTACTTAATTTCCCCTTAAACTGCACAAATACCAGAGCAAATCTGAACTATTTGCTCCAAATTATTCTTGTGAGTTTAGCTCAGTCCGTGCTTTCTGGATAAGCAAGACTGGTCAGAAATCAGACCAAATATACAGAGCAGACGTACAATTCCGGAAAAAAATCATGAGGCTTTTTGCTGCATCCAAGTAGTTGGATTTGATTATTATTGTCTGATGAGACTGATTGCCAATATCATATTATGTTGTTCCTATTCCCTCCTTGTGTGGCTGAAGCATTCCAAATGGGAGGTAGGGAGGAGGAGGACACAAAAACCAAGAGCAATTAAAAACAAACAAAAAATCCATAATGGCCTTTTTGAGCATATTTTTAAAGGCAGTTCCAGCCCGGTGTTTTATCTGTGTCTCCTGTCTAACAAACGATATTATTTTTCCTATGGGCCTTTTCTCTTTTATTTTAATGAATACATAACAGAAAGGCCCCTGCGTTACTTGGATTTTCTTCCATGCCCATAAGTGGTTACAGTCAGTCATAAATACCAGAGCACCTTAAAAATGGAAACCAAGAGGAAAAAAAAGGCCAATTCAAATATCTACCTTACTGGTCCTCATGCCAGACAGGCCACACTGGAGATAATTCCCAGCAGCTTCCCAGCTACATGTAAAAGGAGAATAAAGCAGTAAGTCATTGTATCATCATGGCTTAACTCACTTTTCTCACTCAAAAATAACTAGCTGGTGATCAAGTGTTAATAATCCAGCTCTGTGCATGAGCTATACAAGTTTTCAATCTGGAATAGTCCCAGCAGGAAAAAATTCTCTAATTTAGAGCATCTTCTGCAACTGGGACCACCTTCTGCCATTTCCCAATGCAAATGTCAGTGCCTTTGCCAAGGCTGTAGGTTTCACTGGAAGACAAGGCAGCAATAAAAGATCACATCTCACCAAATCCTTCTGTAGGATGAGGACACAAAGGGCTCCAGTGGAGAATCAGCAAAGCCCGTCACTCAAAGGTAATTATTGGAAGGAGATGGTGCCCATTGTGCCAGCTGAGAGGAGATCAGTGCACCAGAAGACTTGGGGACACATCAAGAGGCTGAGCAATGTCCCCGTGCAGGAGGCAGAGCTGCAGGGTGAAACCAAGAGGGGCACACACACCTGGCACACACACACCTTCACAGGCTGGTGGCTCCCGCAGCACCAAGCACTGCACACCCCAACTGCTCCAGAGTTTACCCCAGCAGAGGTCAGATTTTCAGAGTTCCTTCCATTTGTAATGTTCTGACAGTAGGAGGAAACTGTAGTAGTGGAAATTCGGGGGAAAAAGAAATCTGCATGGATTAACTTTATTTTTCTCAGCACGGCCACGTTATCAGGCCTGCAAGTCAAAACTACTTGACTAGGAAAAAAAAAACATGTTAAAAACACACAAAGGGAAGAGAAAGAAGCCCAGGGAACTCATCTTACAGCTCACACTCCCCTTGCCCACCTCCTTAAAACTAACTTTGCATGGGAGCTGAGCAGGTTTGCCCCGTGAGGAGGCATGGAGCACCTCGAGGCTGAAGGTGTAGGAGGCTCCAGGCTGCAGGACATCCATGGATCCTCTGCAGGGCTGGATGTTCCACACAGGGCAACCGATTCTCGAGCCAGTTCACATGCCATTGCTTGTGCAAAACACGTGTCCAGCCACCAGGCTTGCATAAATTGGCTGTAAATAGTTAATTAAATGCATTTGTACCCCACCACCTGATTTGCATGCAGAATTGTCAAAACAGCCTGCTAAGATTAGACACAATGTACTCCCCGAACACAATTGTACCACTGAAACGGTCTGAAAATCTGGCGCATTGAGTTAAATTTTCACATTGTGCCTTCTTGTGTAATAACAATAATCTCCTCTGCCTTGGAGTATAATCGCAATAAAGAGCTTTTTGTGATTCATTCAGTGTTTATTCACTCAGTAAACAGCCCTTTATTGCTTTTTATACTACAAAGCAAATGAGATTATTGCTTAAATTGTCCGGTAGCGACTAGCTTCTGTCCTCTGGCTTGCTTATTCAGTTTGTTTTTGTGTTGTGGTTTTGGAAAAGAAAACTTGTTTAAAATTAGCTCCCCAATAAATCACAGTAACAATGAAGTGAGAGTTTCTGCAGTGTGACAGATTTGTAGCTTTTTATGTTTGTAATGATGATGATATGTTTTCTAGCTTATTTATTCCCTTCTGCCTTTTTTCTCCCAAACTCTGAAGTCTGCTGCTGTGAAGAAAACTCTAAGATGCTGGAGTTTGGGAAGGGAGAACTTGCAATCCTCAGACTGCGCAGCTGCCTTTGCAGCATTCCCAGGAGGGAAAGGTGCAGGAAAGAAGCAAAGAAAATAAACAGGCAGCAGTCTGAAGCTCAGAGTCCAGAGGCATCAACACTGATTCACATCCTTACCCTGCTCCTAAAAGCTTCAGTGAGTTCTTTCCCTATGTAATAAGGTTGGTGATGTTATCTGCTTTGAAAAGTGCCCCAAGACCTTTGGATGGTTGGCAATAAACATTTCTGTTATTCAGTGGCTCTCCAAGGAGCTCTCAAGAGCAGATGCTCTTAGAACACCCTCTCCCCATGAAGGTGTGTGGCAGAACAGCCCTGCAGGCCCCAGAGCCTGGGAACTCTGCAACGTTCATCACGGAGAACGAGTCAGCTGTAGCCAACATTTGTTCGTTCTCTCCTTTTCTGAGTGTGCAAATGGAGCAGCCCATAATTAGTCCTCATCACGAGGCCAAGTGGAGTATTCATCAAGAGAAGGGAAAGACTATTTCTCTCTTTCAGGCAGCAGCACGTAAATGGCATTTCTTATTTCAGCCCTGCCAGCTTTGAGACGTTAGCAAAGCATTTCCCTGATAATTATTGATCTTCTGTATTTATAGAAAGCTGGGACCCAGTACAATTCAATATTCAGGAGATGCCAATTTTCTATGAATACCTGAGAATGACTTGGTCATTTTCCATTTCTGTAATTGCTTCTGTATTGCTGGGGCATGAATTGCATTCTTTAAAATCTGCCTAGGAATGGAACATGGACAAGGAAGCTCTGCATGAATTTCTTTCTCCTCACTGAAGCCAAACATGTTGTTTTCAATTTGGGCATTTCAAGTATTAATGTCCAACTTCATTTACTCACATCCACTGCCAGCTTCCACACTCAAATGGATACCTTAAATTAATTGATCTAGAATTGCAAATTGGGGCTCTCAACCTGTTAAATATGCAGCTGGGTCTGTATTTTCTCTAATGGACTCTCTATTTTCTACAGCAGTCTTTGAATTTAGCTTGTCTTGACAATAACCATATTTCTCCTCTGGGTAATAGTGCTTCCTAGATTTAGCTTTTTTCCTTTTTGTGTGTTGTTACATTCAGCTGTCTTATTAGTTCTTACAGCTATTTTTAGCATAACCTAGACAGTGGCATGGTTCTTGGAAAGAACAAGTCGAGTCCCAGCTCCACTGAAGTCCCCAGCAAAATCTTTGCCCATTGGCACCGGAAATGAGATGGGACATCCCCATCCCCTTCAGCTCGCAATGTGGTTCCATATCTCAGAGCCAAAGGACCTGACCTGGCTGTTCCCAAGATAAATCTGACACGTGAGCTGGTACCTATCCTGTGCCTGTGCTGGCTGGGGAATTCTGGGCTGCAGAGGCTGAGCTCACTGATGGAATGGATATCTCCCAGCACTCGAAACTGGGAGCAAGGCCTGGAGTACCACGGTGTCACAGTTTTGACAGCAAAATCTCCAGAGGTTCCTCCTTGGCATGCTGCTCTCTAAAAGCTATCCTGACCCTGGGCACACAAAAATTATTGAAACAACCCATATTTCTCTGATGATAAAACAATAATTAATTGCCAACCACTGCATAACATCATCCATATGTATATTAAAGGGGCGATGTCAGAGTCAGTAGTGACAGGGAAGCAGCATCATCCTTTTGGGAACCAGGGCCAGGCAGACACCGAACTGTCAGGGAGGCTGTTGGATGTGTCCCCTCAGCTCACCCCATGCCAGTGGCTCCTGCAGAGGAGACAGCCCAGAGCAGTGTCCTGTGTTTTCCAGGTCTGCACTGGCACTGTGTGGGAAATGCTGTGCTCCTGTGCATCCCCAGTGCCTCCAGCAAGAGGTTTCCCTATGAGATTTCTGCCAGTCCTGGCACAGGTTCCCCCATGGATGTGACATGTTTGGTTTCCCTGGGTAGGAACACACCCTGCTTCATAGTTTCCATGCATAAGAAACTTGCTAAGTACACGGCCTCGTCTGCAATTAGATTTTTGTTTCACAGGGCAACAGTGATTTATGAAGCATATTTTCATGTGGTGGCCAGAAAATGTTTCCGTTTAATGATTGGGCCGTGTACTTTCCTTTATCAAACCTGCTTGAAAATATTTTATTGTTTTAAGAATATATTTTCAAAGGAGTTTTGTTGCTTTAGCCAGATTTCTTTTTCAAAGAGGCTGTGCTCTGGTTTGCTAAAGCTTCCAGGTTGCTGGATAAATGCATGGAATGTTGGAACAAGGTGAGGAAACGCAAGCTGACAGTCAACATGCCACGCAGGAACTTACAAGTGTTTCTTCAATTAGCAGCCCTTACACTGAGATTTTGGGTGCCCTTGAACACATAGCTTTGCTGCCTTACATGTCAGCTCCTCATCTGAAAAAGGAGAACCGTCCTGTTCACATTCCCTTGCAGTCCCTCAGCCTGTTCATCCCTTCAGATGACCGCTCTGGTTCTCACTGGGCCTTGCTGATTGCCCAGCATGGTGAGGGTTTTCAGTCCTGGCTGTCACAGGATGTTAATTAATCATTCAAATAAATCATGTCAAAGAAATATTAATTAATCATTGCTCCAGAAAAGAGCTCACCACAGACACTCTCTGTGGGCCCTTGGTACAGCCTCCGAGCTGCTGGAAATTCACTGTCTTTTGAACAGGGCCCATGGACATGATTAAAAGAACCGCCTCAAATCATCCCAACTTTCTCACTATTAAACAGCAGCTGCAGCTCCTTCTCTTTTTGATTTTTGTTTCTTATTCTTTTTTTTTTTTTTAACCTGGCAGCCTTAGTCAATAAGCCATAAGCACCGAGCTAAGAAGAACTGCTGTCATCAGACAAAAAGGCCTCCAAGTCCACATCCCTAACAACCTATTTTAATAACAAGAGCAATAACGGGATTTATTATGCATGCGGCTTTCTGCAATCATTTTTGAAGAGAAAATTAGTTTGAAGCCTCAGGCGACAGTTGAACTCTCAGAGGCGACTAAAATAAAATGGGGGGGGGGGGGGGGGGGGGGGGGGGGG